>ML787096.1:209210-272954 GCA_009831015.1 Picea engelmannii
ATTTTCTGTGTATTGAAGTAAAGGTAAAAAAATGTGTTCAAAATAATATTTTCCACTATATTTAAAAAGTATGGAACCATAAATTAATTAAAGAGACACAATTATATGAAAAATCTTAATTTCAAAAAAGTAAATGGTAAAATATATTTTTAGACTGAAAGAAGCATGGAAAAATGACTACAAACATCGTTGAAAAAAAATAGAAAAAATTGAAATAGTTGAAAAAATAAGCATTTAAAAAGATAATGTGGAAACATTATGGATCAAAAAAATTAAAATATCAAAAAAACACCTAAAAAGGGAGGCGGGGTAATACCGGTAGCATCATTTTTAAAAACGGGATAAAAATGTGACCCCGGGAAAAATGATAACTTTGTAGAGTTCTCGTTAAGTTGGTAACTATGTTTATCATAGTGGTCAACGGAATAGTTCAACTTGCGGGAAGTATAACTTCCACGTATCAACTCTAATTAAGGTGATATTCACATTGTTGGAAAGATCTTGAAGTGTATAACAACATTGAGAGGAATGGAGGTAAGCTCATAAAGTTTTCACGCCAAAAATATTTGTTCAAGGCATGAAATGGGCTACATAAGGTTCTAGACACCGAATCATGAAAGTGGGACCTACCCATAAAATGGACCCTACAAGCCATTATGATTCAAAATGGGTCATCATATAATTTGTCATATATTTTCATACCTTATAGGTGGAAAAAATGGAGTGTTTGACCCATAGGGCCTATTTCATACACAAGTTCTATTTTGGAGATTTGGGGTCTAGAACCTTCCTAAACCCATTTGAGGCTTTAAACAATCGTTTTTTGGTCCAAAACTTTGTGGGCATAGCTCCCAACCTCTTGATATTGTTCTAGACTTTGAGAGTTTTCCAACGATGTGAAAATCACCTCAATCAGAGTTCGTATGTGGAATTCCTCCCACAAGTTGACCTATCACGTTGACCACAATGATACTTATTGGATGCCACCTTAGCTTCCATTACTCAAATGTGAGCTTTCAAGAATATTCTAGAGGGTCTAAAACCCTAACATTAATTCGGGGTTGAGGCATGCAAAAACCCTAACCCTATCCATAAAGGATTATCAAGCTATATTGAATATTGGGATGCTAGGAAAGGCAGGGGTTCCATTCTTATTGTATTAAGTATTGTTCCATAGTATAGCAGAGTATTGAGAGTGGGATATTCAAACAAAATAGAGAGAGAAGAAGATCCTATAGTAGCCATATTGGCCATAATGTCCATGGTATCTCTATAGTGAGTGCCCCTTTCTTTGTATTCACTTTTCATACTAAGAAGAAAATAGCAAAGTGTAGGCCTCACCTTCTAGCTAGGTATTTTTCGCATCAGATTTTCTCATGGTACATCTTGTGTTAATTATGTGTAAGGTGTGTCATTCCTTGTCTCTTTCATTTCAATTTCAGAGAATTTTAGTGATTTATGTGTTAAATCTAGTAATGTTAAGTTTGTGATCTACATTTAAACATTGCATAGTAAAAGATTGTAGAATATTATAAGATCTTTGTAATGACCTATTCCAATGGAATATCCATGATAGTTTACAAATCATATTGGTATCATAGTAGTTTTCTCTGAGCTTTTGTGGGAAGTTTCAGAATCCAAGAATCGGTGTAAAGTCTAAAAACCCTAGCCATGGCAGATTTCTATAGTAATGCTCCATGGGATTGGTTGAAAGAGAGAATTTTGAAGGTAGAAGCACAATTCATTGACATCTCTTCCCACTTGGCCATTATAATGGTGGCTTTAGAGAACAAGTTCATGAGAAATTTTGAGAAGTGTGGTAGCTCTAACTTAGAAATCAGATCAGGCAAGAAATTTAGAGATAACGAAAACCCAAAAAAGGAGTCAAAAAAAGAACCAGAGAAAGAGAGATCAAGTTCCAGTGCCATCACTTCCTCTCAATAAATGTTTAAAGTGGAAAGGGAAATTGAAATCAAACACTACCAAGGTGAGGTTTATTCTATTAATTTGAATTAATGGTTGCAATAATTAGAATTTTATTTTAGTGTCCATAATATAGTAGAAGAGAAAAATATTTTATTTTCCCAACTGAAGTTAGAGGGGCATGCTTGAACTTGATGGGAAATTCATACATAGATGCATAGGATGGAGGGTGATCCCCTAATAACTAAGTGAGAGGTGTTTAAAACCCCCATTAAGTTCCAGTTCTACCCTATTAGATATGAAGAGGATCAATGGATCCATTGGCATTACTTCCAACAAAAGCAAGGGAAAAGTGTGTCAGAGCACACCACCAAGTTCAGAAAAATGGTTATTATGTTGGATATATCTCCTAGGAATGCATATGTACTCCTCAAGTATTTGGGCGGTCTGCATATTCATTTACGAAGGAAATTGATGCTTTTTAAACCTAGGACACTTGATGAGGTATGTGTGTAAGCACATTATTTGGAGAATATGGGTGAGAATAAAGGACAACCAAGTGGTTCCAAGAAGAAAGACCACCAAGATGCTTCCAAGGAGGCAAAGATGACGTGGAAAGGAAAGGACAAGAAGACAATAGTCATTGCACATCAGTGAAAATATCCAAACAACCATTGTAAACATTGTAATATTGATGGTTACACCGAAGATAAGTGTTGGAAGCTACATCTAGAGTTGAATCAAAATAACTGCAAGAAGAATTCCTAGAACAAGAATGTGTTAGCCATGGATTTAAGCAACCAAGTAGAGAAAAACTCAAATGTAGATGAAAATAGTGTATGTGCCATAATGAAAAAGGAGGCGAATCTTGTTAGAATATAATGGATGTGCTCATTTTACCATTGACAATATCGCTATTGTCACCCAACCATAGGCCGAAGCCACCCTCTGAGCACCTTAACCTTGACAGAGAATCACTATGGAAGCAAACGCTAGGCTAGATATCCAAACAAGGGGTAGTGCATATTTCCCCAAGGATAGCGCACCAACAAGAACTGATCAGATAGTCCAAACCCTAACTAAGAGATAGTCCAAGCCAAATGTGATATGCTAGCTGCAGCAGCTGCCATGGCAACTCTCCTCCAAACCTACGCACAAAACCGAGCAAGGCAGTGCGCACAAGTGCTTCTCTGCAATTCTGAGACTGCCTTCCAGAATGAAGACTGGCCTCCTGTATTTATAGTAATTCTGGCTAACTTCCAGGGCCGACTTCTCATTCTAGGTATCTGTCTGTTCAGTATATATTATTTCTTCTGGCCGACTTCTTCTCTTGGAGGCTAATAACCTAATAAAGTTATCTTCTTGAGCCGACATGTCTTCTAGGGTTATTAGCCAACTCATTAGGGTTTCTTCTTGCTTCCCGGAATATTCTATTCTCGACGGGTTTACACGTGGAGGTAAATACCTCCCGCAGCTACCATAATATCAACACTCCCTCCTAGCTAGGGAGGTATTACAGGTAATGGTCTTGAGCACAAACATATCATTCACCCGGTAGCATAAATCTAGTTGTATAGACTATCTCATGACTAGATCATGAGCACCATCATCACCATTAGTGTCATCGGTTGCATCATCTCTCGAAACCATACTCTATCTAAGTAATCAGACATGATGCTCACTCCACGGAGTGACATAAGAGCCATTCTTCTAATCTATAAGAGTAAACGTTCTGAACCGTTTTCTATATGGGAAATCTCTATTCATTGATCATTCATCTAGCTGATAATCATTTTCAACACTGCTGATAGTCTTCAAGCCAATCAAAACAATATTATTCAATAGAACACAACTGTGTTTATCCATAGTAGTACACAACTACAATCCAGTGGTATACTACCACACCAAGTACCACATAGATACTTGATCAAACAGTGGAACACATCCACCATGGTAGTATACATCTAATGTCTAGAAACATACGGTCTTCATAACAATCATCTGATATCAACCTGCACAGAAACAATGTTATGATATAAACTAAATTATATGGGTCATTCTTCCACTCACATCTGTGAGATCTTGGAAGACTATACGCCCTAAAAAAGGTTAAACATCAATGATGAGCTATCTGGAATATTCTTCTCAAGCAAGGAAGAATAATTGTCCTAATTTCTGAGCCTGGACCATTCCCCACCCTGCGCCATTCCTCTGACACTAGACAAAGTGTAACCTGGAGAGAATGAGTCTGCCCTAAGGAATGTCTGTCCCTGATTGTTGAACCTGGACCATTCCCCACCCTAGGCCATTCATCTGGCACTAAACAAAGTGCAGCCCGAAGAGAATGAATATGCCCTAAGGAATGATTGTCCGGCCCACTTCCAAAGTAAATGATTGTCCTGCACCAACCTCCAAAATGGACCATTCCCCATGTTAACCACAATGGGAAATCATTGTCCAACGAGGCAGGCCAATCTTCTTGAGTAACCCTCAAGAAGAGAGACTTCCCTAGACCACTTCCCATGTTAACCACAATGGGAAGTCGATGTCTATGGTACATCAACAATTGAGACCATTTTTCGAACTGGAAAATGTCTTTCCGTCAAAAATCTCAATCTACTTTCCGAACTGGAAAGAAATTGTTCATCCTGGACCATTTTTCGAACTGAAAAATGACTGTCCATCAATCAATAATACATCAGTGCTCCCTCCCAACCTGGGAGTCATCTCTTCCTTTTTCAATAAGGAAGTCGTCTCCACAAGCTCCAGCTTGAGTATGCAAACTCTTTCATCTTGGACAGAAGCTTTACCAAAATGTCTGCTTATTTGCTCATCTGTGGAGATATGTATTGGAGAACCACTTTCTCCTTTATGGACTTCATCACAGATAATGTAATGCTTGATTTCAAATGTACTTCGGTCTGGAACACTGGTTTTCTTTGAAGGCTTCATGTATCTCTGATCGATAAAGTATTTCATTGTTGGAAAACTGGAACATATCCATGTGGCACTTCTTCTGTCATCATGATATCTAATCTTCTAAGTAATCATCTTGATACAATATCTCAATTATAGAAAATCTTCACCACGCTTATGTTGTGCACTGGAGGTTCTCCACCAATTTATCTTCTTCCATCTGCATACAAGGGTCTCTTTCTGGTATGCTTCAAAGTCTTGAGGTTGTTCTTCATACATTCTTTGTTCAATTGCTCTGGAGAACAATATTTGCATTCATCTGATGTAGAATTCCAACCCATGGATATTGCGGATGATATAAAGACTCATGTAGAGGTATGTATGGTTTATTGGAACAAGTAATCATCATAGTCTTATCCCTCCATTTGGGAGAACCTCTAGTTTAGTATCTTGCAATGCTTGCATATATACATTGTTCTTCATCACAACTTCCAGTTCCTCTGCTTGATTGGTTTTATTGAGTTCATATCAGGTTGGTAATCTTGTTATTCTTAATACAGTGATTGATTGTTTTGGCTTCTCTTTCTTTCTTGGAATCTTCATGTTCTTCCTAATGTTTTTCTTTAGCTCTTGGGTCCATGGAGTTTCTTATCGATTCCATGCCCTAAAGATTTCACTTCTTCCTTTCATTATAGAATCATGGATGTGGATGGACAACCATGAATACTTTAAGGCTTCTCTTCGAAGAAGAATTCTTCTGAGGTTGAACTAAACACGTACTATCTTTCATGGCTGCTACCATGGATATATATTTCATCATCTTCAATGGATCATAGGATTAGCTCCATCCTAATCCTTTCTTCATGTATGAGTGCATATAATCAGCTCTCTTCGTCTAAAAGAGTCCACACTTCCATCTGCATCTGTATTGTCTTCTGCAATATATAATCGGCTCCCTCCATCTAACAGAGTCCACGCTTACGTCTTATTGTCTTCTGCAAAACGTCATAAGTCTTTCTCCAATTTCCTCTTGATTGTTGACTTCTTTCTGTCTTTGCTTCTTCTAAGTCTCTTCATGATCGATTCTGATTTCGCTTATCTTGTAATAGCTTCCACATGATTTGTTTAATGTATTTCATCCTTTCATGTGTATTATCTAACTTATATAACGATAACAATCATTATCTTGTTGTTCTTCCATAAGTATATTTCTTCTTTGAACACATTACCTTCCAAGAGATAGATATACAAGATATGTACAGAGACGATGCAAACAAGATATGTACAAGAACTAAGAAGAGTATTGTTACCTTCAGAAGAAGAAATCTCTTTCATCCTGCTTAGTCTTCTTTGTAGGTTCCTTTTCTTCGGCAACTGATGCTTCGTGTTTCTCCTTCCTTTTCTTTAGCTCGGGACAATGATTCTTGTAGTGACCATACTTTCGACAGTTGAAGCAGTGTAATTCTGAAATGTCTTTCTCTTGATTTGGATTCCTCCTTGAACCAAGCTTCCTTATGTTCCTGAAATTCTTGAATCTTGTTGTGAAGGCTTGATCATCGTACTTCTTTTGGGGTTTCTCTTTTGCACTAATCCTAGATTCTTCTTGAGAACAACAAGTCCAAAGTTCTTCAAATGTAGGATACTCCTTCATTGTGTTCATGCTTGTGGAAAATGCATCCCATGTCTTGGGAAGACCATTGAGTACTATGTTTACCAATTCCTTCTCTGAAATGATCTCTTCAATAGCTTGTATTTGATCTCTTAACTGGGAGATCCTCATAAAGTATGATGTTATGCTATCATCATCATTCATCTTCATGTCATGGAGCTCATTCTTTAGACTCGTTATTTGTCCAATGTTTCTGACTGAAAAGAGGTTTGTTAAGGCATCATACATCTTGTTCGATGAGTCAAGATGGGAGATGTAGGGTATCAAGTGGTGTTTTATAGAGTCCACTATGATACTCATGGAATTGATGTCACTGTCTTTGAACTTCTCCACAACTGCAACATTATGTGGTTCCTTCTCTTTTCCTTCTTCAAACTCTGGTTCCACGATCTTTCCTTTCATGATATCCAACACTTTATTCTTGGCAAGGATGAGGTCAATCCTTGTCTTCCACGCTCTGAAGTTAGAAACTCCATCTAACTTGTTTTCTGACTTCATAGAGTAAGTCATGGCTGCTTTGACTTGGTCAACCCTAGATTTGACCAGAAACTCAACCTTGATGTCTTGGCTTGCTGAGAGTGTGCACTGATCTATCCGAAAATTAGGTCAATCCATTCACTTAAGATGCCTCAACGAAAGGATTAGGGTTTCTGCAACTGCACCTGCTAGTAACCCTAGTTGCAGTGCTTTGGTGACTGCTCCTACTAGAAACCCTAGTGGAAGTTCTTCAACGAGCTTAATATCCTTATGGCTATGTTTCCTTCCAGCGGTTAGACTGAATGAAGGAGGTGTGGGCCCATAACCTGTTAGAATATAATGGATGTGCTCGTTTTACCATTGACAATATTGCTATTGTCACCCAACCATAGGCCGAAGCCACCCTCTGAGCACCTTAACCTTGACAGAGAATCACTTCGGAAGCAAACCCTAGGCTAGATAGCCAAACAAGGGGTAGTGCATCTTTCCCCAAGGATAATGCACCAACAAGAGCTGATCAGATAGTCCAAACCCTAACCAAGAGATATTCCAAGCCAAACATGATCTGCTAGCTGCAGCAGCTGCAATGGCATCTCTCCTCCAATCCTGCACACAAAATTGGGCACTGCAATGCGCACAATTGCTTCTCTGCAATTCTGAGACTGCTTGCCAGAATGAAGACTAGCCTCCTGTATTTATAGAATTTTGGCTAACTGCCTGGGTCGACTTCTCATTCTGGGTATCTGTCTGTTCAGTATATATTATTTCTTCTGGCCGACTTCTTTTCTTGGAGGCTAATAACCTAATACAAGTTATATTCTTGAGCCGACATGTCTTCTAGGGTTATTACCCAACTCATTAGGGTTTCTTCTTATTTCCCAGAATATTCTATTCTCGTCAGGTTTACACGTGGAGGTAAATACCTCCCCCAACTGCCATAATATCAAAAAATCTAAGTAGCCTCCATCCCAAGGAATAGAAGGATATGACTAAAGTCTTCCATATTAAAATATAGGTCAAGAAGACAAAGGTGGATGCTCTATTTGATTGTGGTTCACAAGCCAACCTCATAATAAAATATCTAGTCATTAAACTTGGAATGGAATTGCATGACCATCCTTACCCATATCCATTGGGATGGGTAAATAAGAATTTTGAGCTCAAGATCAGTAAGCAGTGTAAGATCAAATTTTCTGAAAGTGAAAATGATATTGATGAAGTGGAGGTAGACATAGTACCACTTGATGTGTGTGGTGTAGTGTTTGGAATCCCCTGCAAGTATTTGAGGGATGCAATCTTCGTGAGGAGATAAAACCAATAACACTAATTAATTATGGGAATTCCTTTATCATCAATGCATACAAAGTTAAATCTAAGATCTCTCTGGTAAGTGTTAACCAAGTCAAGAAATTGATTAGTTCTAGCAAGAAGTTTGTATTATTGTTCTTGATAGAGAATCAACCAAGAGATAAATCAAAAAACATGAAGGAATCTCCAGAGGGGTGTACTAAAGAGTAGAGACAACAATTGGAGGAGATTTTTCAAGCATATATAGAAGTGTTCAAGGAGCCTGAAGGGTTACAACATAAGAGGGAAATGGGGCATGAGACACAATTGTTTCCTGACTCCCATTTCCAAACGTTGGGTTGTATAGACAATCCATCTCTGAAGATAATGAAGTGAAGAAACAATGGTAGTAGTTATTGGAGAAAGGAGTGATTCAACCAAACACCTCACCTTGTGGGTCACCTATCATCATAATACCTTAGAAATATTGGACTTGGAGGATGTGTATCATATACAAAGCCTTGAATAAGATTGCCCTCAAGAATCGATATCCTTTGCACTGAATCAATGACTTTCTAGATTAATTGCAGTATGCCAAATACTTCACCAAGTTGGATTTCAAATTGGGATGCCACCAGGTATGAGTTAAAGAAGAAGACACCTTGAAAACCACCTCGAAGACAAGAGTGTTTAAATGAATGTATGGTAATTCGTTTTGGTTTATGTAATGTACCAACTACATTATGTGTTTGATGAATGATGTATTGCATCCCTTTTCAAGTTAATTTATAATAGTTTACTTAGATGGTATATTTATTTATATCTCTACCTAGGAAGAGCATATCTCATATCTCATGTAGAAGTTAGAGACTCTAGAAAAGCATCAATTTCTGGAAAAACAATTAAGAAATGTGAATTTTTCCAATGTTCATTGGTGTATTTAGGGTATGCGATTGGTGGAGAGGAACTCAAGATAGATCCCTTTTGGCACCCAAAGTTTTGGTTCCGTTTTTGTTTGTGCGCACAAACGAAATTTGTGTGTGCGCACAAATGAAAGTTGTGTGTGCTCATCTAGTAGTTTTTCAAGTGCCTAAGGAGATGCATGAAAGAAGGCCATAGTGCGCACATCATACCAGGTTTTGTTGAGAAGCATGCCAAGTTTAAAGGCGGTCAAGGGCGTGTTGGTCCGAGTTTTGTCAGTTGCACCGAAAATTAAGAAGAAGCTCACCTGAAGCAAGAAAGGAATCATCGGGATATCTCCTAGAATTATTACTGCCAGCAATACATGAAGACATGGGGCGGCCAGAAGATGAGTTGGCTAGGGAAATTAAGATTACCCCTAGTGCAAAGAACTACGTGGAGACCTAGTAGGTAACAGAAGCGTGCGAGGCCATTAGATCAGACAAGCAAGAGAAGAAGAATTGTGAAGGACAGTGCTCCCCAACAGAATAACATATAAAAGAGAGCTCTCGGCTCAAAAAAGAGGTTGGTTAATTTCGGAAGGCATCATTCCTAGAGCTCTAAGTAGCATATAGCAATCATGTGTTGTATGGGAAGTCTCATGTGTCTTGTTTATGTCCGAATCTTAAAGGTTAATGAAAGGCGCATATTGTTGTATTCCCATTGTTGTTATAGTAATGAGATGAAGCCTTATGTTGTGCAACTCAGTTATTCAACACCATGTATATCTTCAATATGATGGAATACATGCAGTAATAAAGATATGGAAATTATGTTCTATTTTGTGTTTGTTATGAATGAGTAACACATGTGCGTGTATTGTTTTAATTCTTATTCCTTGTTAGATTATCATATATGATTTACATGGATTCCATTTGCATTTATGTTAGTTATGTTTGATCCTCCATCCCCAACACCAGACCTTATGGTCTCTGTGATCCTATCTGCATGTCGGTTAAGACCCTCCTCGGCCAAGGATTGATATGTCAGTGCTTAGGGGTTTTGTTGCACACGCTTCGGAAAAACCTTGGGTCTTAAACTCCCCAGTGTTATGAAGGTCAGTGTGTGCGCATGTGTGTATTGAAACAATGACACTACACAGTAAAACCCAACAAATGGTTATGTTGTTAGGACTAAAGTCTTGTTGAGATTGATGGAGGAAAAGAGAAATGTGGTGGCGTCCATCTAAGGAAGAGATTCAAGACTAGATAGAAATGAAGGAGGATGATTTTTCCCTACGGGAGATGAAAGGAGTGTGGGTGAATGTGAAATAATGGAAAGGTAGATATTTTTAATGAACGCTTTTTCGCAGAATTCCCATGTTTGTTGCATGAATGGTTAAAAAGACAAGCTGAAGTTAATTCGACAATGTTACCATCAGAGCCTATAGTATGGGATCAAGCCAAGCTTGATAGTTTAAAGGCATTGGATAGCAAGTGGACCCGGGCCATTGATTTCTGGTTTTCCCAGGTAAAGGAAGGCTATATTGTTGGGTTTGCTATAGAATATAGTGAGTCTTTCAGCGAGGTTGAAAGAAAGTTTGAAGAAGGTCCCAAAAAGAAGAGGTTAGAAGAGATCCCCCTTTGGATCAATATGTTGTTTGTAGTAAAAAGTATGATATACATGGAGCCTGATAGGATGGTTGAGTAAAACCCCTAGTGTTGGGGGGGTTTCTGGAAAAGGTGGGGGAAAGAGAGTCAGAGTATGGATCTAGTGAGGAGGATCCAAGAATTTGTTAAGATGAGGTGAGGAATGGAATGGACCCAGAAGAGTAGAGGATAAAAGAAGCCAAAATATACTCAAGAAGAGTTGATTTGAGGGAGACAGATGAGCGGAAGAATAGATAAGAGTTAGTCGAGGGTGTGCAGCAAGGTGTCGAGCCCAGAATGAAGAGGATGCTCACACCATGAAGTGGTGTGGGAAAGGATGTTGTGCCAGAGTTGAGCTCAGGTGAGCATAGGCCTGCGAAGAGGCTTGGAATCGAAGATACCAGTAGTGACAATAGTGGTAGTGAGGGCCTAGGTGACAAATATCGTACCCTTTGGTTGTTGTGGTATGTCGCAACCTTGAAAAGAGGAAGAGCGCACATGTGTGGTGCACGGACGCAAATTTGTAGTGCACCACACTGTGTGAGGAAGCATCATATGATTACACGCTAACACAAAGAGAGGTTGTCGTGCAATATGGTGGGGCTTCAATCCAACGGGATTTTGGCTCTCAGTGTAGTGGTGGTATGGTGAGTAGCCCAGTGAGCGATGCATGGAGAAGTCACATGTTGAGCAAAGAACCTGACTATGTGCAAGGTGGCAATGTGTAGATCGGGTCGGGAGATGAATCACATGGTGGTAGTGCATGGATCGGCCCGAGAGGTAGGAGCGCACGATGGTGGTGCGCAGTCAAATTGGGAGGAGAAGGAACAAAATGTGGATGCACCAGACATGAAGGAATATGGAGACTCCCCTAGTGGTGGGGGAGATGAACTGATAATGTCGGATGGTCTTACGTGGCTACAAATAGATGGCTCTTTGGGTCCCCTCACAAGAATTTTCAGGAGAAGATGGTCTTACCCCCCCCCTTTGTTCCACCCCCCTTGCGCATTTTTAATCAAGAAGAACACACAACAACTGTTGAAGAGGTTGAAGTTGAAGAAAGGGAAGAATGGAAAAGAAGTGACAACATAAGTGAAGGAGAAGGTGAGGTCAACAATAATTTTCCCCAGGCAATAATGGTGTGGAAGGATCCAGACAATAGTAGTTAGAGAAGTGGAACTAACCTTGGTTCCGGTATGGCTAATAGAGATAGTACGTTGAGATTGCCCGTGTTCCATGGAACAAGTAAGGATGATGTCGAGCAACATTGGTTCAACTGTGAAGCAATCTAGTCTATAAAGAGATTTATAGACAAGGAAGCTAAGATCACGCAAGTGGATACTACGTTCAAGTATTGGGCTCTGACGTGGTACATGAAATAGAAGGATACTATGCCAGAAAGATAGGCGAGGTCTCTACACTGAATGCAACACAGAAATCAAGGAAATAAAGCAGAAAGAAGGAGAGACCATCTGGGACTATGACCAATGGTTCAAAATATTGTTGGATAGGCTAAAATTCTAGATCCATGATGTGCAACAAAAATAATGGTTCATTGTGGGGTTTCTCCCCCATATCTGAGTCCTGCACACCCAACAAAAGGTGTCGACTTAGGCCAAGGTAGTTGAGATCACGATGTGCTTGGAAGCCACACCTAGAGGTGCAAAAACATTGGTTGGGTTAGTGAAGGTTCAGTCACAACTGGCCAACCTAACAATACAGTTGAAAGATATGGCCAAGGCTAAAGTTGTGCATGAACATATGTGGTGCATTGCATGCCACTCAAAAGGGCATCGAAGGGACGAGTTCCTGATCCTTCTGAATTATGTGGAAACTAGCGTGTTGAGTCCATTTCCCTCTACACAGTCTGAATGGTGTGAAATATGTCGATAGTGGGGCCATATGCCACCCCACTTCCCCACCTTACAAAGGTATCAAGCAATAAGTCATACCCCCTTCTGTGAATTTTTTAAATCCATCGGCCACGATATCAACAGTTATCGCTCCCTCCAAATGATGAAAGATAACACCCATGATGCATTTCAGGTGAAAGAGGAAAAAAAGGGTGGTGAGCGCAAGGCCGATGACAAAGGCAGATATCAAGGAGGACCTCGAGGTGGGTATGGACATGGTTGTGGACGAGGATATAGAGGAGGAGGCGGCAAACCCCCCACATGCTTCAATTGCAGTGAGATCTGTCATGTTTCATGGTTTTTCATTGAGTCGTGCATGCTCTACGCATATTGTTATAGTCCAGAACATGTAACTGAGGATTTTCCAGACTTGTTGAAAAAGTGGGAGGATAAGAAGGGTAATTGTAACATGGTACATGTCGATCCGCGCAAAAAATAGAAAAAGAAGGGAGAAGGAAATGTCTGGGAAGTAAATCGTGGAGGAGTGAAGACAAGAGCAGATTTTGAACACGGAGAAATTTTAGGTCAACAAGCAGAGGGAAACATTAGGAAGGCCCCCCATCCCCCTCCTAAGTTTGACGCGGCTCAGTAGAAGCAGTTTTTGCACAATGTGCAGCTGGACTTGGAAAAAGAATGAGCGCACGAGGAGCTGCAATGCGCGACTCAGAGATCCCTTCAAGAGGAACAGGTCCAAAAGGAAGTTCAGAGGGTGACATAGAGGTCGCTAGAAGAAGAACAGATCTGCAAAGAAGTACAGCAAGCGACACAGAGGTCACTGGAGGAAGTGCATGCGTGCAAAGAACTACAACATGCAATGCAAAGATCTTTGGAGGAATATCGCGTGCCCGAAGAAATCCAATGTGCCACCCAAAGATCAATAGAAGAAGCACGCATATGGACTATGTTGCGATGTGTTGACTAGGAAGCATATGAACAATGCCAAGAAAATTTGCAATGCACGATGGCACAGAAGCCTTGCACAACCTCGGTTGCATGGCAAAGGCAAAAGATCAATTTAATACCTTCTTGCATTATTGTTTACATTTGTTAAGAGACCCAAAAGCCACAAGTAAGTTGAATCAAATGTTAACTCCTGAATGAAATAATAAGGAGAGGAGATTACCATTGTAGCTTCACTGCCAGAAAGGGATGTCTGCCAAGTCAACAAGAAAAAGTGCATTGGCCGAGAGTTTAAGATGATAGTTAAGCTTGGTGGGTATCATATGGATGGAGTCATGTTGGATCTAGGATCCGATGTGAACATTTTACCCAATAAGACATGGGAAGTGATGTGGAAACCAAAGTTGGTTTGGTCACCCATTTAGCTTCGACTAGCCAACTAGTATAATATCTACCCCATCGATTGGATAGAGTAGGTTAAGGTGAATATAGAAGGGGTAAAAACAAAGGTCAACTTCAAAGTCATTGAAATCATGGATGAGTCAAATCCTTACCCTTCCTTTCTAGTAATCAACTGGTATTTTGATAACAATGTGGTGTTGAATTTGAAAAAGTGCCAAATCTCATTTGACATTGACACCATGTGCATGGTTTCCCCACTGGATCCATATGAAGGGGACCGCTAAAATGAGCATGTCGATGAGGATGTGCAAAGCTTGGAAATTGAGAATATTTACAATGTCACGGGGCGTGGGGAGGACTACATTAACCCCAGTGCAGATGAATAATCAAGTTTGAGGAGTGTCAAGTTGTATGACACGGATTCTGAAGATGCCTTGGATAGATGGCGGAATAAGATTTATGAGTTGTTGACAAGGAGGTGCCCACACATCTCGACAGAAGAGCGCATTGAAGACTTTGGCTCCTATCAGTATCATGGGTGGGAGTCGGTGGACATATTACTTTCATGGCTCCAAGACATACCAGAATATTAATGATTCCATACCCTCGATGAGGTGTTGGTCGGCACCCCGGGGCGATGGTGGGTCACGTATCGAGAACCTCACCAATAATAGGTAACTGTGGAGGTGGATATCCATGACCGATTTAGAGTTAGAGAAGTCCCACCTCACATTACATCTCTTGGAGAAAGAAGGTGTTTAGCTAAGAAAAGGCATAACACACATCGTAAATATATAACCTCCCATCGCAACTGCCAATACCCCTCTTCTCTCCCCCCAGTCCCCAAATTTTTTGAGGAACTAGACCCCCATTCATTCCATCCTACATCTACCTTCAATGACTAAATTCACTTACCCCTCAGAATAATTCACCATACCACCCCTATTTCTGCTCCACCAACAGAGCCATACGAGATAAATCCCAGTATCGATGACCTCCTCCATCAATGGGTATTACCAGAACCAGTTGCTCTAGAACATGAAATCGTGCGACCAACAGTAGTTGAAACCATATCCTAGGAGCTACAGTACGAACCACTAGTGACTGCCCCACTCTCATTACCTTAGCAATTGAATCTCACTAGGGTGCACAATCTCCATGCACGACACCCCTAGCCACTTCAATTCATGCATAAGTATGTTCCAATCTCATTTTGGTTTTTATGTACAAGCTCCTCCTGCCAACATATTATGATAGCAGTCAGTGGATCCTCTTAATCAAGTGGATAAGTATCCCCAAACATCATTGCGACTCTCGCATCAACCAAACCTTTGACAGGTCAAGGGTGGCTCAATCCACTCAACCATATTTCCATTCCATTCACACAGATAGACAAGATCACGGGACAACTTTCTCACCTTCTAATATATTCAAAGCAAGAGTACCCCTGTCCCGCAAGTAATATCATTGGGTCCTAGCAGTCATTCAACCTAAGTATCGGATGAAGTTCTTGACAACAACACTTATTCTCGAGACATAGCATTTTAAATCGAGCATAGTTCACCACTCATCGACACGATATCTATTACAATATTTCATTCAGCCAAGCATATCATCAAGGAAGCAAATTGGCATTGGGATATATCCTTTTCCATATTCTATGTTTTCCTTGATATATCACCCTTGTCACACTGCTATCATCGTCTCCCTCTCATCCCTATTGTATCAATATAAATAACCTCTCTCCCACTGCATTCGGTGAAGAAATTACTCCACGTCCCAATCTCAACTTCTCTAGAATTTCCCCTATAGTTTTATTTTCCCTCCCTCCAATGAGTTCATGGCCCAATTACGCCACTCTTATAGGATGTCCGCTTCACCTCCTCTTCCATACCCGACCATTTCCACACTTTCGTTCTTCCAATCCTTAACGTTATATCAACTATTGTTAGAGAGATATTCCACTCTTTGAACTTCTCGTCCCTTTCACTACTAAACTATTGTCATGGTTCATCACCTTCACTGATCAGGTAGCCTCATTCATTTAGCCCATTCCATGCTTCATCACTTTCACTGATGAAGCATGCTTTCTTCGCTTCCCTTACCTACACCACCCTCATCCAGCCCTTCGAGGCTCCTTCCTCTTTACACACCCCACTTTCCCTTTTCCTTGTGCCCCCCCTGTTACGAGACAATACTACATATAATGTCACGAGTTCGATTTTCTATTCCACACTTATAACCTCATGCACTCCAAATCCATCTCCCACCCCCTATCGTTCTAAACCCCGGACCTACGTCAAGTGGCACCTCCCGCCTACTCTGATGATTTTCTCTTACTCAAGTCCAATCATCTCATTGTCTGGTTTCGCCATATGATTATTTACTTACTCTGTTATCCACCCATCGTTGGTCAATAGTTGGCTCAAGGACGAGCCAAGTAATAGTGGTGGGCGTATGTTGGCACCCAAAGTTTTGGGTCCATTTTTGCACGTGCACACAAACAAAATTTGTGCATGCTCATCCAGTATTTTTGTGCGTGCCTAAGGAGATGCACAAAAGAATACCATAGTGCATGCATTGGACTAGGTTTTGTTGAGCGGGGCACCAAGTTTAAAGGTGGTCAAGGGTGCATCGGTCAAAGTTTTGTTAGTTGAGTGCGTCGGTCCGAGTTTTTTTAGTTGCGCTGAAAATTAAGAAGAAGCACGTCGGAAGCAAGAAAGGAATCACCAGGATATCTCCCAGAATGATTACAACCAACCACATATGAAGACATGGGGTGGATAGAATATGAACCGGCCAAGGCAGTTAAGATTTCCCCTAATGTAGAGAACCTACATGGAGCCCTGGCAGGTACCAGAAGCATGTGAGGTTGTTAGATCAAACAAGCCAGTGGAGTAGATTCGTGAAGGATAGTGCTCCCCAACAAAATAAGATATAAAAGAGAGCTCTCATCCTGGTTGGTTAATTTTGGAAGGCATCGGTCCCAGATCTATGAGTAGTATATAGCAATCATGTGTTGTATGGAGAAGTCTCATGTGTCTTGTTTATGTTTGAATATTAAAGCTTAGTGCAAGGTGCATATTGTTGTATTCTCATTGTTGTTATAGTAATGAGATGAAGTCTTATGTTGTGCAACTCATTTATTAAGCACCATGTATATCTCTAATATGATGGAATACATTCAGTAATAAAGATATGGCAACTCTATTCTATTTTGTGTTTGTTATGAATGAGTAACACTTGTGCGTGTATTATTTTAATTCTTAGTCCTTGTTAGATTATCATATATGAGTTACATGGATTCCATTTGCAGTTTTTTTAGTTATGTTTGATCCTCCATCCACGACACAAGACCTTATGGTCTCTGTGATCCTCTTTGCATCTCAGGTGAGACCTTCCTCGGCCTTGGCTGAGGATTGATATGCCGGTGCTTAGGGGTTTTTGTTGGACACGCTCCAAATGAATCATCAGTCTTAAAACCCCCAATGTTACGAAGGTCAGTGCGCGTGCATGCATGTACTAAAACAACGATGGCATCTTAAAGTGGTCAGCTTCGTCAAATGTCACTAAAGTTAGGATATTTGTTGGGGTGACATGGTATCTATGTATGTTTATGGAATCCTTTTCAACTACACCACTCCATGCTATAACAACCGATGATAATAGTTTCCAATGGGGAAAGAATCAACAAAAATATTTTGATGCACTGAAAGGAAATATCAATCAAGCACCAATTCTTATATTGCCTAATTTGCAAAATCCTTTTGAAGTGGAGACAAATGCAAGTTGATATGTTGTGGGAGAGGTTTTAATGTAGAGAGGTAAGTCAGCATGCTATCATTGTGAAATGTTTCATGGAGTAGTCTTGAACTACACTAGACATGTCAAGGAACTCTATGCTCTATGTCAAGCTATTAAGAAGTGGAAGCACTATCTTATGGGTAAGGAGACGATTATCCACACTAGTCACTAGCCACTACAGTATTGCAAGCCCATAGTAAGCGTTAGGAAACCAAACACTACAAATGGATGGGGTTTTGTGGCAGTTTCATATAATCATCAAATATAAGAAGGGAAACACTAATAAGTTGGTCGACATGCTTTCAATCCCACCCAGATCCAATATCACAACTTTGGGCAATCTCATGCGCATGGAACCTTTCACCCATGATGCATATAAAGAGCCATACACATAATATGAGGACTTTAAAGAGGTGTTTTAGCAGCTATAGGGCCAAGCCCATGTCTAAAAATGTGACAATAAGGTTGACTATTATCTTTGAGATGAGTTTCTCTACAAGTTACAGAAGCTCTGCGTTTCTACCAGTGAAATATTGTAGCTCATCAAAGAGGCTTACACCTCCAAAATTGTAGGGAATTTTGGTGTTGGGAAGATAGTTTCCCACTTATAGAGGTATGTGTATTGACCTAGAATGCAAGAAGATGTAGCTCAATTTATTAGATAATGTATGCTTTGTTGTACCAACAAACCTATTAATAGAAAGCAAGGCTTATACCATACCCTACATGTACCTACTAGACCTAGGGAGAGAATCTCCCTGAATTTTGTAAGTGGTTTTCTAAGAACTTGGAAAGGACGTGATTATTTGTTTGTGGTATTTGATAGGTTTAGCAAGATGCTCATTCTTATGCTTTGTAAAAATACCATCAAGGGACCATACAACGAAAGGACCATACCATGGAGCCTTGATCGTCTTACTAGGACCCTGAAACATTTCTTTGTTTAGATACAACGAAACCCTTTCTCACACCTTGAATGTTATTCTCGATTATGTGTTAATCATGCCATGCCTTGTACTTTTTATGTGACTTCCTCAATGTCTCATGTACTTGAAAATGGATATGCTTGATATTATCAACAAAATTTTCAGCCTTCAATTATTCTCCCATGTTGTGTCCCCTCATTCTTCCTTGTTTTCCATATACAACATTTAACGGTAAAGGTGGGAAACACCCAAAGTAAGTTTCAAAACTGAACTTACTGGTAGAAGTATGGACTGCTTCATTATAAGAGAGGTGAATATAAATCAAATTTTCATCCTAGGTTTTTTGATGCTTTTTATTGTTACCCCTCAAAAGTTGAACTAATGTCCTATTCACTACTTCAGTATGCCCATCTATCTATGGATTGAAATTTGTGGATCTCTTCAACTTGGTGTCCATCTTCTCCCAAAGTATAGTCCAAAAGGCACTGGAAAATCCAATATCTCTATATGAGACAAGGCTCCTTGGTATCCCAAAGAGAACCTAGACCTTTTTTTATCAAAGAATGTGTTTATTGCATCTTTGTCCCTTTAAGATCATTTTACAAAGCATGAGAATGCACATCTTGTTAAGTACAAAAAACAAACAGTCATGTCCCTTCCTTGTTTTTGGAAAACCACCCATGAAATCTGTGGAGATGTTCTCCCGAGTTCTAGTTAGTATAAGTAGGGGATGGTATAAACCTTGTTTTTTGTTACTAGGCTTGTTGGTACAAGAAAGTATGCATCCTCTAATAAATTGAGCTACATCCTTTGGAGATGATGGGTGTGAAATCTCATTCCCTTCAAGGGACTTGATTATGGATTCATTCTTGGACAATGTTGTCAAGTGCTTGTTATTGGGTACGTGCAGATTCATGTGGGATTTGCAAGGTCTCTTCTGCTTGATGGTGTTGAGTAGTTGGTACCCATCCCCACTACCAAGGATTGTTGTTTGCAAGCCTCATATGTCTAAAGGCACTCTCAACATCCTTATTAGAGATGGGATGACCAAGGCTCTAGTGGTTAGATTTCCCATAGCCAAGAGTATTACAAATCTTAAGTAATTACATTGAAGATTCCAATGTTGGGAGTTGTCTATGATATAACCCTAACAAGGTAGGCTAAGTGAAGATAATAATAAGAGTTGTATGTTATCTTGTGAGAAGAAACAATCCATTCTCTTATATGGAGCAGGGAAAACTAAAGAAGTTAGACATAGCCATTTGGAGCTTGTAGGGCATAATTATTGATTGTTTAGTCTCTGTACATTTATCCAATGTTGCTTTCTCTTTCTAATTGTTGTTATTGATAGACTTGTTAATGCCATTCTTATCCCACTAGTTTATGTGAATTTTTCAAATACAATTATCCTTTTGAAATAGAGTGTGCACTCCTGCATCGCTCATCTTACTGACAGATGTCGAGTTTCTTGCCAAATATGGAATGCCTAGCACACCTGGAAGGGTTCTACTCCTCCCATCCTGTAATATCAGTCAAACTCTTCCCCGTCCAACAATTTTGGTTGTTGAGCTGTCCCCCAAGAACATATCTCCTCCTTCATATCGTTCATATTCACATAATCATTCTCTATGTGGTGTCATATGATAGGATGTTGTTGAGTCGATCAACCAAACATCTTTATCCGACTGTGTACTGGTCAACGCTAGATACATGTCGTCTCCCTTATCTGAAGTAGTCTCTCTCTCAGTCGAATGCTTCTCATTGGATCTTGTATTGAATTCCATTTCCTTCAACTTGCAGTCCCTTTTATAATGCCCAACTTTACCACATTTCCAACATCTTCTCGTTGATTGAGCAAGGGATTTAGATCTACCCTTTGACTTAGACTTTCCATGGGAGAATTTTCCTTTATCTCTGTCAATCGATCGACCTCTTACCATTAAAGTATCTTTGGTCGATCCTTCCATGTTCTTCCTTCTCATTTCTTCTGACAGTAGAGATGCAACCACATCTTCTAGCACTAATGTGGTTGAATTACTCCATATAGCCACGATTAAGCTATCCCAGGAGTCTGGAAAAGAACATAGTAGGCTAATATATTTCTCCTCCTTAATGATTTTTATATCTAAAGACGATAACTGGCTTATTATGGTATTAAATACATTCAAATGCTCAATTACCAAATTTCCATCACTCATCCCTAGAAGATACAATTTATTTCTAAGGAACAACTTATTTACCAAGGATTTCAACTGGTACAAGCTTTCCAACTTGTCCCACAGTTTCTTGGTTGAGTCTTCACATGAGACATTCAACAACATCGAATTTGCAAGACACAATTGAATCGTACTCCTTGCCTTTCTTTCGAGTTTCTCCTGTTCTTCCCTCAACATACATGTCAGAATGGTACCTAGACATATTGTTGCCCATTGTTCTCGATCTACAAGGAGATCTTCAATTTTAAGCTTCCAAAGCTAAAAAAATTAGCCATTGAATTTTTCGATCTCTATCCTCGAACTATTTGCCATTCTTTCAGACACAACTTTTAAAGATCTTTGGCTTATGACTCTTACTAGACCCAGGGTTTAGCTCATATCTAATATTTTCAAACCAAGCTCTAATACCACATGTTAAGAAATTATACTTCCACACTAAACCTAATAGAAGAGAAGAAGACATATTTAAACAAGAAAGTAAATGACAAAACAATCACATAGATGACATAGATTTTACCTTGGGAAAACCAACATTCATTGAGTGTCTTGCTCTCTTGTTGTCTTATTCATTCAGAATAAAATGTTACATACCTAACCTTGGTCTACACCTAAGACACAATCGACATCATACCTTCTTGCTTTACACAAGAACAACTCTATAACTAATTTGACTTACATCTACATGACCAACAACATCTATCATATTGATCTAAATATTATTGATTAGCTTTTACAGTATTACAACATGCCTTATTTATAGGTTTTATAGTAGGAAAAACCCTAAAGAAAGGCACCCAAAAACAGTTATAGATCCACACATATCATTAGCTACAAATCTCGTGAATCTCGGGATTCTGCTACACTCGACTACCAGTCGGATTACCAATCGACTACTAGTTGGCCTCCATTCGGTTTTCAGTCAGTTGCGACTCGACCTCCTATTGACCTCTTGTCGGCTGACCTCTTCGACTTGTTGTCGATTACTTGGACTTCAACTTTGCCCAGTCACTTCGACCTTCAACTTTCTCTCCGAGTCAATCCACCTCGACTCAACTTTACTGCAAAGAATATAACAACCCAACATTCATGTCCTCGTGAAACCCAATAAAAGAGGAAACTAAACAAGTTTTGGGCCTCACTTGGACTTCTTGTGTTATATGGGTTTATGCTTGCACTTAGATTCATCATTTTTAAGTGGAATAAATTGGGTTCAGAAGGACACCGAGGAGGGGTAGAGGAGGTGGGTTACTTGCTTTTAGTACAATCAGAATCAAACTAAAGGTGAAATATTCTTGCGGTGGGAATTTCTTGAAGCTCATCTCAATTCATGTAGAGTTTTGAGTACATTGGTTGAGATGATCTGTTTATTTAAGGATATTGCTCTATTAATGGATTCATATTTGAAATTTATGTCTGTGACGTTGCTAACATTTGACATGTATTTTTCAGGTGAGTACCACACTTGAGTGATTTTAAGTTTTATATCTTGGCTATTCATTTTGGTTTATTTCTTTGACCATCATGGTTGTGTTTATTTTAATGAATGGATATAAAACGCTTCTCATATTTAGGGTGGTGACCATATAGCTTATGTAATTGAATTGTTATTTTTATAACACAACAATGCTCTTCAATGGTCATTTGAAATCTACGTTGCAAAACAACTTCAAATGTTGTAAGTGATGAGATACAGGTAATGGGGTTTGGTATTAGTCTTAAAAGTACATGAATGCAAAAATAAAAGTTGCAAGTGATGAGATACATGGAATGTGGATTGGCACTAGTCTTAAAAGCACATGGATCTAAACATATATTTTTAGACCTCTTTTGAAGGGATGTAGTGAACTAAGGAACTATGTAATGGCCATAGAATTTAGACCTTGAGTTCTGAGATGCCTTAAAAACTTTATTGCTAGTTAGTTTATAGAGATATTTTCTAGTTAGCCTTACTTTCCCTCAATGATACTAAGGTCGCTAATATGTGTGCTTTCATTGATTGGTGTGTTGTCAAGCATTATGAAGAGGAGTGATACTCGTGGAAGTGATTCCTCACGTTCTCCCTTACAATTATAGTGTTAAATGAATTGAGAACAATTACATATAATATAATTATAGATTGAAATGCCACATTTTATGTTTTTATGTTAAAAGAATAAGATTACACTGTATTTGTCGAAAAATTGAAAATGTTGAATAACAAAGATAACAACAACATCAATCCACTCTAAAACTTTTTCTTCAATAACCTACTATTGCTCTAATATCTATTAAGTAAGACCATGTTTTGGTAATTTCAATGAATCACTTAATTCATTTATATAACATAGGGCAAAATCACTTACAATGACAAAAGGGAATATACAATTAAATTAATTAAATTTCTCTGAAAAAAAATTTAAATTTGAAAATTTTTCAAAAATGATTTTAGAATGTTATACTGTTATTTGAAAATAGCAAATTTAGTGATCTATGGCAAAAGTTTTGAATTTGATAGATTTGATCAGATTCTTCAAATATTTAGAAGCAACATATACATTCATATTTAATATAAATTTTCCTTCATATTTAATATGAAAATGTCTTGAATTTTCTTGAAAATATTTTGAATTTTTCTTTATACACTAAAAAATAACTTGTAAACTATTTTAATGAATTATTGACGGAACACAATTTGTAATCAAGTTAGTTCAATAAAAAAAATGACTCTCTATCAAAAGAAGGAACAAAACATAGGTGACAGGGGTGTTTTAAGAATTGAAACCACCAGAACACATGCCTTTGATGTTGCTAATGGTTCCTAAGATTTTCTTGAATTCTCGAAAGGAAGGAACAATAAGCATGTAATTGTATTATTACCCAAAAAAAAGATTTGAAAAAAAGTATAACACAATAATCCATTGGTTTCATGTTATAAGAATTTGATTAAAATAAATGAAGGATACTCAAAAAAAACAGTTTAACCCAACAATTTGTTGGTTTCATGTCAGATCATTTGGATTAAAATAAACAAATAATAAAAACAATGACATGTTGGTTGTAATGTCAAAAGTGGAATTTGAACTCACACCCTCACAATTGAGGACCAGAAGATGAATCTGACACCTTAAACCACTTGGTTACTTGACAGAGAAGAAAAGATGTGTTGAAAGTGGGATTTTAACTGCATGTTGTGATGAGTTCTCTCAGTCTTTTTTCGTAGGATCTTTTGATGAAAATGGGAAGAATCTGGACGAGTCAAGTATTAGTTCAAAATAATTGTGTTTAGGTGTGAGCAAGGTTTTCGAAAAGAAAGATACTATTGTAAGCAATAACGGCAAGGATCAACCTTCTAAATTTGGGAACAACACACCCAACCTTGCCACTCTTCTAGTCTCAACAACACCTCATTCTCATTATACATACCCCATCATAACGCTCACTCCCCCGTCGGAATAACAATACCTAGGCCTACCATAACAAAACTTACCACGTTAATTCCTATTATAACACCACCTATAACTCCCACAATATCTACTCCTATCCTCAACCCCCCTACAACCCCTATAACTACTACTCTTACAACCCCACAACCACTAGCCCTACTGTATTAGGGATTTGAAGCTTGTGTGTGGCCAAGGGTAATATTCCAAAAAATTCCTTGCATGTTGCTCTAAATTACACTTATGGTGTTGGAGGTGCAGACTGTAGAGTCATATTGCAAGGAGGCCAATGTTATTAGCCAACGATAGTTACAGCCCATGCTTCCTATGCATTAAATAATGTTGCCTTTAGTAGGATGGAAATAGTCAAGAATGTTGGCAACAACACTGGTGTTGGTGTAACTCTGGCCTTCTTAGCATAGTTTCCTACAATGAACAACCTTAATAAACTGAAGTTTTGATTCTAAATGTTATAACCAAGTTTTGCTAGGTTGGGATGCCTTTAAGAATCTCTAACTTGTTTGATATTAATGACACTAATTATGGAAACTTCTATATGATTAATCCAATTTAGTGTTTGAATACTTCTTAATCATCTGCATTCCAAATATACCATGTATAAGGGAGGGGATGTTATTGCAGTGGACATAAAGTTTCCTTCTTTTTAATTATCTATTTTAGTTGAGTTTTAGATTAAAGTTGTGTATGGTGTTGCTATTTTTTTTTCATTCCCTATTTGTGGCAAGAATCAGTGACAAAGCCATGATTTTAAACATCATAGTTTCATCTAAGGTGATCTAGAATGGATGATTATAGTTTACTTAGGAATACAAAATTTCTTCATCGATTTAAAAATGGCATTCATTGACAATTATGAAAGTGTTGCAATTAATTTTGTCTATCATTTTGATAAAGTAAATAGGATTTCAAGAATTGTATCTTCATGGATTCTCCCATGTATTGGTTTTTAAGCACGAGCCACAATCAGATCTTGGTCTTTGGTCAATATTTCACTTAAGAAATTGAATATTGAATACATAAATGTGTTCTCAAGGTCGAACTAGTGTTGTGTTGTATGGGTTAGACAAAAAAAGAGGTTCTAAAAAAGTTTTCCACCAAAGGTTTAAACATATATCATTTTAATCAGAGCTTACAAGTGTAATTTTTGATATGTAGCAAGCAAACATTAAGACTGGAATCAATAACGAAATATTAGGTTTCCATATGATATGCATGTTATTTGTTAGAAGTTTATGATTGCATATCTATGGAGAGATGAACTCCTTAACGCTACAATAAACAATAGTTTGAAACTCAAATTAGGTTTTAAGTTGTATTTGATGTGTTTCTACAATAGATTTGCAATAAAAAATGAAAAAATCCAAAATAATAAATCTCATTAAAAGATATTATGAAAAATATTTTATTTTTTCCATGGTTAAGAAAATTTAGTCCTACCTTTCTTTGTGTCATGTTTGGGTATTAACTGAAATTATGGTCGAATTGTTATGCTTTAAGCCCATGGTTTTGGGAGGGTTGGGCTATCACCCACCAAATTTAGATAGTGGGTGATCCTATGTTGTTTTGGTACTCACCTTTTCTTCAATAAGTGGATACACTTCCATATAATATTGCACAGCATTCAAGTTTTCATCGATGCCTATTTCAAATCCCACAAGGTTGGGTGTTCTTTGTCTATGCCGCCCACTTATTAGACACATAGGAGTTAGTTAAGATCAACTTGGTCTAATGTATCTTTAGGTAACACATGATTTTTCAATGTGTTTCTTTAGTATGCATTAATATGCATTTGAAGTTATGTAATTCAATGGTCACGATATGTTCTAGACATAAAGTGATATGATGGCTCATAATATTCTCGATACCAATGGATATATTAATACATGGCTTAGTACCTGATCGGTCCATGATCTCTATTTAAAGAGAATGGAGGGTCATTGTAATACCCTTGTTTCCCCCAGCTTGTAAATATAACTATAACTTGCCAAAAGACTGTGGCATACCGAATATGTGTGAATGTTAGATTTGATGAACCTTTTTGTTATAAAAGGCAATGTATGTATTTATGTTATTGATTAAAAAGGGATAGTGTTGCATAACTAGTAACCAAGATAGATCATGATGTTATTAGAGAGATGGTGCGAGGAACCAGAAATGGTTGAGATGACCCCCCACCAAACCAGTACCTTACTGGATTTAATTGCTCAGACCCAGAACAGTCCTCTGACCCAGAAATGAATTACCAATCAGGCTGGTAGTTGGAAAATCCCTCCTCAAGAGTTAATGAGGAGATGGGGCAGAGTACCCATCTGCAAGGCTTCCTAACCTGACCATGAGCTGGGGATTCAAACCCATGTAATCTTGTTGAGAATGGAAATAAAGGAAGAGATTTGTGGGTAGAGGCAGAGGGGGGTGAGAGAGAAGAGTCGAGAGACCAATCTCCAAAAAAAAAGAGAAGAGCGCTTGGAGCTCTCTAGTTCGAAGCAGAACTGAGAAACAAATTCGTTCTGGGTGCAAGAAGCTGCTGGCAGCATTTTTAGTCCATGCTGATAAATGGGGTTGCAAAGAAGACGAGTGATTGTGGAAGTACTCATTGCAGGCCCCCTTGCTTGGTATAAAGAAAAATGTTTGCTAAGTCCCTGTGAGAGGAGGAGAGTAACCTCTGTCACTGACTGACACGAAGAAAGAAGAAATAGTCTCTCTTAGAGCATCATGATCTAGCCAAGGGGTGGCTAGCGGTAAATCCATTCAGGAGTCGTTATGCCCATGGTTGGGTGGAAACAGGCACCCCTTTCAGTAGTTGCTTCACGATTTCTGGTTTTTGATAAGTATTTTCATACTCTGTGTACTGAAATGGAAGTCATGGTTGAATGCCTGTGTTTATGGTTAACTTTTACAATGTTTAATAACTCATTAGAAATGCTTATCGTTTTTATGTGAACCCATGCTTTTGAATGGTCTTATGTTTGCCTCAGCTTAGCAGCTAGAGAGTTATGGGACATGGGTCTATAAGTAAGTCTGAGAATAAGCTACGGTCTCAGCACTGGCTGGAAATTTCCCAAGGGAATTTTTCCTAAGGATTGACCTTGTAATGCAAGAGAGTCGGGGTAGAGTTAACTAGAATACTTAAGTTCTGTCGACCTCTCAAATTTACCTTCATGGGAATACTAAGTTCGAACTCTGTGGAAGGAGGGCACCTCCTTCAAACCCGTCACCTATGTGACCGAGGGCTTATGTCCACGGTTCTAACCAAATTGTGGCTAAGTGTTGAGCGTGTAGCCTCGAGGCTTGTCCAAGATTCCATATGACCAAGGTATAGGAACCCTGCGCTAGGCCCAAAAAAAGATAAGCTTTTCTGGCTTTGGAACTCCGGGAGTTCGAAGCTCATGGATGTCATGGCCTTACCACTCCCAAACCATCCGTAGGCAACCTGTTGGTTCAATTACCAACGAGGTTGATCGACATCTGGTGGTTTCCCTAACCGTGACCAATGGACATGTCTCATCATTAAACCCTGACCAACTTACCAATCACGAAGTAATGTGAGCTGCAGATCCGAGGGAATTTGGGAGTCTCCCTGGTCGTTGGATCTACGTCGAGGTCAGTCCAACGTTGACTACTTCGGGAGAAAAACGACATCATAGCACCAAATTTCTCAAACATCGGAGTTGTGAATTAATGTGAGTCGTGGATCTCAGGAGTCCATTGAGAACCCCCTCTTAATCGTCTGATCAACCAGTGGAGGGAATCGCGTATAACACTTCGGCGAAGTCTTGCTTCGGGAGAGCGGAGTTGTCATAACGCCAAAAATGTTGAATGTCAAAGTTGCGAATTAACGAGAACTGTAGATCTCGGGACGCTTCTAGATCTTCCCTGGTCGTTGGTTCTGTGCCAAGGTCAGTCCGACGTTGACTACTATGGGAGAAAAGGGGTGGTAAGCGAGTGGAACCCCCGAACGTCGAAGTTACGAAGTGACAAGAGCCATAGATATGAGGACGTTTCGAGGCTGTTCCTGATTGTTAGATCTAGACCATGGTCAACCTGACGTTGACCACTCTAGGAGCAAAGAGGAAGTTACACGGTGGATCCCCCAAACGTTGAAGTTACGAAGTCCGTAGATCAATGGATATATGTGGACGCATCTCGACCGTGAGATCTAATGGTGCTAGAAGGTTATCAGTTTGAAGTGATGTGGCATGCTGATGTCACCTAGGGTGACATGGATCCACGTTTGATGTGCCACGTGTCACCTTGATTCATACTTTTCACAGACCCTATGTGACCATTAGAATGTGACATGTGTCACCCATGGATGGGACCACGTGTCATCTCTTCCTTGTCACGTGTCACCCCCCTGGCACATATTCACTTGGCCTATTGGTGGGTGGATTACTTGGGACCCACCTGTCCTTGCCTCTACGTTTAATACGCCACCACGAGTAATGGCGGACCCTTCGGAAGTCCGGGACTTTGGAACTCCAGAGGTTTGGGCTGTAGTGTCGTAGATAAGCCAAAAGTTCCAATGGTCGGAGCCACATGGCAAGATTTCAGGCTCCTTTGGGAGTTTGAGATTTTAGGACTCCAAAGGATATGTGCGTAGAAAGAAAAAGGGGCATTCAGCATCGAAGTGTCGAATGTCGAATTCCCCTTTAGATTATGTGTTAAATGAGGATCAAGTCTCATCGTTGGATTGTACGATGGATGGACTTTCATCATAGATGTAGAAATGTTGGGGAATCTTCGGGACTTCAGGGAACTTGGGATGGTAAGAATGAGATGGACCCACGTGGGTGCCATGTGGCCCTTGACTGATAACGCCCGAAGAGCTTCGGGATGCCATAACTTGTAATCCAGAGCTCAGATTTGAGCATGGTAGCAGTCATTAGAAAGATATGGTTGAGTAGACGAGGATGGAGGCCTTGGAAAGAGGATTTGATACAAATAAAGTAAGAAAAATTTTGATGCCCCATCCCTAAAAGGGGTACTTAGGGGTCGGGTGTGTTACAAATTGGTATTATAGAGGGAAACTACACTTGGCCTACTTGGGATCATGAACGAGTAGCTTAAAAATATTATTATATACCCTTTAAGGGTAACATCCTATCTTACCCCATTCCTAAGAGGCTTATTTAGACCTCTACTGAAGAGAGGAATGAAACTTTCTGATGTTGTATATGTTTTGAAAAATATGAGTTGTGTGTTGTTCATAAACTAGTAAATGATTAACTAACATAAAAAAAATTATCAACACTCAAGCAGTCGATGGACAGCAGGAAAACCACAACGTGTAGGATAGTGACATGCCACGAATTGGGAGAAATTCCCCACAATAGAGAGGAATAATCCGATGAGAGGAGGGTGGTGGAAACCCCTCCAGATTTGGTTGAAACTATAAGAAGCCTCATGGCAGAATTACAGAGTTGTAAGGCTAACAATGAAAGGTTGATAAAAGAGCAGGAAAAGAAAAATGAAATTAACACGGTCCTATTGCAAAGTTTATCATATATACAAAGGCAGTTGCAACAAGGATCGATAGCCAATGATGTGGACATACATCATACTAAGAAAACCCAAAGTTCACCTTGGATACAAAATCATGGTGGTGAAAGTGGCCACACAAGGAGGAGCACCTCAAAGAAGGCCCAACATGGAGCCAAGAGACACTCATCGAAAGAATCCTCTAGTGAGGAAACTGACAATTCCAAGGGATCTTCTAGTAGCAAAACTAGTTCACATTCCCAGAGAAAAAGAAAGAAGAGGAAATATTCCAAGAGCCATGACCTTGAAGAGTTTAAGAAAGCCAAACCACCCACTTTCGATGGAAAAATAAGTTTGGTTGCTTGGCTTGAAGAAGTACTTCATAGTCAATGACTACTCTGAAAACTTAAAGGCCCCAATAACCATTTTCAACATGAATGGAAAGGCCTCCATTTGGTGGGAGGACCTTAGGAATGTGAAAGGAATCCATGGGAAGAACTTGTCATGGAAACAATTTGAGAAATTCTTCAAGAAGAAGTATTTGGCAGAGAAGTACTTTGATGGAATGACCAAGGAGTTCTATGAACTCAAGTTGGGACAACTCACAATAGATGAATATATCAACAAATTTCTTGAGTTGATAAGGTATGTTCTCTACATAAAGGATGAAAAGGTAAAGATGCAACGATTTATTAGTGGAATTCCTCATTCCTTCTGGGACAGAATTGAGTTTGATGAACCAAAGACTTTAGAAGACACTATCCAGAAGGCAAGGTATTGTTGTGAGCAATTCAAGAATAAGACAAAACCTCATGAAAACTCGAAGAAGAAAAGTAGTTCGAGATTCAAGAAGAAGGGGTTTAAACCCTCAAGAGTTAAGAACCATGGGAAAGGTTCTAAGATGAGCCTTCCTACTAAAAGTGTATATCAACAAATTTTCCCATCTCAGAGTGGAAATAAACCCTTTGGAGCAGCCTCAGGTAAGACTGATAACACAACGAAAGAACCCTTAAAATGTTGGGGTTGTGGAGAAGAACATCTGTGGAGGGACTCTCCACATAGGAAAGTGAACAATAGGAGGGTCTACAAGGTCCAAGATGTTGATTTTTCAATATACAAGGTTAAGCATGAAGTTCATTCCATTTTAGAATTTAACTTAACCATAACCAATAATGTTGCAGCAACCAAGATCACAAGAAGAAACACCATGCACAAGAACACAAGAAGTATCCTGGGAAACCCTTCTCAACAAGGGAAGAAAACCCAGCCAAATCCTTTGCTATATTCTTCAAGAGAAAGACCTTCACCACCAAGAAAACCTAGCACACAAGAGGGTGCTTGCAAACCCTAGAAGACTAGCGCCCAAGAGAGGTGTGCACTTTTCCCAAGTAGATGTACTTGCTGAAATTTCCAAACTCACATAAAAGATATGATTCCTCAATGGGGAATTTACCTTTACTTATACTAGACTAAACCTGTCAACAGAAGTGTCTATTGGCACAACAGGGTCGACCTCTCTATCTCATAATATAATTAATATTAACCAGATTAATTATCTTTTACATTAATTATCAATCACATTAAGGTCGGGTCGATCTCTACCCTTTACATTACAATTAGGGTTACAAGCAGGTCTGCCTCTAGAAAAATATAGCAAGGGATATTATACACCCACTAGTGCTCATCCACTAGGGGCACATCCATAGGGATTTCCATATCTCTAGCTCACTGCATTACATAGAAGAACCACTTCTTCACTAGTGCTCAGCCAATAGAATCACGTTCACCTGTGCTCGTCCACATGCACGTCCACTCAACAAATCTTCTTTCCCACTGCATTACACAAGAGAGTCATCTGAAGTTTCTCATCAACTCTCTACTCAGAGGAGGCTAATACATCATCTTCATTTCTTGTTCTCGTGACGATGCAACCAACACTTTGGGATTTCACATGTTCACCTTGTGCTCAACCACAGACACGTTCAACTCTGCAGATCTCATTTCTCACTGCGTTACACAGGAGAATCATCTGTAGTTCTTCTCAACTCTCTATAAGGAGGAGGCCATCTCTACGTTCCATCTCTGTCTCATATAGGAACCACACACCCCTCTTAGGGGCTCTCTCACATAGTTGCAATCATCAACACTCCATCTTAGCTAGGGAGGCATTATTCATCATGCCAAGTCTCACATAGATGTACTTTGAACTTTGTCTTGGGTTTAGTCATCAACACTCCCTCTCAAATAGGTAGGTATTCTTCACCAAGCTAATTTGGTGAAGAAGTCTGCAATCTGCTTATGTGTAGGAAGGTATTTCATGTGTACTATTTTCCTCTACATCATATATTTGATATAATAATATTTCATCTCAACGTGTTTCGAGCCATTAATAAACATTGGGTTCTCAAAGAGCTTTACACACGACTCTTGTTATCATCATATAATCTGTCTCATGGTCAAGTAAATCTGTCAGAAGCTTGTGAAGTCACATTTCTTTTCACACACGATGCTATATACTCTGCTTATGTGGTACATAAGGCCATAGAGTTTTGTTTCCTGCTGCATCATGAAAACATGGAAAACTTCACGGTAATACAACAACTAGATGTGCTCTTCCGGTCCACTGTAGTCTTTGCTCAGTCTGTATAGGCATATCCCTGCAAACTCAATTTTACACTTGGAGACATATCTCAGACCGTATCAAACTATGCCTCGTGTATATCTCAATACATGTTTTACTGTTCTCCAATGAATCTGTCTCAGTTGGCTCATGGATTCGATAAGTATATTAACTGCATAGCATGAATCAGGTCTGGTGTTAACCAGATACATCAATGATCCAATCAATTGTGGATCAATCTCATCTTTATCATCATCATTCATTTTCTTCAAATCTATCATGGTGTTTTTGTATTCTGTCATACTGAACTTCTTTAATATTCCCATTGTGTATTTTCCTTGACTCGGGAAAATCTTATTGGTCCTCTATCATACTTCTTGTCCCAAGAAGTAGTGGATCATACTCATATCCTTCATCTTGAAATCAGAAGTCAAAGCTTACTTGTATCCAACAACAGGGCTTTCTGAATAAGTCATCAAAATCAGGATCTCGTCACCAACACTGTAATAATATAGGTTTGGATTAGCAATACTCTTGCTGAAACCCAAACTCATCAAGAATCCATCCATCTGATATAGTTTCCAACTCATGGATGGTAGTACAGATGGAAGTGTATCGGGCTAACTGGATCAAGAGTCTCATCATAGACAACTCCCTTTGTTTGTGAGAATCCTATGGCTATAGATATCGGTTTGTATTTCTCAACACTTCCATCATTTGCATGCTTGATCTTATAGATCCACTTGGAAGTCATCACAAACTTCCCTTCTGGTCTTTGAACAATATGTTATACATCATTCTTTTAAGATATACTGATATTCTTCTGTTATGACATCTTTCCATACTTGTTCTCATGTTGCTTCTCTATGACAAGAAGGCTCAAAATCAATAATGTGGCTCATGGTTGAAGAGTAGCTCACAAAATATCTTTGTTCTCTCGGGATAAGCCTTGAGAGGCTTGTATGTTTCTCTGCCTCTTGCAGAGTGAGCTTGGGCAAGCCTTTTATGCCCTATTGTAATATCTCTTAACATATCAACTGGAGAAAATGGATCAGTTGGAATAATGTTTGTCTCCCTTTGAACTACTGAAGGGGGAGAAGGTATTGTCTCACTGTCAATCTCCATTTGAGATTCTCTGGATCTTTGAGAGGCTATCCCTTCTTCAAGGACAACATCTCTGCTTATCTCAATCTGTCTCTGACCATAGATGTCGATCTAGAATGTCTTCAAAGATTCATTGTTATCCCATAAATGTATCCTTTCTCCCTGAAGGGTCTAGCTTGGACTTCTTCTCTTTGGGTACATGAAAATACACCGGGCACCCAAATATCCTGAAGTGTTCAATATCAGGATTCACTCCGGTGAAGGCTTCTTCAGGAGTTATGTTTTTCAAAGTCTAGTGAAGACTCTTGTTATGAACATATATTGTTTCATGCATGCTTCTGCCCATAGAATCATAGAAAGATTATGATCATGCATTATTGCATTGGTTGCCTCAATGATGGTTCTATTCTTCCTCTTTCTCAGATAGTTTTGACTCCCTTTGAGTCAAGTGACTCCCTCTGAAGTATAAACATATTCCTTTGTTGTTAACCTGTCTGGAACAAGAAAACAAGAGGAACCAAAACAATAATATCTCCTAAAGGAAAATAATGAGTACATCTCTAGAGTCAAAACAATTTAAGTATTGTTGTCAAATCTACAACACTTACTTGTAGCAAACTTTAGAAATATAGGTTAGAGGAATGACAATTACAAAAATCAAACCTAGAGTCTTCACTTACAGTGTGTTGTTCCTATGAATGCACTGAGATCCCTATGGATCCATGACTTCAGAAAAAGGCTCCCTCCTCCTGCAATTTCCCTCATGATAATGATACAAATGATATATATACAAGTGCATACATGAGGGTGCTGATATGATTTCTCCAATGGCACATGGTTGATCTTTGTCCTCTTGACATCTTCATGAAGAGGGTATTCATGGTGTCACATTTTTGTATCATCCACAATAAATCTTCCTCTGAAGTTTTGTATTCTAGGAACTTGAAGTTTCTTGATCCATCAAGCTTATCTTCCATCATAGTTTTGTTCATCATAATTTTAGATTCTTCAGAACCCCTTGTCAACTGGGATAGAAAACCTAATGGCTAGGCTAGGCTAGCACTTCTTAGTTTTTGTTGGACTTATGACTGCCAACAATAAGCCTTTGAAAAATAGGAGAATACTGGTGAGCTTAAGAGATCCTTCAATGAGTTGCAGAAACCCTAAAACTGAAATTTCTGCAGAAATTAGCGAAACCCTAGGGCCAAATTTTCAAAATGCTTGGAATTTCAATCTGAAGCTTGTTAGAGGTGCGCTGAAGGAGGCCATACACTCCTATGGTATTTTTAGCCCCAATGTCCAAGTGCCAAGTGTTGAAACTTCTTAGAAAGGTAGGTTGTACGAAATTTCTGGAAACCCTAGGAGGGTTGTACGGTTTTGCAGGAGAGAGAAGATGGTTGAAAATTGCTTGTGCAATGGGTTCTTCAAGGCCAATGCTCTGATGCCATGTTGATTTTTCAATAGACAAGTTTAATCATGAATTTCATTCCATTTTATCATTCAACTTAACCATAACCAATAATGTTGCAACAACCAAGATCACAAGAAGAAACACCATGCACAAGAACACAAAAAGTATCCTGGGAAACCCTTCTCAACAAGGGAAGAAAACCCAGCCAAATCATCTGCTATATTCTTCAAGAGAAATACCTTCACCACCAAGAAAACCTATCACACAAGAGGGTGCTTGCAAATCCTAGAAGACTAGTGCCCAGGAGAGGTGCACATTTTTCCCAAGTAGATGTACTTGCTGAAATTTCCAAACTCACATAAAAGATACGATTCCTCAATGGGGAATTTACCTTTACTTATACTAGACTGAACCTATCAACAGAAGTGTCTATTGGCACAACAGGGCCGACCTCTCTATCTCATAATATAATTAATATTAACCAGATTAATTCTCTTTTACATTAATTATCAATCACATTAAGGTGGGGCCTGTTATCACCATAACAATTTTCAGACAAGATCCAAGTCTCGGGAATTTAGCAAGAGCTACATCATCGCAGAAACTTGATAGTTTGGAAAATTGATAATTTAGAGGACCAGGAAATATCTGGCGATGTATGGACGAATATAGCGGAGGCGCAAAAGGTATAACTCGACAGACTGTCGATTATAAAATGACCCAGATCAACGGCTGGAGCCCATATCGGGCGGTAAACTTGCATGAGACTTAACCATATAAAGGCGAATCAGGGAAAAACATTGTGGTTTTTAAAATGGACGTGCGGCGCCCCCATAGATACATAGAGGTGAAAGGCGGGTTGCCTGAAACCACTTTCGCTAAAGCCCCAATGTCACATGTTTCAATATGTCAAATCAACCAGTTGTGGGGAGGGTGAGGGCTAGTCAGAATCACCCTGTTTCACTCATTCGGTACTTCATAACCGTATGATGTCGGGTGAACTCCGCCATATAACGAACTCGAAAGCTAATCATTTGAAATGGATTAGCCAAGCATGGTAAACCAATGTACCTGTAAGTGAATCTGTCAATGATTCATGATTGGAACTATATAACTACCGATTCTCAAGTATGGGAGCATCATCTCATCCATAAACGAAGTAATCTCCAATTTGCTCGACTCTCTGATTTATGTAGGAACATTTCGGTGTCCACGAAATTGGGATACATAGACAAAGCTATATCCAGTGAAACCGGTCATTGAGGCAACATGGCATATTTACCTACAAGTAAGAAGGAAAGGGTAATTGCACGTATATTAGCAACTAAATTCCACATAGAACTTGCTACAGACTCAAAATTGGAAGTCAAGCTAAATCCCATCATGAAGGATCTAGTCATCAACAGGCAAGCTGTAAAAAAGAAATGAAGCAAACGACAGAAGAAAGAAACCATAGCTGAAACGACTGAAAGTATTGGAGAGAATCAACCAGTCTGGTTGGATACTCTAAAGGAGGAGATCGCTAAGCTAAAATGAACTCTCAGGTGGAGATAAGTACATCCCAACAAGTTTTGGATAGATGGCGCCTAGATATGATGAACCTGTTCCTAACGGTCCCTCTAAAATAGGGTAACGGTTATTATAAATCATTCCTCCTTGTAACTTATCTCTAATTTTGGAACGATGAGAAGTCTGAACGTTTTGAATTCCACGAAGGAACCTTCTCTATATATATTATCTTGAGGATATAGAAAGCATGGAGAAAGAGGAGCCTGCCTTCTGTGCAAGAAGGCTTTGTAAAATTTTGGGGCTGGTATGAATATATAAATGCAGAGGCAGATTTTGAATTGTTTATGAAAATATTCTAACCGGCAGTGATATGAGTCTTGTTTTCCCTTCACAGTACGTATTTCCTGTAAGCATATAATTCATTTACGTTTCCTTTTGCCTAAATTGAATATTTAGAAGCCCATAATTCATTATTTAATGCTCTTGGCTTAGCAACTTAGATTGTGTTTCTTTCTTCTTGACTTATTTAGAATTCATCTTCGTAATGCTCTTATGTAGTTACGTGTTTCTTTTTCCTCTAATGCCATGAAATTTTTTTAGATATAAACTCAGAATTACTGCCTGATTTAGCCTTTTCCTCTGAATAGTCTCAGGTTTGATGATGTATTCTATTTATTCCAGACCCCATAGCCCAAATGCCATCTTCATTTCTCCAATTATTTCATTAAAAACTCCCAACACAAACCAAATCTAGCCGCTGATTGCCATAGATATATCAAGTGACATGAGAGAGCCCTCTCTGAGTTGAGTAGGCTAGTGCCTCATCTCTAAAGATGGTTGAAACAGTTACCTCTGTCATTTGTCAATTCAGCCGGACAAAATTTACAGAGTGCTAACAAGGCCAACCTGTACCCTTTACATTACAATTAGGGTTACAGGCAGGTCTGACTCTTGAACAATATAACAAGGGATATTATACACCCACTAGTGCTCATCCACTAGGGGCACATCCATAGGGATGTCCATATCTCTGGCTCACTGCATTACACATAAGAACCACTTCTTCATTAGTGCTCATCCATTAGGATCATGTTCACCTGTGCTCGTCCATAGGCACGTCCACTCAACAGATCTTCTTTCCCACTGCATTACATAGGAGAGTCATCTGAAGTTTCTCATAAACTCTATGATCAGAGGATGTTAATACATCATCTTCATTTGTTTTTCTCATGACGATGCACCCAACACTTTCGGATTTCACACGTTCACCTTGTGCTCAACCACAAGCACGTCCAACTCTGCAGATCTCCTTTCTCACTGTGTTACACATGAGAATCATTTGGAGTTCTTCTCAACTCTCTGTAAGGAGGAGGCCATCTCTACGTTCCATCTCTGTCTCAGATAGGAACCACACACCCCTCTCAGGGGCTCTCTCTCAGGTTTGTGTCCTGAAGAATGTCTCACATAGCTGCAATCATCAACACAAGAGGCTACCACAGTCAATGATGTGGCTAGGAGCATGCCACAAATTTATGCAGCCTTGGATAATAGACAAGCTTACCACCAAGCTTCAATGGTCGAGATGGAAGATATGATTGCCAACCATATAGTTTCCATTTTAATTGACCCTAGTTCTAATTTGAGTTATGTTGCCCTTCAAACTGTTGAGAAATGTAAATTGCAACAAGTTAAACATGTCAAATCATGGCTAGTACAACTGACCATTGGAACCAAAAGAAAAGTAACATAGGTCATACCAACATGCCAATTCATTATGAATGGATTACCCACCCAAGCAACCCTAAACATGCTCCCTTTGGGATCTTATGACCTGTTGATTGGCATGGACTGGTTGGTTGCCCATAAAACTGTGTTGGAATGTTACAATAAAACTTTGGAGTGTGAAGATGAAGAAGGGAGAAAGATAACCCTACAAGGGATTCAAAATCATGTCTCAGTGAGACAAATATCAACCCTTCAAGTGAAGAAGTATTGAAGAAAAGGATGTCCTTTCTATGCAATACAAGTGATGAACTCTGTTGAGAACAATAAACCAAGCATAGAGGACCATCCCATATTAAGAAAGTATAAAGATGTGTTTTCATAAGAGGTACCAGGTCTACCTCCAAAAAGAGATATCAACTTTTCAATAGAACTTGCACCAGGAGTGGTGCTAGTGTCTAGAACACCCCATAGAATGAGTACACCAGAGGTGGTTGAGCTCAAACTAAAACTAAAGGAGATGATGGAAAAAGGCTACATTCGACCTAGTGTGTCTCCATGGGGAGAACTAGCCTTATTCGTGAAAAAGAAGGGTGGCAGACTCAGGTTGTGCATAGACTATAGACAACTCGATAAGATGACTATTAAGAATAAGTATCCCTTGTCAAGGATCGATGACTTGTTTGACCAATTAAGGGGTGCTATAATTTTCTCTAGGATTGACTTGAGGTCTGGATACCATCAGGTCTGAATTAAGGATGAAGACATCCACAAAACAACTTTTAGGACAAGATATGGTCATTATGAATTTGTGGTGGTGCCATTTGGGCTTACCAATGCACCAACCACTTTTATGTGCTTAATGAATAATGTACTCAGTAAGTTCTTGGACAGATTTGTATTGGTTTTCATTGATGATATCCTAATATATTCCAAGAATAGGGAAGTGCATGAAGAGCATCTCAAGCTAGTGCTTCAACTGCGAAGATAACATCAGCTCTATGCCAAGTTTAGTAAGTGTGACTTTTTCCAGAAACAAGTCCATTACTTAGGCCATGTTATTTCCGAAGAAGGAGTGGCAGTTGATCCTGACAAGATCAAATCCATTATGGATTGGCCTACCCCAAAGGATGTATCTGATATCAGATCCTTTATGGACCTAGAGGGATACTATAGGAGGTTCATAAGGGGATTTTCCAAGATTGGTTGCCCAATCACCTCCCTTCAGAAAAAGGGAGTTAAGTTCATTTGGGCATCAGAATGTGAAGAGAGATTCCAAGAGCTGAAATACCTTCTAACCAATGCACCTGTGCTGAAGATTGCAGACCCAAACAAGGACTTCCTTGTGTGTACATATGCATGCAATGAAGGGCTGGGAGGATTCCTTATGCAAGAAGGACATGTAATTTGCTACGAATCCAAAAAATTGAATGAGCATGAAATCAATTATGTGACCCACGATCTAGAATTGGCTACCATAGTACAAGCTTTAAAAATGTGGAGGTGTTACCTCCTAGGTAGAATATTTGTGCTTATGACAGACCATAGTGGGTTGAGATATTTGTTTGATCAACCAAAACTCAATGCTAGACAAGCTAGATGGATGACTCTCCTTAGTGAGTTTGATTTTGAAATCAAACATATCAAAGGAAAAGAAAATAGGGTGGTTGATGCCCTTAACATAAGTATGAAAGTAATCCACTTGGCAGTTGTAAGCACCTATGAAACGAATGTCAAGGAGAGAGTCAAAAGTGCACAAGCAACATATGCATTTTTCCAAACCGTAAAATCATACTTAGAACAAGAGCCCACGGGGATGAAGTACGAGGGTTATCAATTGTTGAATGATGACCTACTAACTTACAAAGGTAGGTTGTATATCCCAAATTGTGATGGCTTGAAGAGTTTCATAATGGATGAACTACACAAAAGACCGTATACTGGTCATCTTGGTTATCAAAAGATGATCACAACCACTAGGAGATTATTTTATTGGCCCGGACTAAAAAAGGACATAGTTGATTACTTAGCCAAATGTCTAGAATGTCGGCAGGTTCAGGCAGAGAACCAACATCCAACAAGTTTGTTGCAGTGCCTACCAATACCAGAATGGAAATGGGAAACCATCTCCATGGATTTCATCACAGGGTTACCAAGATCAACCAAACATAATGACACCATCATGGTAGTTGTGGACAAATTGATCAAGGCTGCTCACTTCACTCCCATCAAGTCAACTTGCAATGCAATAGATATTGCCATTATTTTCATGAAAGAAATATTTAGACTGCATGGCATGCCTAAGGAAATCATATTTGACAGAGAAACAAAATTTAATTCAAACTTTTGGAAATCTTCGTTTGCTGGTTTTGAAACTAAATTGATATTTAGTACAACCTATCACCCTCAAACTGATGGACAGACAAAGAGAGTAAACCAAGTGTTAGAGGACATGCTAAGGATGCATGTGATGCATCATCCCATGAAGTGGGAAGACTACCTACCATTGGTAGAATTTTCCTGCAACAATGGCTATCAAGAGTCATTGAAGATTAGCCCTTTTGAAGCCCTCTATGGTAGACGATGCAATGTTCCAATCAGCGGGGATAACCCAATAGACAGAATTACAATCAGGCCAGATATACTGAAAGAAATGGAACAACAAGTAGTTCAGATAAAACAAAATATGAAAATGGCCCAGGATAGACAGAAAAGCTATGCAGACATAAAAAGGACTCCTAGAGAGTTCAAAGTCAGGGATCATGTGTATCTCTGAGTTAAGCCTATGAAAAGATCCTTGAGAATGGGAGCTTGTGCCAAGATGTTCCATCAACAAGTAGAACATCAAGAACGACATTCCTTTAAAGGGGAGGGGATTGTAATACCCATGTTTCCCCGAGATTGTAAATATAACTATAACTTGCCAAAAGACTGTGGCAGACTGAATATGTGTGAATGTTAGATTTGATGAACCTTTTTGTTATAAAAGACGATGTATGTATCTATGTTATTAATTAAAAAGGGATAGTGTTGCATATCTACTTAAATGGGGGTTTTCCAAGATAGATCATGATGCTATGAGGGAGATGGTGAGGGGAACCATAAATGGTTGAGATGACCCCCCACCAAACCAATACCTTACTGGATTTAATTGCTCAGAACCAGAACAATCCTTTAACCCATAAATGAATTATCGGTCAGGCTGGTAGTTGGAAAAACCCTCCTCAAGAGTTAATGAGGAGATGGGGCAGAGTACCCTTCTATAAGGCCTCCTCACCTGACTACGAGATCAGGATTCATACCCATACAAGCTTGCTGAGAAAGGCAAGAAAGGAAGGGATCCATGGGCAGAGGTAGAGGGGGGCAAGAGAGAAGAGTCGAGAGACCATTCTCCAAAAAAAGAGAGAAGAGCGTTTGCAAATCTCTAGTTCGAAGCAGAAGTGAGAACCAAATTCGTTTTGGGTGCAAGAAGCTGCTGGTGGCGTTTTTAGTCCAAGCCGATAAACGAGGCTACAAAGAAGACGAGTGAATGTGGAAGTACTCATTGCAAGACCCCTTGCTTGGTATAAATAAAATTGTTTGCTAAGTCCTTGTGGGAGGAGGAGAGTAACCTATGTCTCTGACTGACGTGGAGCAAGAAGAAATAATCTCTCTCAAAGAATCATGATTTAGCTAGGGGGTGGCCAGGGGTAAATCCATTCGGGAGTGGTTGTGCCTTCGGTTGGGTGGAAACAAGCACCCCTTTCAGCAGTCACTTCATGATTTCTGGTTTCTGATAAGTATTTTCATACTTTGTGTATTGAAATGGAAGTGATGGTTGAATGCATGTGTTTATGGTTAACTTTTATAGCGTTTAATAAATCATTAAAAATGTTTTTTTTTTTTTTTTGTGAACCCATTCTTTTGAATGGTTTTTTGTTTGCCTCAACTTAACAACTAGAGAGTTATGGGACATGGGTTTGTAAGCAAGTCTAAGAATAAGCTATGGTATCGACACTGGCTGGAAATTCCTTAAGGGAATTCTTCCCAAGGATTGACCTTGTAATGCAAGAGAGTGGGGGTAGATTTAACTGGAATACTTAAGTTATGTCGACCTCTCGAATTTACCTTCGTGGGAATACTAAGTTTGAACTTTGTGGAAGGAGGGCACCTCCTTCAAACCCTTCACCTATGTGACCGAGGGCTTATGTCCACGATTATAACCAAATCGTGGCTAAGTGTTGATCATTTAGCCTCGAGGCTTGTCCAAGATTCCATATGATCAAGGTCCGGGAACCCTGTGCTAGGCTCGAAAGGAGCTAAGCTTTTATGGCTTCAGAACTCCAGGAGTCCAGAGCTCCGGGGTGTCATGGCCTTACCACTCCCATACTGGCCGAAGGAAACCTGTTGATTCGGTTACCAAGGAGGTTGACCAACATCTGGCGGTTTCCCTAACCGTGATCGATGGACCTATCTCACCATTAAACCCTGACCCAATTACCAATCATGAAGTAACGCGAGCCGAAGGAAACCTGTTGATTCGGTTACCAAGGAGGTTGACCAACATCTGGCGGTTTCCCTAACCGTGATCGATGGACCTATCTCACCATTAAACCCTGACCCAATTACCAATCATGAAGTAACGCGAGCCGTAGATCCAAGGGCATTCGACAGTCTCCCTGGCAATTAGATCTACGATGAGGTTAGTCTGGTGTTGACTACTTTGGGAGAATAACGATGTCATAGCACCAAATTTCCCGAATGTCGGAGTTGTGAATTAATGTGAGTCATGGTTCTGGGGAGTCCATTGAGAACCCCCTCTTAACCATCTGATCAACTAATGGAGGGACTCATGTATAACACTTCGGTGAAGTCCTACTTCAGGAGAGCGAAGTTGTCATAAGGCCAAAACTCTCGAATGTCGGAGTTGTGAATTAATAAGAACCGTAGATCTAGGGACACTTTGGGATCTTCCTTGGTTGTTGGATCCATGCCAAGGTCAGTCCAACGTTGACTACTCCAGAAGAAAGGGGATGGTAAGCGAGTGAAACCCCCGAATGCCGAAGTTACGAAGTGACAAGAGCTGTAGATATGAGGATGTTGCGGGGCCATTCCTGACCGTTAGATCTAGACTGTGGTCATCCCGACACTGACCACTCTGGGAGCAAAGAGGAAGTTGCACGGTGGATCCCTTGAATGCCAAAATTACGAAGTAACGAAGACCATAGATCAATGGATCTACATGGATGCATCTCGACCGTGAGGTCTAATGGCATCGAAAAGCTATCGGTCTGAAGTGACGTGGCACGTTGATGTCACCTAGGGTGACGTGGACCCATGTTTGACTTGCCACATGTCACATTGATATTTACTTTTCGTAGACCCTATGTGCCCATTAGAACATGACACGTGTCACCCACAGATGAGGCCACGTGTCATGTTTGCCTTGCCGCGTGTCACCCCCTGGCACATATTCGCTTGGCCTATTGGTGGGTGGAGTACTTGGGACCCACCTATCCTTGCCTCTACGTTCAATATGCCACCACGTGCAATGGCGGACCCTTCGGGAGTCCGGGACTTCGAAACTCCGGAGGTTTGAGGTGTAGTGTCATACATAAGCCAAAAGGTTCGAAGGTCGGAGCCACATGGCGAGATTTTGGGATCCTTTGGAAGTTCAGGATTTCGGAACTCCAGAGGATATGCGCATAGAAAGGAAAAGGGGCGTTCAACACCAAAGCACCGAACGTCGAATTCCCATTTAGCTTATGTGTTAAATGAGGATCAAGTCCCACCATTGGATTGGATGGTGGGTGGAATTTTGTCATGGATGTAGTAATGCTAGGGAATCTCCGGGACTTTGGGGAACTTGGAATGGTAAGAATGAGATGAACCCACGTGGCTCTTGACTGATAACACCCGAAGAGCTTCAGGAGGCCATAACTTGTAATCCAGAGCTCAGATTTGAGCCTGGTAGCAGTCATTAGAAAGATATGGTTGAGTATAAGAGGATGGAGAACTCAGAAAGAGGATTCGAGACGACTAAAGTAAGCAAAATTTTGATGCCCCATTCCTAAAAAGGATACTTAGGGGTCGGGTGCGTTATAGTTATTTGCCAAAGATTGATTGTGAGAAACTCCTATGCAAAATATTTTTCTTTTGCGTGAATATATTGCCTCAAGTGGCCATGTTGTCTAAGGTTTTGGATTGTTTCCCTCTTTGAGGGTTTTAACCACGTAAAACACTAATGTACTAATATTTGATCCAGTTGTGTGAATGGTTGCTTAAGGTGCTCGACCTATCTGGAAATACCATGTTTTGTCGAACACTATATCAGAGCCCATATGAAGTCCTGATCCTCCTGTTGATTGAGATCCTCATCCTATGTCGTTGCATGCATTAAAATGTTTTTGGGTTATGTTATTTATGTACATTCCTAGGCTAAGAAGGGCATTCCATTGCGTATGGAGCATTGCTTTTAGTTGGAAACACTTGTCATTTCACTTGAAAAGGTTTATTTTTGCTCAAGATACAACTTTTTTTTATCAAATCCATAGTTATAAAGTTCATTTATGTTTTTTTAATTTTTATTTTTGTTAACACCGTGTTAATGTTTTTCTATTTGAATTCCTGGTTTGCTACTCTTTCTAGTATGCGTATTCTCTTTGTTGTGCGCTCTCTACGATCTTGGCAAATAAGAAAGATAACGAAAAATGTTTTATTTTCTGCGTATGTTATTTGCTTTGTGCTTTATGTGATCTCAACAAACTAGAAATATAGAGAAAACTTGCATTTTCTAGAGAAACTAACCGAGATCTAACCCCGATATTGTTATGTTTAGAATTTTATTTTGAAATTTCGTTTGTTTTTGTGTGCAATTGTGTTGAAGTTTTGTGTTATTTATTTTGCATTAACTCACTTGGTTGAAAATTATTTTATTAAATAAGAGGTCTTGAGTTCAAGTTATTCTTTTAATTAAGTTACTTTTTGAAAAAATTCATACAATTTTGAGTTATCACATAACTTCATTGTAAAATGTTTTTCACTTAAATTATAAAAAATGAATCATTATAAAGTAATTTTATTGTTCTTTTTAGTGTTACTTTTTGTATGCAACTTTAATTTATAAAGTAACTTGATTGTAAAAATGATTATCACTTATTTTATAAATGTGACTTATTTATAAAAATGAACTTTTAAGGAAAGTTAGAGAAGATATTTTTTTTTTAACACAATTACGTCATTGTGCATTCATCACCACATGGGTCAACCTCTACCCACCTCATGACACTTTAGTTTTTTTTTATGTCTTTCTTAAAAAATGTCATAACTTTGACATTCAAAGTCCATTTTCAATGTCATTTTTTTGAAACTATTTATTTTTTCGAGAACTTTCCATCTAGATAATCAATTTACGCTTTTAAATCCATCTTACCTACACATTTTAATATGGCTAGTTCAAGCAATCTTTTGCTTACTGCAACAACCATGTAATCAAAGTATGGTGATTGATCTTCCTCTCATTTCTTGTAGAAATGGTGTTTGTCCTGGCTGTGTTCTCAATAAAGATCATCAGGACAATTTTGACGAACATGCCTCTTGGCTTGCCTCAACCCGCTTATAGTTTTTTCATAGTGATTTGTGTGGTCTGCTTCCTTCTCCTTCTTTCTCTAGGTGCAAATACTCTTTAGTTTTTTTATTAATGACTTCTTCAGACACACTTGGGTTTATTTCTCAAAACTTAATAATGAAGTTTTTAACATGTTTGTGTCTACAAGGCACCTGTAGAAAAACAATTTGAACATCAACTAAAGAGGTTAAGACCAGATAATGGAGGCAAATATATTAACAACAAATTTACAACTTACTACATTGCATAGGGCACTCAGATTAAAAACACTATTCCATATATACCACCACAAAATGGTGTTGTTGAGAGAAAGAATCACACATTAAAGGAAATGACAAATTACATGATCCAATCTAAGGGATTAAGTCTTCATTATTGGGTGGAAGCCATTAATTGTGCTAATTACATAGTAAATCACACTCCCACAAAGGATTTAAAAAATATAACATCAAAAGAGGCATGGAGTAAAATTAAACGACATGTAAGCGACTTATGTGTGTTTGGTAGTAAATCATGGGCTCACATTCCTGATGAAAAAAGGAAAACAATACAACCTAGAAGTGACGAGTGCATTTTTGTTGGATATTTTGAAGATGTAAAAGGTTATAGACTTCTCCAACCTCATTCCAATGAAATTGTTATTAGAAGAGATGTTAAGTTGGATACAAATCTCTCGGCTTGCGAGCCTAATTCAACATTTGTGCCATCTTCGACCTACGAGCCATCATTGGTGTATGTGCCATCTTCTCTTCCCAACTTTCTATTAGTGATCCTATACTGGATTCTTCTTTAGACGGTGATAATGAAAATGAAAATCCACCTCTCCCTGCTCATCTTCCTCCAGTTGGGTCCATTAAACATGAATTTGCACCAACACCAGAACTTCCCATATAGGTCTATAAAACATGAGAAGCAACCGATGATCTCACTAGTGATCGTACAAATCAATGTCATATATGTTCACAGTTCCAGTGAGCCTCCTCTCTTTTGAATCAAGTTTCAAAGACTCATGATCCAGAAACATTTGTAGAATTTTTTGGCCATCTAGATTGGGACAAGGAAATGGATGAAGAATATTGTTCCTTAATGGAAAATGAAACTTGGGATCTTGTACCTCTTCTGGAAGGAAAGATTACGTGTCAGATGCAAATGGGTGTATATAACTAAGTATGTATTCGATGGAAGTGTTGAAAGACACAAGACTCAATTAGTTTCCAAAGAATTTTTTCAACTTGAAGGGATTGACTATAATGAAACCTTTGTCTTTGTAGCCAAAATGAATTCCATCCTCCTTGTTCTAACCCTTGTTGCCTCACATAAATGGGAGGTCCATCAAATGGATGTTAAATCCACCTTCTTGCACGGGGATTTGTAAGAATAAATATATGTGTAATAACCTCATGGTTATGTTTAGAATGACTCCAACCTTGTTTGTCTCCTTAATAAATCTCTCTATGGTCTTAAGCAAGTTCCTGGTATGCTAAAACAGATAGCTTTCTCCTTTACATTAGTTTTTCTAGATGTCATTTTGACCCCAATGTCTATACCAAGAAAGTAGGAAACCATCTCATAATACTTTTTCTTTATATTGATGACCTTATCCTTGTTGACAATGACACTAAACTTTTAAACCATGTGAAATCCAACCATAAGAATAAATTTAAAATGACAGACTTGGGTTATTTGCATCATTTCCTTGGCCTCCAAGTATTGCAAACTAAGGAAGAAATCCCCCTTTCCCAATCTAAGTATGCATGTGACCTTCTTTTCCATTTTCACATGGAAGAATGTAAACCAATCCCTTCCCCCTTCCTATCTAGAGTCAAAATAGTTGTCACAATTAGCTTTTAGGGTAGCTCGGACAGGTACTTCCGCATTGGCAGTGCCTAGCATGTGGAGGTGTTCAAGTGACACTCTCTAGAGTGGCTTTTATGTAATGACTATAGTAAATTTTGTAAGGTTGAGTGACTTAAGTGATTTAAGTCATCTCAAGAAGAGATTAAGTCACAACCATTGATCTCAAGAGATGAAGATCAAATCTTTATCGTTGATCACTTTGGAGATAGGATTTTAGTCATTAGGAGATGATAAAATCATATCTAGGGAGAGTGAGGCACACACATAATGAGTGCATAGGAGCAAGAGGGAGTCTTTATCATGTGCTTGTGTATGAGTGGGTAGGGATGAGGAAGTGTGCAAGGGGGAAGGAAGGAGATAGCAGCCAAGTGGGCTAGGCTATCATTGCATTGTAATTCTTTTGATGGGCCATTATTCCACAACATGAGCCCAAGATTTTTAGCAATAAAATCAAACTTAGAACTAGTTTTCCCGCAAGGGTTTTTCTAGGGGTGTTTACTCGAATCTCATGCTCAAATGTGCTTGGTTTATGTTTTATTCTTTCACTTATATTTTTGTTGAGTAACCTAGCTGTGCTTTAATTCAATAAATTTGTTTTTCTTGAAATTAATTGTCGTGTGCTAGGTTAGATGGAAATTCAACATGGTATCAGAGCTACAGTTTTGACAGAAGCTAGATTTGCACAAGGATTTGTAGGGATTGCAGGGGTTTTGCTCAAAAAAATGAAGGGGAGATGGAAAGAAGGACACGAGCAAAGTGAAATGATTTGCATGTCATAATACTGGCCACTATGTAAGAGAGTGTTCCAAGAACAAGAATAAGGAGGCACAAGTAGCAACATCAACATCTACTGAGATAGACGATTTTGCGGAGAAATTCGAGGAGGAATTTTCTCTGGTGTCTTTTCTTTTGAGCAACACTTTTGTGGAGTTGGAGGAAATTGGGGCATGGTTCATGGATAATGGGTCATCTCGCCATATGATGGGAATGAGGTCAGTGTTCCTCCTTAGTTTTTTAGAGACGGGCTCAGACTGCCATGTGAAGAGTGGGGCACACACTAGACATGCAGTAAAGAAGGTTGGATGCGTCATATTCCAGCTAGAGTTAGGAGTGTCTTTGGAGGTGGATGAGGTGATACATGTCCCAGGGTTGAAGGTAAATTTTCTCTCAGTATCAACCTTGGAGGACATGGGGTATGCAGTTATGTTTGAGGATGGACAGGTACTCATACATTCAAAGGGAGCGGATACCCAGGATGCAAAAGTGAGGCTTGACATTAGGGAGGGTATGATGTACAGGTTGTTGAGACAACTTGTAGTGGGATCCAAAGGGATCTTGGATCGTAGATCATATCAGAGTGCAACAAAGGTAGTAGGAGGGTCTTATAGTTCAGAGGGAGAAACTACAACCGTAGTAGACTTGATGGGGTAAGATATTGATCCATAAGGAGGTTCTTCCAGAATTACCTTCCTTGCTAAGAAGAAGTGTTAGATTTTGGGGTAGCTCGAACAGGTACTTCTGCATTGGCAGTGCCTAGCATGCAAAGGTGTTCAAGTGACACTCTCTAGAGTGGATTTTATGTAATGAATAAAGTGAATTTTGTAAGGTTGAGTGACTTAAGTGATTTAAGTCATCTCAACGAGAGATTGAGTCACATCCATTGATCTCAAGAGATCAAGATCAGATCTCGATCGTTGATCACTTTGGAGATAGGGTTTTAGTCATTGGGAGATGATAACAACATATCTAAGGAGAGTGAGGCACACACGTAATGGATGCATATGAGCAAGAGGGAGTCTTTCTCATGTACTTGTACCTGAGTGGGAAGGCTTGAGGAAGTGTGCAAGGGGGTAGAAAAGAGATAAAAACCAAGTGGGCTAGGCTATCACTGCATTGTAATTCCTCTGATGGGCCATTATCTCAGGATGGGAGCCCAGGATTTTTAGCAATAAAATGAAACTCAGAACTGGTTTTCCCGCAAGGGTTTTTCCAGGGGTGTTTACCCGAATCTCGTGTGCAAATGTGTTTGATTTCTATTTTATGCTTCTGCTTATATTTTCATTGAGTAACCTAGTTGTGCTTTAATTCAATAAATTTATTTTGTTAGAAATTAATTGTCATGTGCTAGGTTAGCTGGAAATTCAACAACCACATGTACTACAACTGAAGTAGATGCCACTTTGTACCATTTGGTGGCCTCTTATATTTGATTCATACCCATCTCAATATTTCCTTTGATATTGGTCTTGTTGCCTAGTATATGCAAACACCCCATGAGAGCCATTGGAAAACAACAAAAATAAAACTTTGATATATCCAAGGTACAATTCAATTTGAGATACCTTACAGTTCAAGGGGGCTTTTTTGTTGGTTGATTTTTATTGATTATGATTGGGTCAGTGACCTTGATGACTGGAATTCTACTGCAGGATATGTTTTTAGTCTTAGTTATGGACTTGTCACTTGGGCTTGTAAGAAACAACAAGCTCTAGCTCTATCTTCGACCGAAGTAGAGTACCAAGCAACAATTGATGCAAGTCAAGAAGCCTTGTAGCTTTGATAGATCCTTTAAGAGTTTGGATTCTAGCAACAACATCTGAACACCCTCTAGTGTGACAATCAGGGTGCCATCAAGCTCGCCAAGGATCCATTTCAACATTAGTGCAACAAACACATTGAGATACACATGCACTTCATCATCAAGCTTATTCAAGATTGTGTGCTTGAAGTGCTCTTTTGCCTTACAAATGATCAAGTTGCAGATATTTTCACAAATTGTCTTACATAAGTGAACTTTTCCAAACTTCGATCTATGTTAGGATTTCAGGAAGCTGTCATTAAGGGGGGATAGGCTCTAATGCCTCCTTCCTTCTCATATTGTGTCATCTTTGTAAATCATTCAATCCTATCCCAAGTTGTTCTTAAGAGAGATGTTAGGATATTTAGACACTTAGGAGTTTGTTAAGATCAACTTGGCTAATATGTCTTTAGGTAAAGTGTGTTTCTTTAGTATGCATTAGTATGCATTGTAGTTATGTAATTCAACGGTCACAATATGTTCTAGAAATAAAGTGATCTAATGACTCATATTCTCCTCAATACCAACAACTATACTTATTCGTGGCTTAACACCCGATTAGTCCATGATCTTTATTTAAAGAGCATGGAGAGTCATTTTCTAAAGATCGAATGTGAAAAATTATTATGTAAAATATTTTTCTTTTGCATTAATATACCGCCTCAAGTAGTCGCATCAATTGGGGTCGTGGACTATTTCCCTCTTTGAGGGTTTTAACCACGTAAAACACCAGTATATTGATATTTGATCTGGTTGTGTGAGTGGTTGCTTAAGACGTTCGACCTATGCGAAAATACCTTGTTTGGGTATTAGTTGAAATTACAGTGGAATTACTTATGCTATGAGCCCAGGGGTTGGGCTAGGCTAGGTTATCACCCACCAAATTTAGATGGTGAATGATCCTATGTTGTTTTGATACCCACCTTTTCTTCAATAAGTAGATACACTTCCATAGAATATTGCAAAGCATTCAAGTTTGCATAGGTCCCTATTTCAAATCCCACGAGGTTGGGCATTTTATGTCTATGCCACCTACTTTACACTAGGTACTATTCTTAAAATGAGAGAAGTCCCCAAAGTTACCACTCATTTCAAGAAAATACCTCATTTTCCAACTTATCAAACAATTCTTGATGTGGCAAAGCAATCAACAAGGTTGCGCGTTATTGATTTCAAAATTATGTATGGTTTCCAATGACCTTCTCTGGTTCAATATTTGGTGAACCATCTCCAGTTGAAAATTAGTGGTGTCTTGAGAAATAACAATCTTCCCTTGCATTGTGAGATAGTAAAGTGAAGTACAACAATTTATCACATGCTCATTTGCTTAGCTCCACTATGCCTTGGACCTCTTATAGAAGTTGCAATATCTTGGTCTTATGATGCTCACCAAACAAAAAAAGTGGGAATTAAGATAACCCAATGCCATTATACATGTTCTACCACACTACTTTATAATATCCACTGTAGATGCACCCTCCTATATCTATTTTTGAAGGAGTGAACTCATTCTATACAAACCTTTTCGTAATACTCCAACAGACAAAAACCCTTGCTATTTGAGCCAATGTTTTTCTTTAAGTGAAATTTCGCCAATTTGACTAAATTTTATTTTTTTGGAAGAAATTTAACCTAATTTTTTTTAGTTTTTCATTAAAAATGAAAAACTTGTAGCCTAATTTATGATTATAGATATGCATACACTTATATTTTTCACCTAAATATAAACATTTTCCATGAACATATAATATGTTTTCTTAATATTTTTTTCAAATCAATGATTATGCATCCCATTTTTTTGGTATATTCACTACATATGGATGATTAGTTAGTAGTCCGGAAAACCATGAATTTTCAATTGAAGTCATGCAAATTTATATAGGACAAGAACATGTTTTTAATAATTTACTTCTATTATTTTTTTCACTTCTTTCAACATGGAGGCGATATATCATGTTGTATATTAGTGTGTATAATTTTTTCCGTGTATTTTTAAAAATGTTTTCCATTTCCATTTTTTGTTGTTGTAAGTTCCCTCTAATTGATATGAAAGTTTTTTTTTTCTCTAAATATCTTTTCATAAGTTTTTTTTTGTTAATTGTTGTCAATGATGCACATGTGACACAAATAGAATGACTTTGTTGCCAAATTTTAAATGTAGTAACAAGAAATCAATTGGTTTGGTTATCGCCTAAGATAAATGATATAATTTTTTTACAAATATGGTTTGATCACCAAATGGTTTGATAAGTTATTATTTAAGTGGTTTGAAAAAAAATACATTGATGCGAGCTTTTAATATATTGTTTGGTAAAATAATATATGCTTTAGATCTTGGACATGAGTTGAAGAGGTTTCCCATGGCTATGGTTACTCATGGTTATGCATCAAAGCTTTTACCTTTTCTCTTGTTCTATATTGAACATTGCTTGCTTTCTTATCTTCTTTAAGCTAAGTTTTATCCATTAATACCCCTATATACCATACTAAGAATAAATCCAATGATTTTTCCTTGATGTTATCTATCTCATGACTATTATGCGATTTAATCCACAAAAACTTGGTAAAAAAAAGTTTACCTATAATCCTAATTTTTTTCCTAATAAATTAAAAAGTTTTGAACTTTTCATTTCACATCATTCCAATCCAAAATAAAATTAAAAACAAACATTTTAACCTCTTTCCAAATACTTTTTTCAGCTTCAAAAATAATTATTAATTACAAACCATAATGCTTTATAAATATAATTTTTTTACAAAACAAATAAATAATTTCACATAAAATAACAAAACTTATATAAAAAAAAAAAAACCTCTACCAAATTTAAAAAGACAATTTCAAAACTTCAAGTGCATTCCACAATGTCTATCCTCTTCTTATTTTAATTTTTTTCTTACCAATCAGGAAGAGTGATCTCACTCTTTTATAAATTTAAAGGGCAATTTGGTCTCTATAAATGAGTTAGCGTTATTGGACTTATCCTAAACAACAACTATTGAAAGAATTATTCCACGTTAACATCGACAAATAATTCCTAAGAGAATTCAAACAAAATATACAAAGAATGGTGGTCCGTCTCCATGGCACACAGGGTTTAAAATTAATTTACTTGACATTTAATGTCAACCTTGTGGACAAAACACGGCATAAACATATAAGATTGATCCAATCACCTATTTCCCTCCTTCCTGCATATCCGCAGTCCAAGCACGTTCTACAATGGTAGGTTTCCACAGCTTCCGGTTCTTCGATGACTGGAAATCGACAGAAACGAAGTCATGATCGACACACTTGAATAACGATAATCGGTTCGGATTTGGTTGGATAACCGCGGTTCAGCATAAGCATTTGAATTAATTACAATGAGACGCGATGGAAGAAGCAATCGGGGCATCCACAATGCGGAAATTTAAGGAAAGAATTTGGTTATTATAATAAATATTTCGGATTTCGGAATCGAACACGCGACATCGGTGGTCATGGTTATTGTGAACCCAGACCCTTCTTCCGAAGGTGCTTCAAGTAAGTTTTTGACTTATTTGCTTTTTGAGAAAACAGAGTCCGAGTCTAGGGTGGTCTAACCTTTAAGCTTTTCGCCACATTTGTGCAATGGAGCGTCGGCGCATTATTACTGAGGTTTATCACAGTTGCAGTATTACTGAAGTTTACCCCAAGATAACAGTATGCGGGGCTGCTATACAAGCGGCTTTGGTCTCTTTACTTGGATTAAAGCATTGCTTTGCCAAATATGTAAAATTCGTTTACAAATAAGTGCATTGTAATGTAAATATATGTGGTGATTGTTCTGTGGTTTGCTTCAATTGCTTTATTATAGGAAGTAGAATTCTTCAAATTAAATTACCAACCTGGACGGTGCCATAATGTGCAAATGCTTAAAAAATTAGTTTAATTTTATGCCATTTAGGGCCAATATTGGGGTCAGGGCCACTTCACGGAAAATTAATTAAGGTAACGTTTGATTCGACATCCTCTGAAGGATTCTGTTAAGTCGAGTTTTTATTGGAGTTTGACTGCACTATATGGTTCTAAAGTACCTTGGGCTACCTTAAGATTGTGCTCAAGTTAAATTACCTTAACAGGCTTGCATGACATACATCAACGATTAGCTTAAATATTTTCACATCAAGTTCAGTAACGTGGAGATCAATTACCTACTTTAAGAAAAGGAGAAAGAACTTAATTGGTGAAATAATGTGTGAATTGTCTCAATAGAATTGCTCGACAGAATCTTATGTGAAAAAGGTGGTAACTGGGATAAAATTTATCTTAATGTCATGGGCAGTAGGAAGCTGCCCTTAGGGCTCTTTGACAAGGTAGTAAAATCAAGATAAGTTTCTTATCGGAGTTCAGTCATTTCTCATAGTATTCTATTATTACCTACCGTGAAGTTTAAATCAACCAAGTTTGACCAAGTACTGCAGATTCTCATGGTCTCCCATTGTAACTCTCTCGGTATTTTAACAAAAATATTTGGACATGATTTACTTTATTCTGCTCAACCTATTTTGGTGTAATTTAATCTGAATTATCAGTCTATGCAAAAGTCCCTTGGTCGTATGGGGTTCTTTTGTTGACTGTTACACTAGATAATGGCCAAAAGTAGTAAATATCATCTTAGGGCCATTTATCAGTGGCTATTGTGTCTGAGTAAACTAAATAGAATAGTTTTAATAGAAGAAATTGCACTATGTACAAATAAGCTCCCTAAAGTACACCTTCAGCGACTTAAATAAGATACTAAAATTTATAGGAGTTGTTATTCCCCATTTCTAGGGATAACTAAGGAGATGATGTCTCGAGGCCCTCAGGTTGCAGGCATGGAGTATCAAGAGGCAGCCCAACACGCAGAGCCCTTCATTCATCACACATCACCATTCGACGATGGAAGCAACGTCCACCACACTTGGCCTGGATCATAGAGGATAGCGGGTCTTGCTCCATGAGGTAACAAGTCCGGAATTGTGGTAAGTGTCATTCTAATAATTCAAGCATTTGAACATGTTACAAAGAGTTCTTTCCTGATTTTGAAAACGTTTGCTTGGAAGTTATGCCTTTCGCCTTATTTCACCTTGGTGAGTGTCATGGTTTCCTAGTAAGTGGCCACCCTTAGGGAAAGGGTTGCCACCTGGGGGTCTCCTTGAAGGGTCATCGTACCATTCCCACTCATACTTACCACTTTGCACCACTTCTTCCCCTCTTCCCCTACGTCTCACAACCTTTTAGGTTTTCGGGCTTATTGACCCAAGAAGGGCATGTACCTCATTTCATGGGAAGAAGGGGCCATTAGGCTCGAAGGTGCTTTAGCAAAACACATCATGCAATAGAAGCTCTCCCTAGGATCCCGAGAGCAATGAAACATCTCTCATTAGAAACTGAAGGGACCCATAATAATAACTAATTAAATAATGATCACCTTCTAGGGTAGAGCGTTTGTGGGCTATGCATTTCCTTTTTAGTACCCCTTATTGACTTCAACCTGGAAGATCTTCATAAAAACATGCTAACCATGGTAGAGCGTTTGTGGGCTATGAATTTCCTTTTTAGTACCCCTTATTGTCTTCAACTTGGTGACACATGCAAAGTAAATGGCTAAAATAATAAAGGGCTTGGAAAAAATATGCTTCAAAAAACAAAAAGAGGAAAAGGATGTGGCTAGCCCTCAACAAAGGCACCCATAAACGAGACAATACGAGCTCTTGTATGTCATGACACCCCTTACCTAGAAGTCTAGCCCCATCCACTTCACATTCACTACATGACCTAGAGAGGGTTCTCCTTGGAAACATCCCATACTTGAGGATTGGTTCACCCAATAGGGCATTATGACACCCCTCCCATATCTAAATTTGGAAAATTGCATAAGGTCTTTGAGCATTGGTTTATTTTGATAGGGGGGATTTGATGCACATGTTCGAGTGGTTCTTTTGTTAGATATGGCTTACTTGGCATGATATTGTGACTTGTGGACCCTTGGAGGGCGTACTTGCTTGTCTTTGCAGGTCCTTGATAGGTGAAAGCTTGATCGTGGAGGCACAAGGTCACTTGGACCTTCACTTGGGGCAGGAAGCTCACAGGTTGGATGATGCGCCCCCTCTCCTTTGGACAGCTTGGACGAGGGACGTTGCCTTTGGAGGCACTTGATTACCCCTTGGAGGTGACTTGCTAGCCCTCTTAGCCCCAACGTTTGCCTTTGGATGCCTTATCTCTCTCTTCTGGGGCACGACGTCACATTTGGAGGGCTAGGGTTTGATGGTGATGGATGATTTGTTGATGACTTGGTATGATTGGATAGAGGAAAACTCTTGCACCTTGAAGATATGGCCTTTGGAGGCCCAATGTCTCCCTCAAAAAAGCTCAACGACTTGCTCCTTATGCTAAAACATCACCCCTAGAGGGCATGACATCATCTTTTAGGGCCTTATTATTTTGTAAAATCAAATTATAATCTGTGAAGGGGAAAATTAGGAGGTTGGCCTCCCTAATTTGTGTTTTGCCCTAAGATTAAGTGGACAAATCATTTTTACAAGGTCATGTATAAAAGAAGACCTTGTCACTTTCATTTGGATACAACACACTTAAGAATTACATAATTTATTGGGCTGAAATTTTCTCCCTACTTGGGCAATTCACACACTCTCTCTCTTATGCTATTTTGGATGCTAGTTACTTGTCTTTTGGAAGGAAGTGGTGCACTATCTCTCTTGGATGCTTTCTCTTGCTTTGTGGTGGAAAATTCTTGGTAAAGGGAGTTTAATCTTGCTATCTCTTGGAATTGGTAAGGAATTTCTGCATATTGTTAGTGTTTCTTATTGTTTCATGGTTATTATTGTCTAAACCCTTGGAGGAGTATAAAGGCATACACCCTCCACTAAGGTGCATTATTTGTCTTGGAGAAGCTACTTAACAAGGTTGCTAGGAGGATTAAAAAGGCTTACACCCTCCTAGATTTACCTTGCTAGTTTTGTTTGCCTTAGGGAGTAAAAAGGCTTACACGCCTAGGGAGGTAACACAACTAGCTTTGCAACAAGAGACTCCATCACCAAAATGATAAAGGCACTAGTCTAATTTGCATTGGAGAAATAAAATCATTTGCACTGGAATAAGTGAAAAATATAGATTTTGCATAAGAATGACCATGAGCACCAATGTGGGACAACGATGTAATATTTTAAGCAATCAAGACTTGAAGATGACAACAGTGACTGTAGTAGGCATTGGGAAGCAAGACAACTGGCAACAAGGGTTATTATCCCTGATACAGGAACCCTTATTTCTTTGAAGGACCATTTTCCCTGGTACGAGAGCCCAAAAGATGTCTTATTGTATTTGAGCCATTTTCCCTAGTACAAGAGCCCGGAAGATGTCTTATTGTATTTGAGCCACTTTCCCTGGTACATGTGCTCAATAATGTTATGCATGCCATCAATATTGCCAGTGTGCAATCAATGAAAGAGAAAAGGAGATCAGTCCCCTTGATCTTCTCTCTTTCTGGTGCAGTCTCCAGAAGGGGGACTTGGTTAGTGGACAGTGAGACCACATACCAAACTAGAGTCAAGAGCATTGTGCAAACAACAAGAGGGAGCCAGTTGGCTCATGCAGAGAAGCAGACATGGAGGGCAAGACCTTCCAACATGATGTCAAGGAGAGACATTGCCAGACATGATGCTCAGAGATAGGAAGCCTCTAGGAGCAGTATACCTCCAGCCTCCAGGATGGGATCATAAGATAACAGAGACAGTTCCAGTGTATGTAGAGGCACTCCTAGAGAGGGAGGCGGTACTACATCCAGAGGGAGCAGAGATTGAGTTACCTCCAGAGAAGGAGGAAGAGTTACCTTCAGTGTCAGAGGGAGCAGAGACAGAGGAGGAGTCACCTCCAGCTCCAGAGGGAGCAGTTATTGAGACACTCTCAGTTCTAGATAGAGCAGCTGCAGAGGAAGCAATTGCAGAGAGAGAGTGGAGGAGCCAGTTCCACAGAGAGCAGCCCCAGGGGAGGGTAGTTGCTGACAGAATAGAGAAGTTACTCTCAGTCTTAGTGTTTAGCAGTTACAGAGTCCCAGAGGGAAAGTCTGTAGTGACTTCAAAGTGGATCTATAAGATCAAACACACAGCTGATGGGAGCATCGAGAAGCACAAAGCGAGATTTGTTGCTAGAGGATTCTCTCAGGTGGAGGGAATAGATTACGAGGAGACATTTGCTCCCGTTGCTCGATACACTTCTATCCGGACGATTATTGCCCTTGCAACATCCATGGGTTGGAGACTACATCAAATGGATGTGAAGACAACCTTTCTCAATGGAGAGATCAAGGAAGAAGTATACTTCGAGCAACCAGATGGTTTCGTGATACATGAGAAGGAGTCTCATGTGTGCAGGTTGAAGAAGGCCCTGTACGGATTCAAGGAGGCACCTCGAGCTTGGTATGTGAGGATTGAAGGACACATGATGAGTTTGGGCTTCAGCAAAAGTGTTGGTGATCCCAACTTGTACTACAAGACTGTTAATGGTGAGTCCCTGATTTTGGTCCTCTACGTTGATGATTTATTCCTCATCGGTAAAGAGAGCCTTATTGTTGAATGCAAGTATGCGTTGGCCTCTGAGTTTGAGATGAATGACCTTGGTATGATGCACTACTTCTTGGAACTAGAGGTGTGGCAGAGAACTGATGAGATCTTCCTGAGTCAGGGGAAGTACATAGTTGAGATATTGAAGAAGTTTGGGATGTTGAACCGTAAGCCCATGGCTACACCAATGGTGACAAATCTGAAGAAACTAAGTGTGTCTTCTTCCGATTTCGACGAGATTGATCCGAATCTATACAAACAATTGATTGGATCATTGATGTATATGGTTAACACCAGACCAAATATTTGCTATGCAGTGAGTGCACTTAGCCAGTTTATGAGTTAGCCGAGACAGACACACAGGATTGCTGCGAAACATGTGTTGAGATACCTGCGAGGCACAATTGGACATGGTCTGAGATATACTTCTAGTATTGACATGAGATTACAGGGATATACTGACTCTAATTAGGCAGCGAGCGCAGTGGACAGGAAGAGCACCTTCATGTGTTGCTTCACTTTGGGATTTGCCATGGTTTCCTGGTGTAGTAGGAAACAAACTTCTATGGCTTTGAGCACCGCAGAAGCAAAGTACATTGCATTGAGTGTGGCAGTCCGTGAACCAATGTGGCTTCGCAAGGTCATTGCAGATTTATTTGGACATGTGCTGGATTCCATCGTTATTCATTGTGATAACTAGAGCTGTGTGAAGATCTCAGAGAATCCAGTGTTTCATGAAAAATCGAAACACATTGGGATCAAGTACCATTACATCCGAGAAATGGTGTAGAGGAAGGCAGTACTGGTGCAGTGCCTTCCTACAGATGAGTAGGTTGTTGATGTTCTTACCAAACCCCTTACTAGGATGAATTTCGAGTACTTCAATGACAGACATGGTGTGGCAGAAAATGCCTCCGTCGCTGAGAGGGAGTTGTTGATGTTTGCAGCTTCCCGAGACATTCTCCATATCGTACTCCTCTGTGACTAAGTTGAGTTGATTTGTGAGGACACTTATTCGAGAAGGGATAAGTGGGTTTGGGCTTATAGCCCAACGTCCCTTGTAGAGAGCACATGAGGACACGTCCCTTGTGGAGAGCACATGAGGACATGTCAAGGGAGTTGACCTTGACGTCACACACTATGGGAAGTTGACCCTAGTGTTTCTAGAGGGAGTAGCCTCTAGAAGTCAACATGGGAGTGCCATGTGTGACAAACATTCTCCAGATTGTACTCCTCTGCGACTGAGTTGAGTTGATCTGTGAGGACACTTATCCGAGAAGGGATAAGTGGGTTTGGGCTTATATCCCAACGTCCCTTGTGGAGAGCACATGAGGACACGTCCCTTTTGGAGAGCACATGAGGACATGTCAAGGGAGTTGACCTTGACGTCACACACTATGGGGAGTTGACCCTAGTGTTTCTAGAGGGAGTAGCCTCTAGAAGTCCACATGGGAGTGCCATGTGTGACAAACCTTTTGCTACTACGGTGGTTGTGTACCACTGGTGGAGACCGTGTGTCTCTGGACAGTAGTTTTGTACTACTACAGTGGTTGTGTACCACTGGTAGTGACTGTGTGTCACTAGAGAGTAGCTGTGTGCTACTAGCAGTGGTTGTGCACCACTGGACAATAGTTGTGTACTACATTGGAAAGACACCTCCCTAGCTAAGAGGGAGTGTTGATGTTTCAGCATCGGGCGAACCTTCTCCTAGATTGGGTTGTAGACCAAGGGAGATAGGATGCATTTATCACAAAGGTGTACTTGTGGTAAATGGTCCGAGGCGTAGTCCTTCTTTGATCATGACAAGGAATAATATGGACTCGAGGTGCTTGAGGTGCTTTCCACGTGTCAGTTAGCATCGGGCTAACATTCACTCACACGGGTGTACTTGTGGTGAACGACCTTGATGTGGTCTTTGTCCTAGTCATGGTGATTTGACAAGGAATGATAAAAACTCAAGATGCTAGATGCTATCACATGCAGACCCAGAGTGAGCCTGATCTCACAGAGAGTCAATTGGCTCAGAGGGAGAGCCGCAGGGAGAGTTTCCCCTCGATTAAGGTGGAAGAGAATCATCTCCAAGGACTGATAGACAAGTGTCATGAGTCTAGGGCGAAGTTTGTATACTTCAAAGACAAACTTGGCATGATGCAGAATGTCTCCCTCGTTGAGAGGGAGTGTTGATGTTTGGACAACATCGGGAAGACATTTTTTTAGATTAATAATTAATAATATAATTATTGATTATTAAATAATATAATAAGTAATAATAGTAATAATAAATAGTTATTGTTTATCCAAGGGACACATCCTTTCATGGATGGTCACCATATGTTCTCTATATATGGGACACTCATCATTGTAATGATATATCGATCATATCTCATCTCATATGAAAAATCAAGAGAAAAGTCTTTCCTTGTGTTTGGTAATGAACCAAAACAAGGCTACATCAAGTATCAAACATATATGGGTTTGAATCTCCCTCATAACATGGCTGAAAAATGAAGCGAAGTCATTTAAATGGCAACCAACATAAAAATCATCATAAAGAGGAAATGTGCCACTACATGCTTGCTCTATCCATTGGTGGTTAGGGTTGATATAAATTCTACAATGTGCATATGGTAGCCCATCGTTAAACCATGAAATATCTTCAAGCAATAAAAGATTAGGTGGCTCCTCCAGAAATATGCAATAACCATCTTCTCTGCTCTGTATCACACATGCGTATAAATTAAAGGAAAAAAAATCAGATATGGAAAAATTTTCCAGCTCATAATTTAGGGTTGGCTGCCCTCTTTTTGTTGGCTGGAAATTTCTGAAAGAAAGGAAAATCTGAAAATGCTGCTGTCCCATATAAATTGCAGTCTCAAAGACACATTCTTCAGTTGGATTTTTACATGCAGATATACCAAAATCTAAAAGTGATATTGGCGAAAAAATTCTGCATTTTTATCACCATACACATGCCCCATATTCTGCAAAAAGTTTGGACTAATAAAAAAACATGGCTGTAAATTAGTCATAGAATTTGCTGAACATAACCCCCATTATGCTTGGCTGTCCAAAAGGCAAAAGATCTGCAATCTGAACCTTAAAAACCTCAAGATTTTGATGCTCTTAGCTGCCCTCTTCTTCTTCACATGGGGGCATAAGCACATGTGAAAATCCTTTTCTTCAGAGGGCTTCTCTACAAAATCTGCCATCTCTAAATCATTAAAAACTTGATCATTAAATTCATAAATTTGAGGAGGGAAATGGCTTACCAAACCCTTGCTTCAGGATAGGATGAAGTGGATGCTTGAGTGCCCTCATTTGAATTTTCTTGTTCTTCATGGAAAACTGTAATATAATTTTCAATAACCTCATCACCCTTATTATTTTCATGATCAAGCACAAGTGGCTCATGGGATGAAAGCAAAATTGGGTCAAACACATGCACATCATACCATTCTTTGATATACTTTTCCAAGGACCACATTGCTTCCCATTTGTCATCCATTTTATCAAAGAGGGAGCTTGAAGGGTTATGTAGATTTGCAAGCCCTAAAGCATCAAATTGCTTTTTCATTTTAGCATGAATATTAACCAAAATATATGTATCATGTACAACATAAACTTCATGATCAGACCAATCTTCGTGAAAGATCTTGATGAAATATGTGAACGAAGATATCTCCTTTGGGTTGAAATAATAATACCATTCCCATGCACTTTTCCATTTCAATAAGAGTGCAAACATTTGCATCATGACATCTTCATCGAGAATATTGAAATCTGCAATAAATTCAGTGAAGGATGCCAAAAATTGTGAAGCCACAAGAGGGTTCCCATGAAACTTTGGAGCATGTTCCTTCCATATTTGAAGATGCAAATCATGTGGATATCCTAGAATACATGAAAAATCCAATAGAGCATGTGGATCCAATGCCATACTTCAATATTCAGAACATAATGCTGATATGAAATCTGGAAAATGTAGTACACTCATACCTCTTCATGCGAATGGAGCCGCCAGATGAGAATGCTAGATCTTCAACAAATCCTCTCATCATACCATTGTAGCCATGACTACTTGTTAACCCCCAATAGTGCTTGTGCAACTGAAGGGTTAAGATTCAAGGAGACTCCAACGTGCCGGTCTCCTTTCAAATGCATCTAGACATTGACATTGATTAGGGCTCCTTCCAGAGTCAGTTTCATCATATTCCAGAAAACTGAATTTTTAATAGTTTGTTTTTTCCAGTATTCGGAGATCTGGTCCCGCATGTTAGGGACGATTACATATTCTTGATCCTTGTAAAAAAGCGAGTCCAACGAGATTGCTTTTAACTGCATACGAAATGATCAGTCTGGCCTGTTTTTTTCCCTTTTTGCTTTTTCAGAAGATAGACTGATGCTCCATCTCTTTATGATTAGTCTTTTTCGCTTTTTGCTTTTTGTTTTTTGGAGGAAGACTCCTGTTTTTGGCATGTCTGTAATTAACAGTTTCTATGTATGGAAGGTATAGGTTGAATGCCATGGTTCCGAGCAGGTAGTGATGGCGTGGTTCAAGGTCCCAATGGGCAAAAGAGTGTTGAGTTAAGAGTAGTATAAGCGGATGGATTGGCACTTAGAGTGACACATGGCAGTTGATTAAAAGAGTTTCATTGGGATTGGTAAGAGTGTTGAAAAGGATTTGGTGCTGGACTATGGGTTTTCTCTTCCAAGAAACCTCTTTTATTGACTTCATCCACCCTTATCCTAAGAGTTGACCTTGTTTGATATTGGCATGAGAGAAAAAACCCTAAAGTAAAATTCCCCTTACCAAGTTTGCCCAACACAAAGGTTAGTTTGACCTCTTTGAAA
>ML787097.1:0-23514 GCA_009831015.1 Picea engelmannii
GTTGTCATAGTCTTTTTACTGTTGATATATATTTCCATACTACTGCAATTTTGGGACAACAAAGTTTCTTGTTGATTCCCCATTGGTTTTGAGGCTTTTATTGTCATACATTGTCTTGTTCAGGTAGGTCTAACATTGTTTTGCAAGTAAACAACCTTGGAAACCATTTACCAGCTCCTAAGACTCTTTCCCCGAGCCTCATTCCCATCCTTGACCTTGACCTATAGGAGTACTCTTTGAGCTCTTTACTTCTCCCATCACAATCCCCCTAGGGTCACCCAACAAGCCTCCCTTGTGTTGGACTTGTCCTTCACTAAAACGAGGGGGACATCTATTAAGGTGACAATGATAGGTGTTCCCAATTGTGTCACACACTTGGTGTTTGGGTTGGGATTTTCCCAAACTACAAACTGTGCGATAACATTTTTGGCACCATTGTCGGGGACAATTTTGAATCTTTTCCGACCCATAAGGACACTTGGCAAGTCTATCCCAAAGCATAAATTACCCATAGCTTGTTTGGCGACTCCATTTGAGGGAAGTTCCCTTTTGAATTTTGATGAGATTTTAATAAAGTTCATCTGGAAACTCCACTAAAGGAAGAGACCCTTTCCATCTTCAATGAGCCTAGAGCTCATCTGGTGACTCCATTAAAGCATCATTTCAGACAATGGAATTATGGAACCACAGGATGAACCCTTTCCCATAACTCATTGTATCATGAAGACACTTTTGTGGATGGAAGAGAAAAAAGTTGTTGATGAAGCTATTAAGCATGTGATGAAACCTATATGGGAATTGTCCCAAGAATATACTACAAAAAAACTTGATAAAGCACCTCTTACTGAAGAGCAAGCCCCTATAGATGAAGAGATGCTTGAAGAACATATATGTGAAGAAATTTACCAAGAAGACCCCGATGAAGTTTCTCATGCTAAAGACCCAGATGAGGTATTGGAAGATGAAGTTCTCCAGCCTTACAAAGAAGTAATCAACTCCAATGATACAATTGAATTCATGGGGCAACCTTAAGATGCAATTGAAAATCATATTGATGATTTCATATGTGTCTGGAAGCATGGATGGGATGTTGGTTGTTTCAATTTTGACAGAGATCCCATCTATGACATCGAGGGCAACTTCCAAATAAGAAATGTGGAAGCCTTTCCTTTGGAAGGTTTTTTTTCATACATGGATGCTCAAGATATTTGGCAATTTAGTGATGATATGATCACAGGTTTTTTCATCCACCAGAGGATGGCTTGTTGCAGTGCACTTATGTTGAATCCCAGCCATACCTTGGGAAACATCCTTTTGAGGACTCAAAACTATTATTTGATGAAAATTTTCAACCATCTTTGTGCTCAAATTTTAATGGACATGATGATGTGGAAGGATTGTACAAACCCTAAAATGTAACAAAAGTCCATGTATCACCTCATAAAATTCCAAGTGGTTTTAGAGAATGGCTTCCCACCTTTTTGGATTGACTGTATCAACTCGACATCATTTGGATACCTTTTTGGAATTTTTCAATTCCTGTGCTTCCCGAAACCAATATGAGGAAATGTGTATCAAGCTCTTCTCTTCATCTCTAACAAGGAAGGGCAAATAATGGTATAGCAATATCCCTCCCAAAACAATTACCACTTGAGAAACATTTCAAAACCTCTTCATGAAAATATTTGTAGAGAATCAAGGTTATCTCTCTCTATCTATGTTTGTCCCTTATCTTGTAAATCATGATATCTTTTGGGGGGTTTTCGTCTCCTCTCATTCTTCAGAAAGAAATGATCATGTGAGTGAGGAAGAAGATGATTCGTCGTCTATATAAAATAGTCCTATTCAAAGATGGATTGATCAAGCTTATGGATATTCTCTCCAATGGAATTGTCTCACCCACCTCCATGAGTTGCTTTCTATGGTTGATCATAAGCTCATTTATGCTCACAATTATTATGTTCTTGACTTATCTTTGTTGTATTACATAATTAAGCATAAGGGGAGATACCTCGATGAGATGTTAAGCAGGCGGTTGCACTGGTTGTACGATTTCACCTGATATCACTAGGGATCCAATCTTCATGGGCCTCGGGCCCTAGGTAAGTAGGTAGGTCATTTTGCTTTCTTGAATTTGCATTTTGTGTGATCATCCTAGTGTAGTTTCGTTTTATTTCATGCTCTCCTTTACATGTTGCTTTATTTGCATTTATGCATAGTTGTTGTGGTACATTTGCTTGAATCACATTACATGTTAGTTAGAAGTTTTTGAAAATTGCAAAATTTTATTTTTAAGGAATAATTGAAATTTTGAGGTTTTGATTATATGAATAAAGGGTGAGCAAGCCACCCCCCTATGCTCTAATGTGTTTGCTTGAGTATACCTAGGCACGGGTCTTATTAGGAGATGCTAAGGTTCTCATGTACTCTACGACGAGCACATGTCTCCATGTAGGAGCCAGATGTTACCCCCCCAAGCTAGGGGTAACTAAGGAGATGATGTCTCAAGGCCCGCAGGTTGAAGACATGAAGTGTCGAGAGCCATATAAGTAAGTAGAGCCCCTCCTCACACCAGACATCATAATTGATCGACAACACTAGCGTCCACCACACCAGCTTGTCCCATAGTGGAAAACATGTCTTGCTTCATGAGGTAACAAGTATGGTCTCGTGGTAAGTGTCATTTTAATAATTGAAGAATTTGAGCATGTTGCAAAGAGTACTTTCTTGATTATGAAAACATTTGCTTGGAAATTATACCTTTTGCCTCTTTTCACCTTGGTGGTTAACATGGTTTCCTAGTAAGTGGGTCACCCTCGGGAAAAGGGTTGCTACTAGGGGGTCTCCTTGAAGGGTCATCGTACCATTCCTACACATACTTACCACTTTCCACACCTTTTCCCCTTCGTTTTCCTCATCTTTTGGGTTTTCAGACTCATTGACCCCAAGAAGGGCTTGTACCTCATTTCATGGGAAGAAGGGGCTAAATGCCCAGAGGTGTTGTAGCTGGAAAAAGATAAAAGCCATAAATTATCCTCTAGATGCTCGCCCTAAGGTCCTGAGAGAAATGAAACGCTTCTCCATAAAAAATCAAGGACCTTAAAAAAAGGAAAACACATAACTAATAAATGTCTCGCTTATTGGGGGAATGCATTTGCGGTGTCTTTTACTTTCCTTCATATGGCACTCAATATGTTCCTAACTTAAAGTGGCATTGTGATTATCTTTACTTTCCATCACACATAACACTAAATGTTTTGGATCATAATAAATTAATGGCAACAAAGGGCTTGAAAAAATATTACATTGCAAACGAGGATGCAACACTCCCTCCACAAAGGCACCCATAAATGAGACAATATGATCCCTTGATATGTCAAGAACCCGTGCCCAAAATTCATACCCCTATCCATCTTATAATCACCACATGACTTAGAGAGGGTCTTCTTGGGAAACACTCCTTGACTTGGGGATTGATCTACCCAATATAGCACCATGACAACCCTCCCATACTTAAATTTGGAAAATTGTATAAGGACTTTGAGCATTTGTTTAGTTTGAAAAGGGGGGATTTAATACACATGTTTGGGTGGTTCTTTCATTAAATCCGGGTTACTTCGCATGATACATGTGACTTGTGGACCCTTGGAGGGTGTACTTGTATGTCTTTGCAGGACCTTGCTAGGTGGAAAGCCATTCCATAGAGGAAATGTGCCATTTTGACCTTCATGGGGGTTGAAGACCCCAAGGATGGATGACATACCCCACGGTATGGGTAGAGGATCCTGGAGCTCTTATGCATCTGAGGTGATGAACGTTTCCTTTGGAGGCACCTTGACAACACTAGAGGATGACATCATAGCCCTTTGCACTTAGACGATGGCCTTTGAAGGCCTAGGATGTCACCTTCTAAAGCCTTGACATCATGTGGAGGATAGGTTTTTGGTGGGCTTGATGGTATCGGACGTGATGTGATGTGGTTTGAAGGAAGGAGAGGCATGGCATGAGCACTCTAGCACATGAGAGCTTGACATGTGGCCTTTGGAGGCCCAACGACTTGCATCTTGAGGCTCAACGTCGCCCTTCTAAGGCATGATGTCACCCTTTTGAGGGTTTTATTTTATGTAAATTTTATTTTTGTAAGTTGTAAAGGAAAATAAAGGGGGTCAACCCTCTTTTAATTTGTTGTTGACATTTTTATGTGGACAAATTGGTTTAGATGGCCTCGTATAAATAAAGGCCATCTCATTTTCATTTTAGAACTCACTTGAGAATTACATAACTCTTGGATAAAATTTCCGCCCTACTTGGACAATTCACTATCTCTTGTCTCTTATGCAAATGGATGCTTTACTTGTCTATTGGTGGAAGAAAGTCTAGTGACTTCTCTTGGATGCTTGTTCTTGACAATTTTGGTGGAATATCTTTGATAAGTGAGGGATTTGCATGCTATCTCTTGGATTAGGTAAGGAATTTCTGCAATCTTGTGTGTTTCTTCTTGATTTCAAAGTTATTTTGTCAAACTCTTGGAGGAGTATAAAGGAATACAACCTCCATGAAGGAATTTCTCTTAATTGTTATTGAAAAGGATTAAATGATTGTTACAAAGTGCAAAAAAGCTTACAGCCTCGTGGCAATACCTTGCTAAGGTTTGTTTACTCTAGAGACTAAAAAGGCTTACACCCGTAGAGGAGTAATAAACCCTAGCCATTAACAAGAGACTCCATAACCCAATAGACAAGGCACTAATCTATGCATTGGAGATTGAATATCGTTGCATTGGTAAACGTGAATTTTGAGATGTTGAATTGTTTAATTGTTGATTTAAACTCTATATGCTATTAGCTCTCTTGTTTCGTAAGGGCATCTTGATTTGCCAAGTGATCTAGATAATGTAATAAACATTTAGCTACAACCAATAGGGTTGCAACAAACTCTCTCTCGTTCGCTCTTTTACTCACTTTTCTACCGTTGAAATTTACTTGTGAGCTATCATAATTGATCTATTTTCTAAGAGCTATTGTTTGGGTGGCTTACTTGTTGGTTTTAGTGGCTAGAACTTGTTGTTGTAGAAAAAAAATTCTACAACCATAAGGTTGTTATAAAAATATGTTGATAACACTTATTAATAACCCTCTGTTGTTATCAAAGTCTTGGTTCAAATATTGGAAGGTTGTCTACTAATTGCTAGCTTAATTTTCCAACATCATACATTTGATTTTGATGGTTTAATTTGCAGTTGTCATAGTCTTTTTACTGCTGATATATATTTCCATACTGCTGCAATTTTGGGACAAAAAGGTTTCTTGATGATTCCTCGTTCGTTTTGAGGCTTCTATTATCATACATTGTCTTATTCAGGTAGGTCTAACATCGTTTTGCAGATACACAAGCTTGACAACCATTTACCACCTCCTAAGACTCTTTCCCCAAGTCTCATTCCCATCCTTGACCTTGACCTATAGCGGTACTCTTCGAGGTCCTTGCTTCTCCCATCAATCCCCCTAGGGTCACCCGGGAAGCCTCCCTTGTGTTGGACTTGTCCTTCATTAAAACAAGGAGGACATCTATTGAGGTGACAATGATAGGTGTTCCCTGTCATGTCGCACACTGCTTTGCCCAAACTACAAATTGTGCAATAATAATAATCATTGTTATTTATTGCCCGAGCACATGTCTTTGCACATAAGAATTCCAATAATAACTAGTTTAGATCACGAATGCTTTTTGTCATCTTTATATTCTATTTAAATACTTTTTGCAGTTTTATTTTGAAATTCACGTGTAATGATTTGTGGATGCATTAATTAAATCTAAAGAAGAGTGTCTTGATACACTAATAGTTATCTTAGGAATATGGATTTGGTAATATAACATATTATATTCACAAGTTTACATGGCAAAATTGTTGGTGTTACTATCTCCAAATACAACATTAGATCAACAAATTTGTAGGGTTTGGATGTAACATGACCCAAGCTAAAATATTGTCAAATTATAGATTTGATGTCGGGTTCCAAGCATGTTTGAGTGTAGTGCTTGGTCGTCTACTCGAAGCATGTCAAATCAAAGTTTATGTAGAATTGACATATATTGGGCTTAAATTAGCCCAACCTTAAATTAATCTTAAACTAAACACATTCATGGGCTTTCATAACAAACCTACCAGTTTTTTGTCCATCATTATTGACTTCCCATTAACATAAGTATCATTCATTCACATATAAGATTTATAGTGGGAGACAACCTAATGAATGAGAGGAACACCAACTATAGAATATTAGAGTACTTATCTTATTCATAATGCTTGGTACATCTTACGACATTCCACTTTCTTGAGCCTAATACATTCTACATGGTTTACAATGCAAATAATGATAATCATCCCCTTGCCTTATTATGTCTCTATTTATAAGTGGGCTATATGTTGATAAAGTCAACTTTGATCACTCAATGAGGGGTTGGTTAACATAGTCAACCTTGATCACCCTATATGCTTAATTTAATCGAAGTTGTATTATTTTACAAAGAAGGGGGTTTCTATTCACCAAAACAAGTAAGTACACCTCCTATACAAGAATATGTGTTTACATGAATGTCTTTGGAGCTATTCCATAATCAAACTACATAAGCTATCAAGACTCAAAAATGGGATCGAACTCTTGATTATGAGCACATCCCTTCCAGTGTCACAAATTCCATGAGCATGGCCACCTTTTTAAGGACTTCATGTTAAACAAAATAGTCATTTTGGCAAAGCAAGAAGAAACCAAGAAATATGAAGGCTTTGTCAAAATCCTAACCAAGAGAAAATCCAACAAAAAATCCTAGAAACCCACTCCAGACATCAACATCAAGGAGGGAAATAGGTTGTATATCTTAGCACGAGAGGGAGCATCAAAGAATGTCTCCAAGTCAGATGAGCTAGGCCCTCATTATAGAATCCCCGAGCCAAAATCAGGAGGAGGAAAATAGGGAGGAACAAAGTCAAGATGTCAGATGAGAAAGAACATTGGGAGGATCTTAGCATGGAAATCAAGGGAGAGGAAGACCAAGAATAAATAGACGAGGAAGCATAAGCCATGGTTGATGATGAGATGATAGAAGTTAGTCTCCCAACCCTCATAGAGATCAATGAAGAGAAGAACTTGACAAATATACTAGAAGAACAACTCCAAAAACTATAGAAGGAATTGGTTAAAGAAAGATGAAGCTAATATCTAGCTCTCAAAGCCAAGGATCATACACAACCCTAGGAATTAAGATGACCCTAGTCAAAGCATTGAAGAAGCTCAACAAAGAAGTAAAATAAGAGGTAGGAAAACCAGTAAGCAAAAACTCAACGAAGTGGAAGACGAATTGGTCAATTCAAGTCAAGTCATAGGGTTTCCAGATAAGTATTTCATCACCCATCCCAAAAATCTAATATGAATATAATCTCATGGAATGTTAGGGTTGTCGATGCCTCAAGAAAACAAGCGACACTTAGGAATTAATTTGCTAAAGAAAATTCAACTATTATGATGATTCAAGATTGAAAATGTGATAGGGATAACATGATACGAACAACCAAAAAGATTTGGAGGGCATGTGAGGTCGTAGCAACAAGATCATAAGGGTTCTTAGGAGGCTTAGCCATATTATGGGACCCAAGTCAAGTGATTCTAGAGGATTTCATGGAGACTAGAAAATTCATTGCATCCAACGACAAAGAAATTGGTTTCCTATATATAGACTTCATCACAAATGTCTACAATTTGACCACTCTCAGCTTAGAATTGATACACGATTTAGGTTTATCATATGAAGGAAAGCACCTGATCATGGGGGGGACTTCAACATATTCACGTCCCTCCTAGAAAAAAAGAAGGAGGCTCCCACCACATGGAAGAAATAAATAGATCCTTCTGAGATGCCATCACAGAGCTCAAGATGGTGGGCATGAGAACAAATAATGGATGTTATACCTAGAACAATAAACAAGGGGGATCTCATCAGTTAGAAATTTGGCTAGACAAATTCTTGGTGACAAAATAATTGTTAAGGCATGGAGGAACCATGGATGTTGAGATCCTTCCATGTATGGGTTAGACTACTGGCCAATTTGTCTTACTTGGGCTAGTGCACGTTGCTTAAAACCCAAGCCCTTTCATTTTGAAAAGTTTTGGTTATCCCGCCTAGACTTCTAGCAGAATATCAAAGCCTGGTGGGAAGAGGAAGGTCTACCCAGAGGCTTGAAAATGTATATTTTTCAACAAACATCGAAAATGGTAAAATCCAAAATCAAGATATGGAACAAAGAATTCTTTGGCAACATCTTCCACTTAAAAAGAGAACTAAAAAGGAAGTTGGAAGAGCTTCAATCATTAATAATATAACAAGGGAGGACCCCAAAAATGAATCAACCCGAGAAATATCTTCAACTCTAATGAGAGGCATAAACACAATAGAAAGAAATATTGTGGTCTCAAAATTCCAAAATCTATTGGCATCAAGAAGGGGATAAAAACTCACACTTCTTCCATGACTTGATGATAAACATGAGGAATCACAACAAGATAGTCTCTTTAATTCATCCCAAGGAATTAAGTTGGAAAACTATTCATAAATAAAAGAAGAGTTGTAAAAACACTATAGCCATCATTTATCTATACCACTTGTGGATAGGTCAAAAGTTATCAAAAATGTCATTGATTGCATCCTATTAATAGTCACACAAGAGAAAAATATTAATCCGATGAGGAATATAATCTTCGAGGAAGTTTAATGAATAGTGCTTGACATGTCAACCAAAAAAGGCTCCAAGCTCGGATGGATCCACCATTGATTTCTTCCAATCTTGTTGGGCAATAATGGGAATGGATGTTTGGGAAATTGTAGAAGAATCTAAACAACCCACATGCATCCTTTGAGCTCTGAACTCCACTTTTCTTGCCCTCATCTCAAAAGAAGAAAGGGAAATCATAGTAGATAAATTAAAACGATATCTATTTGCAATGTCATCTATAAAATCATCATGAAAATCATAGCCAATGGGCTAAAACCCATCATGGGAATCAAATCATGGATGGCATCATAATAGCCCAAGAGATGATTCACTCACTAAAATCTAGTAAAAAACAAGGCATGGTGATTAAACTGGACATGTCCAAAGCTTTCGATCATCTAAATTAGAGATTATCGAATAAATGATGAGAGCCTTTGGTTTTCGTAATAATTGGATCCATTGGGTAATGAATCTGGTCTCCTCAACCTTTTTTCAGTCCTAGTGAATGGTTCCCTATATCCACCCTTCAACCCCTTCAGAGGGATAAAGTAGGAGGATCCTCTTTCTTCCTTCTTGTTCATACTTATGGTAGAGGGCCTTGGAATAATCCTTCACAAGGCAGTGATAGAAGGTAATATTAAAGGCTAGTGTCTCCATCAGGTAGCACATCCTCTATCTCACATTCAGTTCACATATGACATAATTCTCCTTGGGTCTCCTTTATCAAGGGAAACTAAAAATCTCAAAGGATTCATAGATACTTTTTTAAAGGCTTCATGGACTCTTATTAATCAAGGTAAATGTTAAGCCCTAGACAAAGCCCCATGTTATGTATAAAACCCCTTGTTAAGCCCTAGATATTGAATTATTACATTTGTAGTGTTATATTTGTGTGCCGGCTAGAACCCTTCATTGTACCCTTTCATTATAATTGTACCCTTTGTCTCCTTGGTATATATATATATATATATATATATATATATATATATATATATATATACCAAGGAGACCTAGTCTTAGGATCATCCCATGTCATCTCATATGGTATTCTAAATTGGATACATTGTAAAAGGAGGTTCCCCCCTCGAAGTGGACTGTATTCATTGACCTCTTTTCATTTTTAAGGTGTTAGATCATAACATTTGGTTTCAGAGAATCGATCCTAGGGTTTTGCTTCTTCAAGCAAGTCATCTTGGCATTTTTGTATAACCTTTTTTGCTGGTTTGCTTCAGATAGTGAAATTTGGAGGTTATTTAGAAGATGTATCAAGGTACATGTGGTAAAAAATTATGGTTCTGGAGCATTATACTTTCAATAATATAACCTGTTAGGGTTTTTGACTCATCTTGGATTCAGTTTTAAACAAGTCATGTTGAGATTTTTGTTATAACGTTTTTTATAGGATGCTTCAGACATCAAAACTCGGAGGTTATTTATAAGACAGAGCAAGGTACCTGTAGTATAAATTTTAGGTTATGGGTTGTTATACTTTCAAAGATATAGCCTATGGAATATAATGTATTTGACTCATCCGAAATTCAATTATAAACAAGACATTTTGATATTTTTGCTATAATTTTTTATCAGTGAAGGTTCAGATTCATATAAGAGTACTACAGGTCAAAATTTCAAACTTAAGAAGGGTTCAAAGTTCAGAGATATACTAGGACAAATGTCATGCATCCAAACATACTCCCAATTAAGGGTTTGAAAGGTACGTAACTTACAATTGGCATAATTTTTATTGGAAGATCTATTTTGGTGATTCAAAACTTGCGATAAAGAGGAAAAAGAGGAGAATTATTATTTTCTCATATGGCAAAAGGTTCTACAAAAAATAATACTGGTACTCCTCATAAAAACAAAAACATGAATTCCAAAGAAAATGAAGACTTTGAAAACATGGTAACCCAATTAAAGAACCAAGTTGATGAAATGAATGGTAGTAGGCCGAAACTAGTGGATTTATCACATTCTCAGGAATCCCTAAAAAGGGAAATTGAATATGAAATGAAAAATAATATTGATGAAAATAGGAAAGAGATGGAAAAGAAGATAAATGAAAAAAGTGCACATATGGAAAATAAGATAAATGAAACCAATTATCAAATGGAAAAGAAGATGAATGAAATGCAAAAATCCATGAATTAAAATAAGGAAGAAATTGAAAAATCCATGAAGACCCTAGAAATCATTCTCTTATAGAGGATCTCTAATAGGGATATGGATATCCAAGGAAATCATGAAAATAAGGAGAACAATGGTGTTGAGATTCGATCATGTATGGGGAGTATTTTATCACATTTGAAGAGCACAAATACTTAATATCAAATACATGATCATTCATTACTCCAAGATCCACATCATCAAGGCTTCATGCCAACACCAAAGAACCACTTCATTCCAAAGATCAATATGAGGAAGTTTGATGGTAAAGATCCTATAACATGGATATTCTAGATGGATCAATTCTTTGATCTACACCAAACACCAATATTACAAAAGGTATCTATTACATCCTTGTATTTGGAAAATGATCAATTTATGTGGTATCAATGGCTTTGTGAAAGAAAAAAGAATTATATTATCTCTTGGTCCATTTTTACGAATGAATTGATATCACATTATGGGGATATTAAGACCAATACATTGTTTAGTCAATTGATAAATCTTCGATAAAAAGGTCTAATTACATAGCACATTCAACAATTCCAAAGGCTCAGTCTCAAGGTAAAGAACATTCTTGAGGACAATTTGTTAGATCTCTTTATGGGCACTTTAAAGGAGAACATTCAACATCAAGTGTGTCTCTTCGAACCTAAATACCTAGATCAGAATTTCAGTGTGGCAAGGAAAGTGGAAAAAAAAATGGCTACTAGAAGGGTGGCCATTGATAACTCTAGAGAGCACCATGTTCCCTCTCCTAAACCAAGAAGGTTGACACCTCAACAAATGGATGAAAGAAGAGCAAAGGGACTATGTTTCAAATGTGATAGCAAGTACATTAACGGGCATAAATGTGGTGAGAATAAATTATTTTACATAGACTATGAAGATGAAGAAGATCGAGAATTAGAACCATCACAAGATCCAAATCTAGGAGAGATTACTCCAACAATATCTTGTCATGCATTGGATGACATATGTACTCCACAAACCCTTAAGATACAAGGATACATAAAAAACAAAAGGTAAAAACATTGATTGATTCTAGTAGTACTCATAATTTCATCAATTATAAACTAGCAAAACATCTCAATTGGTTTGTATATCCAACACTAGAGTTTCAAGTAATGATTGCAGATGGAGGTACCTTAAATTGTTATGGGAAGTGCCATAGTTTTGAGCTCAACATGGGAGATTATTTTTTGCATAGTCCCATGATAGCCATCCAAATGGGTGGTGTTGATGTTGTATTAGGGGTCCAATGGTTACAATCATTGGGAACAATGGCCCTTAATTTTCAAGATATTTTTATGAGATTTTCCTTGAATTGCAAGGAAATTGAGCATAGAGGTATCCATGGGAAACCCTCTAAGGCGAAAAGGTCTAATAAAATGACAAAATTACTCAAAAAGGGACACCATGGTGTAATTGCACAATTGTGCTCACTCGATGTTCAAACATCTATATCCCCTGCTCCATAAGATCTCCAAATAGTTATCAACAATAATTCTAAGGTGTTTGGTGAAACACATAAGGGTCTTCCACCTACTTGAGATTATGACCATGCTATTCATTTGCAACCAAGAAGTGTATCACCTAACATTAGGCCTTACAGGTATCCATGTGCACATAAGAGTGAGACTGAGCGTATGATCCAAGAAATGTTAGAGGTTGGCATCATTCAACCTAGCCAAAGTTATTTCTCTTCACTAGTGGTGATGGTTACAAAAAATGATGGTTCATGGTGTATGTGTCCAGATTATAGATAGTTCAACAAAATGACCATCAAAGATAAGTTCCCTATTCCTATCATTGATGAATTATTAGAAGAATTGCATGAAGCAAAATTCTTTACCAAATTGGATCTTCGTTAAGGATATCATCAAATCAAAATGAGGCAGGAAGACATTCCCAAAACAACTTTTAGAACACATGAAGGTCATTATGATTTTTTGGTTGTGCCATTTGGACTTACTAATGCACCTTCAACATTTCAAAGCTTGATGATTTCTATTTTCAATCCCTGAGAAAATGTGTGTAAGTCATTTTTTATGACATAATAATCTACAATAAATCTTGGGAAGAGCATGCACACCATGTTGTCAGAGTATTACAAGTATTGGAAGAGAAACAACTTTATGCAAAACCTTCCAAGTGTTCTTGGGTTCAAGAAGTGGAATATTTGGGTCATATTGTATCTCATGAAGGTGTAAAAGTGGACCCTAACAAAATTAAAGCTATGAGGGAATGGCCAATTCCCAAAACCTTGAAGAAACGTAGAGGATTCTTAGGATTGACAAGCTATTACCACAAGTTTTTCAAGAAATATGGTCAAATAGTAGCACCTCTAACAACATTATTAAAGAAGGAAGCATTTTCTTGGACTAAAGCAACAACCAAAGCTTTTGAAAATATTAAGGAGGGTATGTGTATAACTCTCGTATGACCACACCTAACTTCACAAAAATATTTATTGTGGAGTGTGATGCCTCAGACCATGGAATTGGTGTATACAATTTGTACTTGCCCAAAAGTCCAAGGCAAGTGGATACATACTTGGCGTAACTGGGAATAACCTATCACTGTCACCTTAATTGGAGATCCCTTTCTATTTAGGAGTATGTCAAGACTACCCCAGGGAGACGTCCCCGGTGACCTTAGGGGTTTGAGAAGGCTAAGGAAAATAGTCACAAGGAAGTCCTTCCTCTCTCACAGATCACTCAAATCAAAGGTTTCTTATTGTCTTAAAGGATGAAGCAAATGGATAATATTGTGTACCTGCCCAAAACAAGACAACAAGGCAAACATGGCACTTTCCAAGTACCAAATGATTGTTAGTACTTCATAAGACAATAAAACTTCATAAAGTAAGCTAGCTGGTCATGAATTTGTAGAAATGCAACCGTTTATAACAGCAATTAATATTTTATAACAACCAAAATATTTATGCCTTGAAATTGCTTGAAAATGACAAGAAAAAATGACTTTGACTAGGCAAATTGATAATAAATTGTCACAAGCAAAGTTGGCAAAGTTTAGTTAGCTTTTAATGTCACTTTTGCAGAGATTTTGCTGCAGTTAGATGGCTGTAGATATCTTTTGCAACAACAACAAATTTAAATGGTCAAAAGTGCAAGAAAACCACACACAAAACTAACACTTACCTAATAGATTCACTGACAATTGTCACACTTGAATTTTGAATGGTTCTAGTGCAAGTTTGTAGGTAAATGTGCCAAATTAATGTATGTTTATGTGGCTGTAGCAATGTTTTTCTACTGCAGCAAGTTAGCTTAGAAGTTAGTCTAATTTAGGGTTAGAAAATGTTAGTAAATGCTTCAAGGATAAAAGTATGAGTGTTTGTTTGATCAATCGACACTTGTAGATGGTAGTCTAGTGCCTTTCTAGCGTAAATGGAGTCACTAATGGAAGCATCAAATCTTAAAGGAAAGATAGAAATGACAATGATATCTTAAAGGGGTGGATATGATAAGAGAGGTATTGGTATCCCAAGGCCTCAAAAATCCACTTCTAAGAGATAATTGCTAGAAAGTAACAAGGGTTAGGCCCTAGCGATTTTCTCTTTCCTTGAACAAGATGTAATAAAATATGAAATTGGCAATGGAAGTAGGTTTAATAGAGTGCTACAATGGTAGGGCTCTAGTATATACTTCAAATTAGGTGCCTTTCAAGAAATTTTAACACATGGAAGACTATAGGGAAAAATATAGTAACATGTCTTTCCCCTAGGGTTTCAAGCTAGCAATTTCATAATCTTAGACATGAAACAAGTAAAAATTATCATAAACATTCATTCACAATAAATAAATTCATATTTTCCACTTACTTCACCAAGAATAATCAAGCAAACCACCCTTGTTGAAGATCCTCCACATGAAAATAACCAAAATACACCAAAAATTGTCTCCTTCAAGAAGTGCGCACCACTAGTTTCAGCCAAAACACTTAAGGAAGGCCGAATTTCAGACCTATATTTGAGTGATGAATGAATCATGAAAAAATACAAGAGTTTTATCTCTTATTTATACAATAACAATGGCCTTTATTTGTCTTTTAGGTCACAAAAGGCTGACATGGCTAATTTACATCAAAAATCCAGTTTTTACATAAAATCAACAATTAAAAACCTACATTGACTTTAGGGATGACGTCATGCCCCTCTTAGGGTGACGTTAGGCCCCATCATGAAACGATCAGCCTCAAATGTGAAATGTTAGGCCTAAAAAGCTACTGCACGTGCCAACAAGCACCTGAACGTCCTCATGCCAAACCCTAATTGATGACGTCAAGGGTCAATATGATGGCGCCAGGGGCCTTCAAGGGCCAATGTCATGGTGGAAGGGAAAGACCCTCTAGGTCTAGGACTACCAAAGTGTCTCAGGGGAAATATCCTTCTTCTTTTCTGTTGCCATCCTCTGGTGTCTCTCTGCCCCTAGTTGGGGTCACAATGTCCATCTGGTGGGATTTTAGCCCCATGGAGGTCCGAGCTAATCATATCCCCATATGTACATATCCACCGAGCATGGTCCTGCAACAATAGAAAGTACGCTCTCCATGGGCTCATAAGTCACAAGGATCATAACAATGTAAATCACATCCAACAATCAAATTACCCAAACATGTGCATAAAACCCCCCTTTACCCAGACAAATGCTCAAAGACATTATGCAGTTTAACAAGCCAAGTTCAGAGAGGGTATCGAGATGTCCTATTGGGAGAATCCTCCTCAAGTTTGGGGTGTTTCCCAAGTGAAGACCGATCTAGGTCATGTAAGTGTATGAAATGGTGTAGGGGAACATTTGGGCAAGGGGTGCAGTGATAACAGGGAAATGTAGGTCTTACATGTGTGTGCCTCTGTAGAGGGCTAGCTGCTCCTTGTCATGGATTCCATTGTTTCCTAGTCCATTCAATTCATTTTATTCCTTGTCTTCTTGATTTTTCTTTTCAAGAGTATAGATGGGGGACATTGTCCTAGCATGGTGACCAGTGGTGACAACATTACCCAAAAACATTTCATGGAAATGAGAAGGCTAGCTCGTGATGAGACCTCCTTTATCTTGGCTATGCCACCAAGAGCCACTACCCTGGTTTGACGACCAGATGGATGGTAGTGTCATACCACTACATGCACATGGACCTAATAGGTCGGCTCATGATGAGACCTCCCATCCACCAACTAGACCTTGAGTTTTATTTTATCTTACAGGTCCCCTTTTCTTACTGAGAAGCCTTTTTTTGCTTTCTCGGGAATCCCTGGGCAAAGCATCTCAAAGTTTTTATTTTTTATTTTAACTCTCGCCAACTACTTTTACCCTCTGGGCCTTTATCCCTTTCTTCCCACAAGGCAAGTTACAACCCTTCCTAGTGTGGAAAACCCAATGCCCGAACCAAGGTAGGGGAAGATGAGAGGGATAATGATGAAAAATGGTAAGTATGGAAGGAATGGATGATGACCTTTCATAGACCCACCTAGTGGAAACTCATCCTAAAGGGAACGAACTTACTAGGGCGTTATGTCACCCCAGGTATGAATAAGTTAAAGAGCAGAATTTCCAAGCAAACATTATGAAATAAAGGAGAGTTCAGTGCAACATATTCAAATGCTTTGAAAATCAGAGTGACACATACCGTGATACCCAGACTCATTACCTCATGGAGCAAGACCCACTTCTACTTCAGGACTAGGTCAGTGGGATGGATGTTGTTGCTGCTGATAGATGGGATGCACTGAAAAAAACATGGGCCCTCCGGGGCCAAGCTCAAGTCATATGGCTCTTGGTACTCCATGTCTAGGACATGTGGGCCTCGAGACATAATCTCCTTAGTTATCCCTAGGATAGGGGATAACATCTGGCTCCAACTCTGTAACACCCCAAGACGAGCTCTTGCTGAATTGTAATTATGTTTATAGGCTGGTGAGCCAAGTGTTTATAAGTTGGAAGACTTATGTGTTTATTAGGATGGAGAGTCCAAATGCTAAGTCCAATGAGCCCGATTTTGTATATGTAAATACTCACATCATTAATATAAAAAAAAACATCGTTGCGTGTAGACCAACCACGAGGAAAGAGTTATGGGGGACTAAGCTCCATTGGGTAGGGAAAGGGATGGGGCTGAGAGTCTAGGAAAGAAAGGCTAAGATTTGGAGCTAATAGAATAATATATTGTTATTCTAAAAGTTGCAAAGAGGATATTAATTTATCCTAAATTCCTTTAGGGACAGGAACGAGTTCCAAGTGGGGAAACGTGCTCCTGGAGGGAGCCAAGTGTCATCCAAAACCCATGCAGATTTATGGGGGGGCGTCCTCATGATTCTGACCATTCTTACCGTTTGGACATTCTCACCATTCTGTCCATCCTCATGATTCTCTCCATGCTGGCGATGGCTTGCCCCATTCACGTAGACACTGAGCAATCACGCAGTTAGTCATTTGTCTGCCATTGTTGAATTCCTCAACCATATGAACCTCTGCTACAAGCCAAATTTGATACCTTTGTTGTACCTACACCTGCGTATTGTCCTGTCGGTACCGTTTCCCCACATCCAGTTTCTATTGTTTCCATCACCATGCCTGTGTGTTGAGGAGCGAGAGTGAAGAAGCAGGTTGCCAGGCCTGTGAGCAACTCTCTCCAGGTGAGAGATTGTGCTGAGGGAGTGAGCTCTCTTGAAGGAAGTCCAGTAGCAACTACAAAAATATGAGAATTCCTGATCCAGCCTATTGTTGAAGCCCTGGAAAGGGAGGTGTAGCAGTCGATGGACTGTGTGACAGTGAAGGTGTACACTCCTGGGGTGGAATAGGCATGTGGGGAATGAGATTCTGTGAGTTGTGGGCGTAAGTGGCTCCTTGGAGGAAATCCTTCCAGTTGTACTGTGCAACTTCCCATTGTCCTTGCCTACCCTAGGAATCCATTGTCGATGGAGTTTAGTCCCAGCTCGAGGGTGACCCACTGCTGAGAGTGATGAGCAACATGGTCTAAGGCTGGAAGGTTCATGGAAGGTCTGCACGCAGTTGGTGTACTTCAATTAAAAGATAAGTACCAATCCTTTGTTCATTTACATGTTGTGTATTTATATATGTTGTTATATTTATGGGTTTTGCCTTTGATTACTGCACGTATGCTTTTATTGTTATTTATGTATTATGTTGTGTGATAGAAGAATGTAAATTAATTGTTAATTTGTATGTGTTATTGTCGCTTCTGCATTAATATATGTATGAACATAATGTTTATGTCTGGTTAAAAATTGTATTATATATATATATATATATATATATATATATATATATATATATATATATATATTTGAGCATGATAGTCTTCTGGAGTAGCATGGCCCAGCCTGGGTGGTCGAGGATGTCACAATTGGGTATAAGAGCAGAGAAGCAAAGATATAGTCGTTAGGTAGCATTGCCTGACACAAGTTTGACGATTGGGGACGTCACAAACTCGAGGACATGTGCTCACCGCGCAGAGCGCATGAGAACCTCAACATCTCTGGCATGACCTGTAATCTGCTAGATCTCAACAAAAAGAATTAGTAATCCTTTGGGGTGTTGATATCACCCCCCTTGCTCATATATGATACAATGGAATAAAAGTAAGCAAGCATATATATATATATATATATATATATATATATATATATACAAATGAAATGAAACTACAACTACACTACTCTATCATGATATGCAGATGGTATATAAAATGGATGCAAATGCCTACTTACTTACCTGTCATGCTTCTGGCAGGAAGTAGCACTTGATGTGTATAGCATTCACATGTAGCTTCAATCCTTCCAGGGTTGTCAAGTTAAAAGAGTTTGTTCCCGCCCGAGTCATGACCTTGTAGGGACCTGTCCATAATCCATCCAACTTCTTGTGCATACCAGGTTTCTCCCTTCTTTTGTCCCATAACAACACTAAGTCTCCTTTAGTGAAACCTCTTTCTTTTTCCTTGTGATCGAAGGTGTTCTTAACTTTCTCTTGGTTTCTCTCCATTTGGCTTAGGGAAACCCTCCCGGATTCATCCAACTCTACTAATTGGTTAATTCTCCCTTGGATTACTTCCCCTTTGGTGGTGTATTGCTGAGAAAAACGAAGGATGGGGACTTGGAGATTCACATGCAGTTTGGCTTCCAATCCATACACTAGTTAAAAAGGGGTTTTTCCTGTTGAAGTCTTTGTTGTTATTCGATCTTCCCACAAGGCATACTTGATCTTGCTATCCCAATACCTTTTGTTTTCTCCCACAACCTTCTTAATGATATTCATGAGGTTCGTATTGCTTGATTCTGCTAAGTCGTTTACTTGTGGGTAATAGTTTGACGAATGAGATAGAACAATGCCATACTTGAAACAAAATTTTGCTAATGCAAGGGAGTTGAAGGCTTTGGCATTGTTAGTGGTAATTTTGGATGGGACCCCAAATCTTGTTATGATTCTTTCCTCCAAGAAATTCATAACCACCTCCTCAGTGGCCTTCTTTGTGGGAATAGATTCTACCCACATGGTAAAATAATCCATGGTGTCCAAAATCCATCATTAACAGTTACTCGAATTGTCTTTAAACTCACCAATAGAGTCTAATCCCCACTGTTGAAAAGGAGATTCTATCACCATAGGTTTCAAAGGTTGTGCCAAAAGCTTTTGTTTACCGACAAAGTATTGGCAAGGTTGGCATGACCGGACATATCAGTGAGTATCAGAGAACAATGTTGGCCAGTAATATCCAGCTCTTAAGATCTTGTGCACAGTGGTATGAGTAGTGAAGTGCCCACCACAATTCCCATAGTGTAATTCCTTTAATAGCTTGTTGGATTCTTCTTGGTTCATATATCTAAGGAGAACTTCGTCAGGGTCTTTCCAGCCAAGACCATTCTTAGTTAAACAATACTTCATAGTTTTGAGTCTTAGGGATATTATTTTATAGTCTACTAGATGGTCTAGGCATGATAAATTCTTAAGGTAGTATATTATGTCGGAATACCATTCATCATGTTCTAGCTCAGTTACTACCACGTTTATTTGTTCGCTCTCTTCCATTTGTATAGCTTCTTGGTTGCTCTTAGTCAACATCTGGGCTAACCCTTGTCCCTTCACAATCTTGGTGGGTTTTATTTCTAAATCATATTCTTGGATCTTGGAAACCCACTTACCCCTAGTACCCATACAATCTTGTTGTGATAAAACATCCTTTACAGATGGGTAAGGGACATAAGCCTTAATCTTATTGTAACCCACATAGTTTCTAAAATGCTTAAGGGATTTCACCAAGGCATAAGCCTGCTTCTCAGTAATCAAATGATTCAGCTCTGAATCCCTAAGGACTTTAATCATGAATGCAATGGGGTGTTCATGGTCATCAACATCTTTCTGCAACAAGACACCTGCGATGGTATCTCGAGAGGCAAAAGAGAATATCATGAAATCCCGTGAATAATCAGGACTAACTAGAAACGAGGCTTGGGAAATGGCATCTTTTATATCTTCAAAATATTTAATGGCCTTGTTATCCCACCTGAATGATGTCCTTTTTAAGTAATGCACTCATGGGTTTTATTCTTTCGGCAAAGTTTGGGACAAATCTTCGAATAAAGTTTATTTTTTCGAAGAATGATTGTAGGGATTTTTTGTTAGCTGGGGGGAGTACATCTTTGATAGATTGGATCCTCTCTGGGTCTACAAAAATTCCTCCCTCTAAGACTATGTGTCCCAATAACTTTCCTTTATATATCCCGAAAATAGACTTCTTAGGGTTCAAGAAGATACCATATTTTCTACATCTTTCAAAGACAATTCTGAGGTGTGATATGTGGTCTTTTCTTTCCTTTGAGACGACTGTGACATCATCTTGGTAAATTTCTATGATTTTCTGAATGAGATCTCTAAAAGCAAAGTCCATTTCTCTTTGAAAGGTTGAATCCACATTCAAAAGGCCAAAAGGCATTCTCAGATACATGAATGTTCCCCATGGTGTGGTAAATGTTGTTTTGAGTTGATCTTCTCTCTTGATTAACACCTGATTGTATCCTAAAAATCCATCTAGCATGGACATCATGCCTGCCCCTGTGACCCTTTGTAATAAGTGTTCCATATTTGGGAGGGGGTAATTGTCTTTCAAAGATAGCTAGTTAAGGTTTCAAAAATCTACGCATAGGCGAATGTAACCACTTTTCTTTCGGACAACTACCAAATTAGACATCCTGAATATCTAATGGGAGCTATGATACCATCATCCACCATCTTTTGAAGTTCCTTTTGTATCTAGCTTTCCAACTTAGGGTTAATATGTCTTAGCTTTTGTCAGAAATGTTTGGCTCCCTCTGTCAAAGGTATTGTTGGTAGGGCTTGCAGTTTGCACAGGGCAGTTTACACAGTAGGGCAGTTTACACAGTAGGGCAGTTTGCACAGTTTGCACAGTTTGCACAGGGCTTGGTTTTGTGATTAATGTCAAACTTTAAAATGCCAAAGGGGGAGTTTGTTGGTCAGTTTGCACAGGCACTGTGGATTAGTTTTCACAGGCGGCAGAAAATCACAAAATGCGAAACCACAACTTAATCTCCATTTCAGAGTTTCGGATACCGAAAGTTGGAGGTGTCAAGGACACTCATGACAAGAATGATTAAATCACGAAATGCGAAACCACAAATTAATTTCCATTTCGGAGTTTCGGATACCGAGAGTTGGAGGTGTCAAGAACACTCACGACAAGAATGATGAAATCGTGAAATGCGAAAGATCAGAGCATGTCAAAGACTCCATTTTGGAGTTTCGCAGATCGAGAAATCAAAGATCAAAGGAACTTTAACCTTTGAAGTGGAAAACCTCGAAATCCCGAAACAGACACATCAACAAACCACGTCATCTAAGGACACGTGGCACAATCAGGCAATGACAAGTGTCAAGCTGATTCAACATTTCAGGCACATGTAAGTCACGAATCAGAGTGACACGTGACAACTATTCGGCACATGTCAATCCACGTGTGATGTCAACAGGTTTACGTCACATCAGAACTTTCTATTTCTGGGTTTTATATAGCAAGCAGAAACTCCACCATCACGAAGTCTTGAACTCCAAAATGCCGAAAGGGACTATTGTGAGTCTCGAAAACCCGAAAGGCAAAACTCTGAAATCCCGTCAAACGTCCATCTCAGTGGGTTATGTGAACCGTCTGATCACTTCAGAGATTTTGTGATCATGAATTTTATAATGTTGGAGTCACGATGACTCGAAGGGAAAAACACCGAAATCCCGTCAGCCGTTCAATTAAGAAAAGAAGGGATCAGATTATGAAGTTTTGTGGACCTTTGATCTGGCTCCATTTCGGGGATTGCGACTTGAAGTGTCAAGACTCCTCACCACAGGAATGCTGAAATGCTGAAATACCGAAATGCGAAATGGCGAAATCAACGCGAGACCCTGTGCTTGTAATCCAACGGTGTTGGATACTTGGAAATCTGATCGAAGGGCTACTGTTGCTCTTCACGATTAATTGTTCAGTTACAATTTAGTTAGTAGAATTGAATCATGGTTCTTGGATGGTTGGCATTTCAGTTGTTGAAGCGTTATTCTAGGGATTTGAGGGGTAACTGAAGGGGTTGTAGAAGATAAAAAGAAACACGCAATGACTGTGTGGCGTTGGTGCGTATGGAATTAATGGTACAGTCGTAGCTCTAAGGTAAAATTCATTTCTGTAAATGAATATAAAACCGAAATAAAATCATATAGGGACAGTGAGAAGAAATGATGAAGATATAACAGAGATCAAGGGGAGAAGAATGGATTTTGATATGATTATATAAACAAAGAGGACTTGAATGATGAATCCTTTGCCAGAGAAGATAAAGAGTTGGTTTGCAGGTTCTTAGTGACAGAGAAGGATTCCAGGGTGGTAGGGAGGAGCAAGGGGAGACTATAAAAGTCTCCTGTATAAGTTGGTGCTTGTACATCTGGGAGTTTTAGCTTCCATTCAGTAGGTGTTGAAGAAACAAAGGTAGCAGCTTCATCTGGGTTGTAGCTCAGATAAAATAAGAATGTAAAGAGGAGTTGGAGCTTGCTTTTCATTCATAAGAAGAAGAGGTTTTTCCCTTTTGGGTTTCCTCATGAAAAATCATTGTGTCACTGTTTCATTTATGTGATTGTATATTTATTGGTTAAATGTATTACTGCAAGTTAAATGTTAAAGGCATGATTTATTGATTAATAAGTAATCTTCTTATAAAATGAAAGAAATTTTATACAATTGATTCACCCCCCCGCCTCTCAGTTGACTTATTATGTACAACAATTGGTATCAGAGCAGGTTACTTCAAGATATCAGTTTAACCACTGGAAGTTTTTTATCATTCATAATGGATAAGAAGTCAGAATTTACAAAACATGGATTGCCTTTGTTTGATGGTCATAATTATGTTTTTTGGAGTATCAGGATGAAGTTGTTTTTACAAACTCAAGGAGTAGATATCTGGCAGGCTGTATTAAATGAATATAAAGTCCCAACAACCATTCCAATAGATGCTACAGGTAAGAGACTCTATGAGAGTAATTCCAAAGCTA
>ML787097.1:27862-80019 GCA_009831015.1 Picea engelmannii
TTGCAGTCAAAAGAATTTTCAGATATCTTAAGGGGACAACAGAGTATGGTTTATGGTATCCTACAGGTAATCAACTTGATTTATATGCTTTCACTGATGTTGATTGGGCAGGTTGTGTTGATGACAAGAAGAGTACTAGTGGAACAACATTTTTTCTTGGAGGATGTCTTGTAAGTTGGTCAAGTAAAAAACAATCAACAATGTCTCTGTCTACTGCTGAAGCAGAATAAATTGCAGCTGCAACTTGTTGCACTCAGGTTCTATGGATGAAACAGATGCTGGAAGATATACATATTCATTATAATGAACCTATACCTATCTTCTGTGATAATACCAGTGCAATTAGTATTTCTAAAAATCCTGTTATGCATTCCAAAACAAAGCACATTCCCATTAAATTTCATTTTCTAAGAAAGCAGGTTATGTCTAAAGTTATTAAAGTGGAATATGTTGTCACAAAGGATCGGATAGCAGATGTATTTACTAAACCTTTATCTAAAATGCAATTTGAAAGTCTCAGGGATCAGTTGGGGGTTTACCCTCTATAATTTCATTTCATTCTCAAATATTGCACGGGCTTCATTATAAAAATCAGACTGCACAGGTTTATTGACTATTATTGATAGGGGGAGTTGCTGCTGAAATGATACATCTTTGCAAGTGATTTTCTTTGCTCAGGTGGAGTATGGTTGATTCCTTTGCCATAGATGTCAAAAGGGGGAGAAGAGATTTAAAGTTTTCCATCAATGCCAAAGGGGGAGTTTGTTGGCAGGGCTTGCAGTTTGCACAGGGCAGTTTACACAGTAGGGCAGTTTGCACAGTTTGCACAGGGCTTGGTTTTGTCATTAATGTCAAACTTTAAAATTCCAAAGGGGGAGTTTGTTGGTCAGTTTGCACAGGCACCGTGGATCAGTTTTCACAGGCGGCAAAAAATCGCGAAATGCGAAACCATGACTTAATCTCCATTTCGATGTTTCAGATACCGGGAGTTGAAGGTGTCAAGGACACTCACGACAAGAATGATGAAATCACGAAATGAGAAACCATGACTTAATCTCCATTTCAGAGTTTCGGATACCGAGAGTTGGAGGTGTCAAGGACACTCACGACAAGAATGATGAAATCGTGAAATGCGAAAGATCAGAGCATGTCAAAGACTCCATTTCAGAGTTTTGCAGACCGGTAAATCAAAGATCAAAGGAACTTTAACCTTTGAAGTAGCGAACCTCGAAATCCCAAAACAAACACATCAGCAAACCACGTCAGCTAAGGACACGTGGCACAATTAGGCAATGACAAGTGTCAAGTTGATTCAACATTTTAGGCACATGTAAGTCACGAATCAGAGTGACACGTGGCAACTATTCGACATGTGTCAATCCACGTGTGACGTCAGCAGGTTTACGTCACATCAGAACTTTCTATTTCGGGGTTTTACATAGCAAGCAGAAACTCCACCATCACGAAGTCTCGAACTCCGAAATGCCGAAAGGGACTATTGTGAGTCTCAAAAACCTGAAAGGCAAAACTCTGAAATCCCGTCAAACGTCCATCTCAGTGGGTTATGTGAACCGTCCGATCACTTTGGAGATTTTGTGATTATGAATTTTATAATGTTGGAGTCACGATGACTCGAAGGGAAAAACGTCGAAATCCCGTCAGCCATTCGATTAAGAAAAGAAGGGATCAGATTATGAAGTTTTGTGGACCGTTGATCTGGCTCCATTTAAGGGATTGCGACTTGGAGTGTCGAGACTCCTCACCACAGGAATGTCGAAATGCCGAAATACCGAAATGCGAAATGGCAAAATCAACGTGAGACCCTGTGCTTGTAATCCAACGGTGTTGGATACTTGGAAATTTGATCGAAGGGCTACTATTTCTCTTCACGATTAATTGTTCAGTTACGATTCAGTTAGCAGAACCGAATCATGGTTCTTGGACGGTTGGAATTTCAGTTGCTGAAGCGTTGTTCTAGGGATTTGAGGGGTAACTGAAGAGGTTGTAGAAGATAAAAAGAAACATGTAGTGACTATGTGGCGTTGGTGCGTATGGAATTAATGGTACAGCCGTAGCTCTAAGGTAAAATTTATTTATGTAAATGAATATAAAACCGAAATAAAATCATATAGGGACAGTGAGAAGAAATGATGAAGATATAGCAGAGATCAAGGGGAGAAGAATGGATTTTGATATGATTATATAAACAGAGAGGACTTGAATGATGAATCCTTTGCCAGAGAAGATAAAGAGTTGGTTTGCAGGTTCTTAGTGACAAAGAAGGATTCCAGGGTGGTAGGGAGAAGCAAGGGGAGACTGTAAAAGTCTCCTGTATAAATTGGTGCTTGTACATATGGGAGTTGTAGCTTCCATTCAGTAGGTGCTGAAGAAACAAAGGTAGCAACCTCATTTGGGTTGTAGCTCAGATAAAATAAGGATGTAAAGAGTAGTTGGAGCTTGCTTTTCATTCATAAGAAGAAGAGGTTTTTCCCTTTTGGGTTTCCTCATGAAAAAACAATATGTCACTGTTTCATTTATGTGATTGTATATTTATTGGTTAAATGTATTACTGCAAGTTAAATGTTAAAGGCATGATTTATTGATTAATAAGTAATCTTCTTATAAAATGAAAGAAATTTTATACAACTGATTCACCCCCTCCTCTCAGTTGACTTATCCTGTACAACAGGTATAGCATGTTGTATGAAATCACCCCTATAAGCTTTTAATTCATCATAATTCCAAGAAAAGGTATCTTTAAACTCTCTTACGAGGTCAAGTATCTCATTCCTTTCCATCTCTGTAGTACCTTTCCTTATTTTGACCATTCTTGGATCTATATCGGTGCCGAAGTTGAATTCTAAGGCTTCATTTGTTTGTTGTTTGGGGTTTTTTCCCTTGTAAACATTGTGTCTATCAAAGAGTTGTTCTAAAGGAACACACCCTTTCGGCAGAGTGTTATTTTACAAGTTTACTATGTCTAGGTCCATGGAATCAGCTAAGAAGTTTACTTGTGAATTGGTGAATTCTCTGTTGTTTTCCATGAATCTAAGGATTTGACTATCGTCTTCAAAGACTTGCCAATGTTACAAGTTATCATGGATTGATGGTCTAAATAGGACTTCCATTTTGCACAAGTTTTGGAGGGGGGCATCACAAGGTTGCAAAGTGGATGCTGAGACAACCAAGGCATCCTCTACTTAGTTTCTTCTCTGGGAACTTCTTCAATTGATACTACCTCAAAGGATTTTGCAATAGATCTTGCAAAGTTTCGGTACCTTTTTAATCTCTCATTCTTTGCAGAAAAGTTTGACAAAACTTGTAATAATGTTAAGTCTAAATCTCCTATAACCCTCAAGTGTGTGACACCTTTGTCGATTGCTAAATTAAGACCTATAATCAAATCCTCCTACTCAACAACGTTGTTTGCACAATGATATTCAATTCTATAGGAGTAGTAGAAATTTTCCTTGGATGAGGCTGTTAGGACGATGCCTGCTCTTGAACTAGAACTTGAATGAGCACCATCAAATTCGAAGGTCCATATTCCTCCCAGTGTTTTGCTAAGTTAATCCTCTGAATTTCCTCCTTGGAAAAGACAACTTTCAATCCCATTGTTCACATAGAGGAGCTGATTACTGGGTTCTTCGAGAGTTTCAATGAGGCAGCCTGTAATGGGTTCTTTGTGAAGGGTAAAAAATCCTCCTTCTGGGTGAGGTATAATAGCCCCAGACCCTTGGGCTTAGAAGCTCCCTGTCAATTTTTCTATCAAGTCTTTACGGAGTAGAATTGCCCAGCTACCTAAAGTATCTATCACCATTACATCTATCTTGAAAGAGACATCATGGCAAGCATGGAAGGCAACACTTAGGTCTTTGATAATGCCTCGGGTGAAACCATGTTGCATGTTTGGTTGTGATATATTGAGACCTAGTTGGTACATAACCTTTTTGGTCATAATGTTTCTAGGGGTATCTGGGTCAAACACACAATTATGGAGAAGTAAATCGTTGATTTGGAGGGTAACATAAAAAGGTGTAGGCTGTCCATATTTTGTTCCCATGCTCCCAACATGGTAGACAACGAGAAATTCATTTTCACAATCATATTCCTCATTGATTTGTGAAGGTGAGTATTCAATATCTTCAATCTCAAGGTATCCAAAGGTATATTGAGGGGGTTGCAAATCCTCAGGGGGATCATTTTGTTGTGAAAATAAGGAAGCATCTTTCATGTTCAAGAAACCTATGCTCCATTTCCTAGGGAAAGTATTAGTTTCTACCTCTAGAATATCTGGAAGGTCACGTTCTAGTCCTCCCATGCTTTCCTTATTCAGCTCCTAGATGTCACCATTGTTCAAAAAATTGACCTGATGGATGGAATCGTTGAACTTAAGATTCTCTTCAATTTGGCAAGCAACATCTTGTGCTTCTTCTAGGGTTGCAGGTAATAGGTTTTTGAGGGTAAATTGTAATGTTTCTTCCAAGGAGTTTAGATAGTTTTGGAGAATAGCACTCTCTTGGTGAAAGTTGGGCTCAAGTTTTCTAATGAGAGTGTTGAACCTATCATTGAATTCTCTAACATCTTCGTCACTTTGCTTGCAAATTTTGAGGTATTGAGAATAAATAGAGGCCATACTTTCTTCCTTACCCCATCTCTTCAAGAAATCATGTTCCAAATCTTCAAGGGTTTTGAGGCTTCCACTTGGGAGTGTATTAATCCACCTCCTGGCATTCCCAATGAGTGAGGTCAAGAAAAGTCTCATAAACGTGTCAGGGTGTTCCTCTCCAGATTGATGGAATTCACAACCCTCACAAAATTTAGTCCAATGTGTGTTGCCATAAGATCCCACTTCTCCTGGGAATTTGGGCATCCAGGAGTCAACTTCCTTTGGGAGATCATGTAATCCTCCTTGGATGTTAGCAAGGTCCAAAGGGACAAAAATTTCTTCGGGAGACCATTTAGGAGAAGCTACAGGGATGGCGAGAATATGAAGAAGATAGAGTGTATACTAATGTTTGCTACGAGTCGTCATTGTTGGAGTCGCCAAACAATCCTCACGAGATTATAAAAAAGATGAGGGGATCACCCTTAGTGGAGTCGCTAGGTAAGCTTTGTAAGACAAAGGCTTACCGAAAAAGTCTTGTCTTTAGGAAAATTGACTCAGTGTTCCCCGACAATGGCACCAAAATGTTATCGCGCAATTTGTACTTGCCCAAAAACCCAAGGCAAGTGGATACATAGTTGGCGTAACTATGAATAACCTATCACTATCACCTTGATAGGAGATCCATTTCGATTTAGGAGTATGTCAAGACTACCCTAGGGAGACGTCTCCGGTGGCCTGGGGGGTTTGAGAAGGCTAAGGCAAATAGTCACAAGGAAGTCCTCCCCGTCTCATAGATCACTCAAATCAAAGGTTTCTTATTGTCTTAAAGGATGAAGCAAATGGATAATATTGTGTACTTGCCCAGAACAAGACAACAAGGAAAACAAGGCACTTTCCAAGTACCAAATGATTGTTAGTACTTCATAAGACAATAAACCTTCATAAAGTAAGCTACATGATCATGAATTTGCAACAATGCAATAGATTATAACAACAATTAATATTTTATAACAACCACAAGATTTATTCCTTGAAATTGCTTGAAAATGAAAAGAAAAAGTGACTTTGACTAGACAAATTGATAATAAATTGTCACAAGCAAAGTTGGCAAAGTTTAGTTAGCTTTTAATGTCACTTTTGTGGAGATTTTTCTGCAGTTAGATGGCTGTAGCTATCTTTTGCAACAACAGCAAATTTAAATGGTCAAAAGTGCAAGAAAACCACACACAAAACTAACACTTCCCTAGTAGATTCACTGGCAATCATCACACTTGAATTTTGAATGGTTCTAGTGCAAGTTTGTAGGTAAGTGTGCCAAATTAATGTATGTTTATGTGGCTGTAGCAATGTTTTTCTACAACAACAATTTAGCTTAGAAGTTAGTCTAATTTAGGGGTAGAAAATGTTAGTAAAGGCTTCAAGGATAAGAGTATGAGTGTTTGTTTAATCATTCAACACTTGTAGATGGTAGTCTAGTGCCTTTCTAAGGTAAATTGAGTCACTAATGGAAGCAAAAAAATTAAAGGAAAGATAGCAATGACAATGATATTTTAAAGGGGTGGAGAGGATAAGAGAGGTGTTGGTATCCCAAGGCCTCAAAAATCCACTTCCAAGAGAAAATTGCTAGAAAGTAACAAGGGTTAGGCCCTAACGATTTTCTCTTTCCTTGAACAAGATGTAATAAAATATGCAATTGGCAATGGAAGTAGGGTTACTAGAGTGATACAATGGTAGGGATCTAGTATCTATTTCAAATTAGGTTCCATTCAAGAAATTTTAACACATGGAAGACTATAGGGAAAAAGATAGTAACATATGTCTTTCCCTTAAGGCTTCAAGCTAGCAATTTCATAATATTAGACATGAAACAAGTAAAAATGATCATAAGAATTCATTCACAATAAAGAAATTCAGATTTTCCACTTACTTCACCGAGAAAAATCGAGCAAATCACCCTAGTTGAAGATCCTCCACATGAAAATAGCCAAATTACACCAAAAATTGCCTCCTTCAAGAGGTGCACATCACTAGTTTCAACCAAGAACACTAAAGGAAGGCCGAATTTCAGACCTATACTTGAGTGATGAATGAATCATGAAAAAATACTACATTTTTATCTCTTATTTATATAATAACAATGACCTTTATTTGTCTTTTAGGTCACAAAACACTGACATGGCCAGTTTACATCAAAAATCCAATTTTTACATAAAATCAACAATTAAAACCCTAATTTGACTTTAGGGATGACGTTATTCCCCTCTTAGGGTGACGTTAGGCCCGATCATGGAATGCTAGGCCTCAAAAGCTGCTGCATGTGCCAACTAGCACCAGAACGACCTCATTCCAAACCCTAACTGATGACGTCAAGGGTCAATATGATGGCGTCGGGGGCCTTCAAGGGCCAATGTTATGGTCGAAGGGAAAGACCCCCCCGAGTCTAGGCCTTCCAGAGTGTCTTGAGGGAAACATCCTTCTTCTTTCCTGGTGCCATCCTCTGGTGTCTCTCTACCCATGGTTGGGGTCACAACATCCATCTGGTGGGATTTTAGCCCCATGGAGGTCTGAGCTAATCATCTCCCCATATGTACCTATCCACTGGGCATGGTCCTGTAACAATAAAAAGTATACCCTCCATGGGTTCATAAGTCACATGGATCATAGAAATGTCAATCACATCCAATAATCAAATTACCCAAACATGTGCATCAAACCCCCCTTTACCCAAACAAGTGCTCAAAGACGTTATGTGGTTTAACAAGCCAGGTTTGGAGAGGGTCTCAGGATGTCCTATTGGGATAATCCTCCTCAAGTTTGGGGTGTTTCCCAGGTGAAGACCGATCTAGGTCATGTAAGTGTATGAAATGGTGTAGGGGAACGTTTGGGCAATAATAGGGAAATGCAGGTCTTACCTGTGGGTGCCTCTGTAGAGGGTGAGTTTCAACTTGACATGGATGCCATTATTTCCTTGCCCATTTAATTCTTTTTATTCTTTGTCTTATTACTTTTTTTTTTTTCAAGAGAATAGCTGGGGGACACTACCCTGGCGTGGTCACCAATGGTGACAATGTTACCCACAAACACTTCACGGAAATGAGAAGGTTGGCTCGTGATGAGACCCCCTTTCTCTTAGATATGCCACCAAGAGCCACTACCTTGGTTTGGTGACCAGATATATGGTAGTGTCATACCGCTACATGCCCATGGACCTGATAGGCTGACTCATGATGAGACCTCCTATCCACCAACTAGACCTTAAATTTTATTTTATCTTACGAGTCCTCTTTTCTTACTGAGAAGCCTTTTATCGCTTTCTTGGGAATCCCTAGGCGAAGCATCTCAAGGTTTCATTTTGGCTTCTAACTTTTTCCAACCACTTTTACCCTCTGGGCCTTTATCCCCTTCTTTCCACAAGGAAAGGTACAAGCCTCATTAGTGTGGCAAACCCAATGCCCAAACCAAGGTAGGGGAAGATGTGAGGGACAATGATGAAAAGTGGTAAGTATGGGAGGAATGGATGATGACCTTTCATAGACCCACCTAGTGGAAACTCATCCCTAAGGGAACCAACTTACTAGGGCACTATGTCACCCACCCATGTATGAACAAGTTAAAGAGCATAATTTCCAAGCAAACGCTATGAAACAAAAGAGAGTTCAATGCACATATTGAAATGCTTCGAAAATTAGAGTGACACATACCATGATACCTAGACTCATTACCTCACGAAGCAAGACCCACTGCTACTTCAGAATCAGGCCGATGCAATGGATGTTGCTGCTACTGATAGATAGGACACACTGAAGAAATGATGGGCTCTTTGGGGCCAAACTCAAGTCATATGGCTCTTGTTAATCCATGTCTAGGACATGTGGGCCTCTAGACATAATCTCCTTAGTTATCCCTAGGATAAGGGATAACAATACTACATGCAGTTAAAAAATGGTGCCCTTGCCTAATAGGGAGACACTTCAAAGTAAAAACAAATCATGATAGCTTGAATTACTTCTTGGAGCAATGGTTATATTCATAAGAGAAACACAAATGGGTTACAAAGATGTTAGGTTATGACTTTTAAATTATCTACAAAAAAAGGAAAAATTGATGTTGTGGCAGATGCCCTTTCAAGGAAAGAAGAAGAAACATAAGGTTCGCTATGTGCTATTTCTATTCCGCAATTTGATTAGGTGGAAGAAGCAAGGATATAATGGAAGCAATATCACGAGATATGCAAGATCATTCAACAACTACAAGAGGACCCTAGTTCATTGGATACTTTTGTATGGAAGAATGATTCATTATGATATCGTGATCGCCTATACTTATGTAAAAATTCCCAACTCAAAGAGAAGGTACTTTTGGAATTGCACACTGCTCCTATAGGAGGACATTCATGATTCTTGAAAATGTACCACATGACCAAGAAGGATTTTTTTTGGGAAGGTCTTAAAATTGATGTTCAAAAGTCTGTGTATGAATGTTTGTTCTGCCAACAGAATTAGGGAGAGACAATCAAGATGCTAGGTCTCCTACAATAATTAGCTATACCAAGTCAACATTGGGAAGAAGTTTTAATGGATTTTTTTACAATTTTTCCCAAATCCGAAGGAAAGACTATCATCAAGGTAGTAGTGGATTGACTGACAAAGTATGACCATTTTTGCTCTCTTTCTCATCCTTTTAAAGCAAGCACAATATCCACAACATTCATGGAAACAATTCAAAAGTTACATGGAGTCCCAAGATTATTGTAAGTGACCGAGATCCAATTTTCATTGGAAAATTTCAGACTAAATTATTTTCTTGTTTGGGTACTCAATTGGCTCATAACTCATCTAACCATCCTCAATCCGATGAACAAACTAATATTGTGAACAAATGTCTAGAAGGATATATTCATTTCTTTGCATTTGATAAACATACCCAATAGGTCAAGTGGTTGCCCTTGGCAGAATGGTGGTACAACACATCCTTCCATACTTCATAAAAAGTGTCCCCATTTCTAGCATTTTATGGATATCATCCTCCATCCATTACATCACCCTTGAAAGCAAATACAAAGGTTCAGGTAGTGGAGGACCACATAGGGGACCAACAATAGGTTCTCAAACTATTGAAGGATAACTTGGTTATAACATAAAATAGGATGAAACAACAAGCATATGAACATGGTAGTGAAAGGGAATTTGAAGTGGGGGATTGGGTATTTATGAGGCTACAACCATATAAATAGATGTCCCTCAAACAAAAAACATAAGGACAATAAATTAGCACCCAAATATTATAGCCCCTATAAGGTTTTGCAAAGGATTGGAAGTATGACTTACAGATTGGAGTTTCCTCCATCTTCACATGTACGTCTAGTATTCCATGTTTTTTGCTTAAATAAGGTCATCATCAACAAGATCCCAGTCCAAACTATTTTACCAGAGATTGACGAAGAAGGGGAAATCATACTAGAACCAAAAACAATAATCGAAACAAGGATTAAGCAGTTGAGAAATCGAGCAATTACATAATACCTCGTCAAATGGAAGAGCCTATCAGTGGAAGAGGTGACATGGGATTATGAGTTTTTCTTGCAGAAACACTCATGGTTATTCAAGTGTTGAGGAAAACACTTGTTTTAAGGGGAGGGGCATTTTAATCCCTAGACAAAGCCCCATGTTATGTATAAAACCCCTTATTAATCCCTAGATATTGAATTATCACATTTATAGTGTTATATTTGTATGTCGGCTAGAACCCTTCACTATACCCTTTTTCTCGTATATATAAACCAAGGATATCTAGTTTTAGGATCATCTCATCTCATCTCATATGGTATTAATTGGATATATTGTAAAAGGAGGTTCCCCCGTCAAAGCAAATTGTATTCATTGAATTCTTATCATTTCTAAGGCATTCGATCATAAAAATAAATCCACTATTTTCTTTTTTAATAAACCTATGAATATTCAAAGAAACATTACTCTATATTCTAGGTTTTCAAACAAGATCTTTGCCCTCAAAATATCTTGGTGCTTCGCTGGTTGAAAATGAAAGTAGAAACATCTAACAGGAAGAACTATTGTCCAATCTAGAGAAAAAACTCAATAGTTGGACCTTCAAACATCTCTCCCTGTCAAGAAGATCTTTCTCATCAAATTGGTGCTACAATCAATGCCCTTGTATATTTCTTAATGCTAGCAGCCCCTGGAAAAATTATTAAGGTCGTTAAGGGTTACATAGGGCATTTCTGTGTGGAGGTCCAAAGAAAGAAAACAAATGGGCCTTGGTTGCAAGGGACAAAGTATACAAACCTAAAGAAGCATGGGAATTGGGCATAAGTGACCTTCAAATCGTGGGTCAAGCTTTGGCTAGAAAACTATGGTGGAGATGGAAAAAAGGAAAGGACAAACTATGGGGGAATATTTAGAGAAATAAGTACATGATAAGCTTATAAGAGGAGGATCTCATCAGGAGGATGGTGATAAACCAAGGTCTATGATATGGAACAATGCATGGTAGCATAGGGACTTAGTGCAAATATACTATCTCATGGCAACAAAAGCCCAAACTATCTCTAGTTGCCTCTACACAGGAGGCTAGTATTCTCTTTCAAGTCAAAGAATGGAAGTTCATCTCACAATATTGGGCAAAAGATCCCATTCAAGTGGAAGGAGATTGAAGAAAATGGAAACCTAAGGCATGCTGGCTAGCAGTACTCATGAAAGAGTTGAAAAAAGATCTAGAGGCACAATTGGAAATGAGAAGACTAAAAGCCAGGGAGAGACTAGACATCCTCAAATGGAGACACCTAGAAGGAGGAAACTACTCAATCAAGGAAACATACCAAATAGAAGCTAAATATTATGAGCTAAGAAAAACCAATGATATGGAAGAAGATATGGAACCTTGCTCTTTCAATTTAGAGAATGGAAGTTCATCTCACAATATTGGGTGGAAGAGCCCATCCAAATAGAAGGAGATTGGAGAAAATGGAAACCTAAGGAATTCTATCGAATAGGACTCACATAAGAGTTGAAAATATCTAGAGGCATATATGGACATGAGAAGACTAAAATCAATAGAGGGACTAGACATCCTTAGATGGGGACACCTAGAGGGGGGCAACTACTCAATCAAGGAAACATACCAAATAGAAGCTAAACATTATGAGCTAGAAAAGCCAATGATATAGAAGAAGATATGGAACCCTATGATATGGCCAAAGATTTTTTCTTTTTTCAGCTAGTAGAAAAAATGAAGGTTCTCACTTGGGATAATTGAATAGATGAGGCTTCAAAGGGCCCACGATATGTCTCATATGTAGGTAAGAGGAAGAAATGAAAGAACACTTATTCAATTCTCATGGGAACATCCAATGCTTGTGGCACAATGGAGCAATAAACTTTAGGTATTCAGATTGCAATAAAAGTGACCTCTAGAAACTCTATAGGAATAGAGGCCTACTCATTTTCTGAACCCAATCATTAACCAAAAATGGCAAGCATTCCTTAGCTTTCTAATGTGGAGGATATGGAAGAGCATGAAAAAAGAATATTTAAAAGTACATATAGGAATATGGAATACTTGTGGTGATGCCTAATCAGAAACATCAAGGAATCTTCCCAAGCCTCTCACTAGAAGGAAGATGATGAGATATGTGATCCTAGAGAACAAAAAATTAAAACACATTGGGGGATAGATATGATGAGCCTATTCTTTACTCCCATCCAACCTCAACCCTCATTTTAGAGTTTAAAAAGTTGGTCCCCACCTAATCCAAAATGGATCATGATATAATTTGTCATCTATCTTAGTATTGTCTAGGTGGAAAAATTGGAGGAATTGACTTGCAGGGCCCATTTTAGTGGCAGGTCCTAGTTTGGAGAATTGGGGTCCAAAACCTTCCACAACCATTTTGAGGCATCAAATGGTACTTTTTGGGGTCAAAACTTTGTAAGCATGGCTCCATCTCCTTGGCGTTATTATACACACCAAGGCCTTTCCATGGTGTGAAAATCACTTCAATCGAAGTTCGTATGTGGAGGTTATGCCTCCCACAAGTTGATTTACCTTGTTGACCACCATGGTACCAAGTGTATGCCACATCAATCCCCATTACTCATGTGTATAATTTCAAGAATATTCTAGAACGTCGAAAACTCTAACGCTAATTGAGGGTTGAAGCATGCAAAAACCCTAACTCTAAACGACTACCAATCTATGTTAAATATTGGGTTTATAAGGGGAGGGGGGGTTCCATTATTTTAACATTGTACTTGTTCCATAGTTGAGTGAAGTATCTAGGAGTGGGATTTGAGAGCATAATAGACCAGGAGGAAAATTTTGTAGCAATCGTTCAGGCCGTAGTGTCAAAGACAACTCCATAATGGGTGTCCCTTTCTTTGTCTTTGTGTTTTCATAATTGAAGAAAAGAGAGATTAACATAGCCCTTGCCTTCTAGCCATGTTTTCTCCAATTTAAGGTTTTCCAAGATATGTTTTGTGTTCATTTACTTGTTCTTTCATTTTCATATTTCAATTATTTTCATAAATTTGAGCAATAAGCTAGTGATAATAAATCTGAGATCTAAGGAAAATAACATGCATAATACATGATTTCGACATAATACAAGATATGTTGTGACGAATTGTTCCATTTGAATATCCATGGAAATTTACAAATCACCACCACCTCCAGGCTTCATAAAACTAAATTTAAATGGGGCCTCGAAAGGAAACATTTGAGATGCAAGAATAGGAGGAGATTTTATGAATGAAGAAGGCTTGATTCTTAGCAAGTATGCCTCAACACATGCTGCAACTCTAATAATGGAGAAAAAATCGCAGTTATGGAGGCAAGGTTGTGCATCACTAGGCTTAAGGGTTACAACAATATAATTGTAGAAGGTGACTCCCAAATCCTAATCAATGCCTTAAAAGAATTCAAAATGGCACAAAGCTATAAAAGGTGTCGACCAACTGGAGACTAACTATAGGCCTGGAAAAAGTAGTGAAACTCCTCAAATCCCTCACAACAATCTTTCCCTCTCACGTGAGAAGAAAATCCAATGCTTTAACAAACAGATTGACCAATGAGGGAGCTCAAAGTATCTAGGGGGCATATTCATCGAGTGGTCCAACTTGGAACCATGTAGACTTCGAGAGGATTTCCTTGATATCAACATAAAAAATAGACCAGCCAATGACGATCAACATGTATTTGTTTAGTTCAGAGAAGACTGTACAAAGACTCCTAATTCATTTAGACTACCTTGGGATGGGGTGATAAGGGATGTGATATATGCACGAAACCATCAACCGAGGGTACGAGCAATGGCCATTCCACTACACATATGGATAGCATGCATCAACTAACTCTCAGGATGATAAATGCATAGTTGAGAAGGAAATAGTGTGAAGTGATGGGGATTTATACCACTAACTTGAAGGAGTTAAGGTTTCTTGCTTCAAGTGTCATCCCTAGTATGAATTATTATATGGGAGGCATCATGATTGTTATTGGAACCTTCAAGGCATTACAACAACAAATCATGGAGATGAGTGGGCTCACAGGTAGTGTTGTACTCTAGTCTTTCGACACTTGGATTTATAGGTGTGTGTCAACAAACCTTGCTTTGCTTTTACTATGTGTTATTGGAGTTTTGAGGGTTCTCATGGGTGGAATTTCAATCCTCTAAGCTCCCTATACTGAAGCTTCACCTTCTATCTTACCAGGGTTCATCATAAGACAAATAAAAAGTCACCATGAACAAAATTTACCTACAACCATTAGATAGAATCCAAGCATATTCTCCTTGAGTCTTTGTAAGCTTCACTAGAAATATCTTTCATTGTATTTCAACATGCCTAACAAGCATCACAAAGGGAAATCTCTCATGGCTAATAACTGCTCAAACAAACTCGCCAGAAGGGGTTGGCCCAAGAAATGTAGGCCAACTCCCAATAAAATTACTAAATCATAAAAAGAATCCAGAGAGGTGACCCACATATACTACAAGGGATTCCACACTAGTATTAAAGCCGAGGTCAAAGAAATGGAGCAAAAGGTCAGAGAAATGGAGCAGAAGGTCAAAGAAAAAAGAGGAAACACCTAGTCCAAAGACATTGATGCATAAAACATGTCTTAGATTTTAGACATAGGGTTTTATCGAAGAAGAGACACAAAATACTTCAAGCAAATTCACTTCTATTGGCAAACCGAATTGATAGTGGCTCAACAGGGGGAGGAGCAGAGTTCAAGGAACATTAAAAACTTAGCTAAGCAGCTGGTAAAGGAGACATCTGTATAACAAATCCTCAACAGTTTGGTATTCCAACCAGGTAATAATCAATGTCAATTCAAATACTGAAGATGAGGACTAAGTTTAGTCCCATTGGTCCTCGATTATTTTTTAACTTCTCCTTAATGATAAACAACCATAGCAACCTTAAAAGGATTATAATATCTAGGGTTTTAATTACAATTTTAAATATATTTCAATTTTGCAAAACTATATTAAAATGTAATGCTACTAATAACAATATTAAGAACATCATGTTTTTTTTTTGGAATCGCTATAGTCCTGGTTTCCCATGTGGCGAGCTATAGTGGGCACCTCTTGTAAAATTTTTGTATATTATTAATAGAATAGAATTCTAACTTATAGAAAAAAGGGACTTTCTATACCCAACAACATCTATGCCAAAGATGACATTTAAATAAAAAATTATCTCTATCGAATGGATCATCATGCATCTTGGTTCCCTATTGAACAGGTTGATGTCCGTGTTATATACATTAAAATCCATGTCAAGTGTTTCCTGTCAAGTAGTAAACCCCTTAGGATGGATACAATAGATAGCTCATATGACATAATTTGACAAACATATTAGGCCGAGTTGATATCTAAGCCAAGTAATCAATAAAGTTGAATTAAACACAATGGAATTTTCAAGCAAAAGATGAGTAACATTTCAAAATTCATAAAATCATGATGTAAAGTATCCTTTCACTCATGTAATGATGGTCGTATGCATCAATATCCATAGTTTCAATTGGGAATCAATATTTTGTCTAGTTGTTGTCTATCCATTGAAATATCCACAATTTCTTATTTTGCAAAGCTATTGCAATATTTTATCTATTTTAACTGGAAATACACCCAAATTCCAATTTCTCCATACGAGGTTTGATGGGTCTAATTCCACCCCTAAACAACCCAAAATAGGGGTCCCATCTTTAACTTTAAAAGTTAAAAATGTAAGCTAAACTTTAAGAATTTAACATTAGCAATTAACTTCGACATGCCATCAAGTGCGCCCATGTGACATCATGTTGTCTATTGATGGTCATGTCACATGTTATCTACCAATGGTCCTAGTCATACATAATATGTGAATGTTCTATATCATAGGTTATCTATATAATCTCATTCATTTGATGTATGTCACATGCGTTGACATGCTTCATGTTAAGTTATACTAACATGTCACTATAGGAAATTTATCAAAGGTCTACAACTTTAGTCAAACTATTTTTTTTTAAAGAAAACTTGACCCTAAAAGAAAAAAAAAAAAATTCAATACAATGAACCGATGTCCTTGCATTTAACAAAGCATGCTAGAAATTAATTAATTAACATAAAAATAAAAAAATAAAAATTTAAAAATCAAGATTTCATGTTAAGTTCCCCATGTCAAATCATCATCGAAATGTAGAGAAAGGTTCATTGATGGTCTGTAACTTCTTTGTGGACTCACAACAATATCCAACAAATCATAAAAGTTAAAATTACATCTTTTATAGGTTTTCACTAAGGCATGTGAGCACATCTTATTAGACGGATAAATAAATTGTTTTTTCATCTCACTTGAACCCCATAAAGTGTCACCCACTAGCCTATAAGAGTGTGAGTGCATTCATCATTAGCAATGGACAAACTCCTTTCAACATCATAAATTAGATTCAACATTGATATCATTATGCATAATTTGGAGAATTATGATATGCTTCCTCACGAATTGAGCAAAAAAAAGACATTTTTTTTTATAATATGCATAATTCTAACAAAAATGGTTACTTGCACATGGTGCAAAATTAGAGGTATAATCAAATGAATTCAATCCTAGGATTGGGTATCAGAGTTATGGAAACATGGAAGAAGCTAGAAGAATTTCGTTGAGGTAATAAAGAGCTACAAGTGGAATTGAATTCCATGAACCACGTAATTACTTGATGTGAAGATTTTTCTAAATGGTGTCAAAGTTTGGAGAAACCTTCCCAATGATAGAGGTGAGTGCCAAAGGTGATTTTTGTGTATTTAAGAGTGTAGATGCTTAGGATAGTACCCATGCATAAGCCTAGAGACACACTTGAAGAGAAATATATTGACAAAAGAGAGGCTAAGCAAAGAGAGGCTAAGCTTACTAACGTGGCATTGTCATTAAGCAGAAGAGCACTCTCGAGAGAGTGTTGTACAAAAATGATTTCTAGAAAGAGGATAAGATTACGCAACTGAGAATTGTGTGGGTCTGTTCTAAATTAATTCCAGGACCTCCATTGGACATGAAAGAGGTCAAGCTTGTGCATATGGCTGAAGCATCCAAGAACTACAAAGGAAAGTGCAAGGAAGGTGTTGCAAGGATGTCAAGGGACTAAATAAAAGCAAATGAATATTAGTATTCAAATGCTTTAGAGATTGAATGGCTTGCAAAGGAAGGTCAATAGATATTTTCACATAGGGTATGAACCCAACAAGTAAAGAATGTCATTGCATGCACAATGAGCAAGGAGGACTCCATAACCTTGAAGATAGAAATATAGTAAAGACAACAAAGCTAGTTGCAAGAGAAGGAGAATGGATATCATGAGATGAGGTGTGACTTATGGCTGGATCAATCATCTCTATGAGAAAGCGTGGGAATGTAGGAAGAAGGAATTGTTAGATATGATCTAGCAACTCTTGTCTAAAATTACACAAGCAAGAAATATGCCTCTATTATCAGAGTGAGCAACAAAAGCAAGGTACATATGCAAATAGAAAAGAGTGGTATTTCCATTGGAGTAGGGTGGTATTGAATGGCGAAAAAAAAAGGTGATTCACAGTGAATCACTCAATGAAGTGAAGAGAGATATTTAATATTGAGAAAATCCATGGGCGACAAGGAGTATTAGAAAGAAGGCATGAAAGAAGTATTTCTGAATGTTGAAATGCCAATCAATGATAATGGTATTCCAAGGCTAGTTTGGTCAAGAAAAATGGGAAGTGGTTAATTAGATTGCAATGTTAATGTTTAGTTGGAATAATGCATGTTACAACACTATGAATATTGAGAATTTAGACAAAATATGTTGGGACAAGATTCTTTGCATAAAAGTAGTTGCGAGATGACAACACTAGTGGATCTAGTGGCTGGAAATGTAGAATGGCCAAGTGAGGCTTGTCTAGTGAGCTTAGAATAGGGGCCAGTTGTGCACAATTGAGCAGGATAGAAGTGCACATGACAATAGGGTTCTGTAGAAATTCAAAGACAACTGTATACAATAATAATGCTAAATAATTGATTAATATGAAATAGATATGCATTGGAGTGCGTGATAGAATTGATGCATGATGCATAGAATAAAGATATAATGGATGTGCATAAAATAAGCATGAAAGATCAAATGTTTGGTGCATATTGATGTGCATTTTGTGCATGTAGACATGCCTGAACATGTTGGTGGCATGATTATAGACTAAGAGTAGTCTACTAATATATATATATATAATGATGCTATGATATTTGAATAAAACTGATGATGGATTTTGTATCCAGGAAACATGATTATAGCATGACGATATTGTTGCTTATGGTATCCATCCATATGAAGACAAAAGAGGATGGAGAAAATGTTGACCAATAAAACTAGTGAAGGGAGCCGACGAGCTTCTACAAATGTAAAAAGATGAAGTAGCATCAAGTAAATTGATAACAACCATGCATGTATGCATTTGGGGATTGTTATAATGTATAAATGTTGAAGGGAATGAAGGTAAGAATTCCTTCATTCTAAAATCAATATTTGAATTGATGAAAAGGGGGGAGGACTTGGGGATGCAAATATTATTTGTTGTTTGAATGCATTTATGGGAAATTTAATTGCATATTGTGTTATGTTGGTTATGAATTCATAACCAAGTTAAGTCGGGAGACATTACTCCTGTTATAACAATGAATGTCATTGAGATGGTCCTGTGTGAGGCCATGATGAGTTTGGATATGGAAAGGCTATAGTGCTATCCCAGTGCATGATGGTTATTCCCTATGTAACTGAGGTTTGGATTGCAACCTTTTTGCCTACAATAAATAACACTGAGGGTTGATGCTCCTAGTGTTGTGTATGAGTTGAAGAGGAAGGTATCCAAAGGATTAGATGGGTTGTGGGGAAGAGTGTGGATGGTGTATTGAGGCATGGGCCATACCTTCCAACTCACATGGTGGAATACATGACATGAACATATGAATCAATGTAACGATGCATTGTGTAGATGTGGCCATGATTATTGACACATTGGTTTTATTATTGGTAAAGATTGATTGCATTATGAAAAGCTTGATGTGAAGATAATGCATGTATAATGAATGATAGTGTCATTCTAGATAACATGATGAATGGTAGAATTCTATTTTAATGTGAATAATGATTGGATTGCTAGCTAGATACAATTATGATATCATTTCATGTACTGCTAAAAATATGCACGAGTGCTAATAATCTTGTTTGACTGCAAAAAAGTTGAGGAAATTGCAGGAAAAATGGTCTTGGATATGGAAATGATGTATGCCATAAACAAGACTAATATCTACAGCTACAAGAACCGAACATAATGAGCAAAAATCTCATGCGTCAAAATTTTTATTTTCCTGTATAACCAGATTTGAGAAATTAATAATTGAAAATTGTTACGATATACTAACAATTTGTTTCGTTGCATGGAATTGAGAAAATTGTAGGGGAAATGGTCTTGGATATGGTTGGGATGTAATCCTGTAAGGAAGACTGATATCTACTGCTGCAACAGACAAACAATTATGAGCAAAAAGACTCATGTTTGGGAAATTATGTTTTCCTGTGTAAAACATATTTGAAATTTTTATAATTATATGATGATGTCTCATAAAAATTGTATACATGTAATGGAGATGGGATGATTTCCATAGGTTATATATTGCTAGTGGAAGACTAGCAACAAGTTGGCATTTGTCTGCGTGAAAACACCTTGGCAAATGATGGATCGCTTGAGGAATTGTATAACAATGAAAGGGATGCCTAAGCCTAGAGGGTGAGTTGCATTGTCAAAGAACCAGGTTTTCAGGCCTAAAGAGTGAACTCTAGTGTGAGTTGCACTGTCGAAGAACTAGGTTTTCAGGCCTGAAGAGTGAACTCTAGTGTGAGTTGCACTGTCGAAGAACCAGGTTGTCAGGCTTGAAGAGTGAACTTTAGTGTGTGTTGCACTGTTAAAGAACCAGGTTTTCAGGCTTGAAGAGTGAAATCCTATGTGAGTTGCACTGTCGAAGAACCAGGTTGTCAGGCCTGAAGAGTGCACTCTTGTGTGATTCACACTGTGGCATCAAGGTTGTTGTTGGTTATTTTACTGATATTCGTCCTAGCAGTGAATCCCTTGAGTTCCCAATTTTGATGATTACAACTGCATGAGACATCCTCCAGGAGACAAACATGAGAGAGAGCCCCTAATATGGGTGTGTGGTTCCTATCTGAGACAGAACTGGAATGTAGTGATGACCTCCTCCTTATAGAGAGTTGAGAATAACTCTAGATGATTCTCTTGTGTAACGTAGTGAGACAGGAGATCTGCTGAGTTAGACATGCCTGTGGCTGAGAAAAAGGTGAACATGTGAATTCCCATGAGTTGGGTGCATTGTTATGAGACATAGATGAAGACGATGTATTAGCCTCATCCGAGCAGAGAGTTGAGATGATGAACTTCAGATGAATCTCCTGTGTAATGCAGTGGGAAAGAAGATCTGTTGAGTTGGATGTGCCTGTGGATGAGCACAAGTGAACGTGATCCTAGTGGCTGAGCACTAGTGAGTGTGGTTCTCCTGTGAGACGCAGTGAGATAGAGATATGTACATCCCTATGGATGTGCCCCTAGTGGCTGAGAACTAGTGGGTGTATGAGATCCCTTGCTATATTATTCATGAGTCAAAATTACCTATAACCCTATTGATTATGTAAAGGGTACAGGTCGGGCCCACGCTAATGTAAAAGATAATTAATGTAAAATATAATTAATATAAAAGATAATTAATATGGTAATTATTAATTATATTTTGCGTTATTGATGTCGACTCTATTGTGCCAATAGACACATCATTTGATGCGACAAGTATTATATAAATAAAGGTGAATTCCCATTGAGGAAACACACTTATCATTGTGTCATCTCATGATTTTAGAAGTTGTGGTATGAAATTATGAGAATTACAACACCCTCTTGTGTGCTAAGTTTGGTGATGGTGTGGGAGGTCTTTCTCTTGAGGAATATAACAAAGGATTGGTTGAGTTCTCTTCCTTTGTTGAGAAGGGTTTCCCAGGATACTTCTTGTGTTCTTGTGCATGGTTATTCTTATTGTGATCTTGGTTTACTGTAGTAGTTATGGTTCAAGTTAAAAGATAAACATAAAATTGAATTAAATGCATGAGCCATAGCTCATTGAAAACTCAACATGGTATCAGAGCAGGCTTGAAGAAGATCACTGCACATTAAATTTGAAGGTAAAGGGCTGCCAAAATTATGCTGTAGGTATGAAGAAATGAGGCTGGACCTAGATTGATTTTTTGTGGTAGATGAAGAAAGCCATATCTTCTTTCCGTGGTGAATTCAACCCTTGAACAAGAAACCAAGGTGTATGGAAAGAGGCCAGAGCCTAGGAGAAGGGTCGACCCCCCTAAAGCTGGAAGGAGGAAGGAACTTGGCCTATTTCGGGGCTCCTCTAAGGCTGCCGCACTAACACAACAGGTCTGTAATAAAATAAAAGGGCCAAACCCTACTTAACATCCTATGGTACCCCACCGCCAGCACAAGAGAAGGGCCATACCCTCTCTAAACTATCTGTGGCAATGTCCCGAAGGTGGCCACAGGTCTGCTAGCCTAGACCAAGCACTGTAAGGAAGGTCGACTGTGTATAGGTTATTTTTCATTCTTTTTTGGGTACACTACAAGAAGATTAATTTGCCATAATTTTTCATTTTGTCACAGAAGGAGAGAAGAACCTTACACATACACATACTGTATCTAAGAAAGGCCCCACTAAGGCAACCACAACAATACCCTAACAACAGATCCTTTAAATAAAGAGGGGTCGAACCCCTTCTAAAGTGAAACTAAGGCCGTTGCAACCCAATATCTGAGACAATGCCCAAATTCCTAAAATAAATAATGAAGCTGTCGTCCTGTGTAAGGTTTCCCTTAGTCCTAGGGCAAATGGAAGAGCACTGTATTTCATTCTTGCGGGAAAACTATGGAAATTTAAGGGTTGGAAAGTTAAGGATTGGCTGAGCACTATTTTCATCCTTTTGCTACAGTTGCCAAAGTCAAATGGACAACATTATTATGGGTGGATTTACAGTGGTGATAACATCCTGTCAATCCAACGTTTTGTTAGGAACAAAAATGCAAAATGCATCTCTCCCATGACCAATACTCAGACCTTCATTTCTTTCCTATAACTAGATCTTCAACAACAAGTTTATAAATGACATCAGGGGGGCAAGAAGACATTCTATGGTGTGACAAAATTTTGCAGTAGTCCTCTACAAGAGTGTATAGAATTTTCTTGTTGTAGATATTTCCCAAGGTTGCAGCCTTTGGATGACATGTCTGATGTATAGGTGCTCAATTTAATATTCAAACTAGAAGTGATGGAGATACCAGTATACAACCATCGATATTTTGACATATCCCTATTCTGTACGATGATCAAGAACCGAAAAAAGGACATTGGATTGATGAAGTGTTGAAGTGGTTGCATCGGTTAACCGAATTCACCTAACAACTCATTCACCTATGAATATATTCTTGTAAGTGAGAAAAGTGAACCAGATCCGAAAGACAACATCAATGATTGCTTGAAGTGTTTGGTCCTAAATATTTTTCTAGCAGCTCAAGGATATTTCAGACAATCAAGACATTGGCTGACAACAAGGAGATTCTCATTATTACTTATGTCATTTACAAACAACAATAAAGTCTTGATTATAGTTTTGAACTACAAGGTTAATGCAGAGACTTGTATAGTGCAAGGTGGCTACAAGGCAAACAGGTGAGGGATATCATTAATCATCATGACATTGACAAACAAGCGGAACCTCCATTGGTATACACTCTTAGGTATGCTCTTGTATATATATATTATTTGCATCATTGTACTTGTAGAGGAAGAAACCATTGGTGCAATCATGGACCCAAAGAAATCTCAGTGCATTCAGAAGAACAACACACTAGAAGTGAAGACTCCAGGTTTGATTGTTTTAAATTAGCATGCCTCTAACCTACATTTCTAAGGTTGCTACATTACAAGTAGGTGTTCTAGCTATGACAACAAATGTTTTGATTATAGAGATGTACTCATGAATCTACTCTAGGGGATATTTTTGTCTTGTTTCCTTTCGTTTGTTTCATTGTTCTAGGCAGGTTAACAACAAAAGAAGATGTTTTTCCTTTAAGACTTCAAAGGGAGTCACTTGAATCAGAGGGAGTCAAAACTATTTGAGAAGAAGGAAAAGATAAATACCTTCTCTCCCTCAGTAGTTCAGAGGGAGACAACCATTAATACAGTTGATCTAGTTGATATTCCCAGGGACTTTATAGTAGGCCATAAAAGGCCTGTCTGGGCTTGACCAACTCTTCAAGAGGAAAAAAGACATACAACTGATGGAAATGTTGAGAAATACAAAAACGAGACTTGTAGTCAGAGTACTCTCACAAGCAGAGGGAGTGAACTATGATGAAGACATATTGATCTAGTAGCCCGATGCATTCCCATCTATACTACTGTCCATAAGTTGGAAACTACATCAGATAGATGGATTCTTAATAAAGTTTGGGTTTCAGCAAGAGTGTTGCTGATCCAAACCTATATTATTACATTGTTGGTGACGAAAACCTGATTTTTATGACTTATTCAAGAAGTTGTGTTGTTACAAGCAAGCTTTGACTTCTGATTTCGAGATGAAGGATCTGAGTATGATGCACTACTTCTTGGGACAAGAAGTATGACAGAGGACCAATGAGACTTTTCCTAAGTCAAGGAAAATATACATTAGGGATATTAAATAAGTTCAGTATGACAGAATGCAAATCCATGTCTACACTGATGGTGGTGGATTTGACGAAAAATAAATGATGATGATTTAGACGAGATTGATCAACATGTGTACCGACAACTAATTGGATCTTTGATGTATCTGGTTAACACCAGACCTGATATATGCTATGCAGCGAATGTGCTTAGTCAATCCATGAGTTAGCCGAGACAGACTCACTGGATAACAATAAAGAATGTATTGAGATATATATACGAGGCATAGTTGGATGTGGCCTGAGATATGCCTCCAATGTGAACTTGAGTTTGCAGTAATATGTCGATACAGATTGAGAAAAAAGTACAGTGGACCAGAAGAGCACATTCGGTTGTTGTTTTACCTCGGAGTTTACCATGGTTTCCTGGTGTATTAGGAAACAAAGCTCCGTGGCTGTGAGTACCACAGAGGCAGAGTATATAGCATTGAGTGTGGCAGTCTGCGAAGCAGTGTGGCTTTTGATAGATTTATTTGATCATGAGATGGATCCTATTATTACTTGTGATAGCCAGAGTTGTGCGAAGCTCTCTAAGAACCATGTGTTTCATGATAGATCGAAACACATTGAGATAAAATATCATTATATCAGAGACATGTTGCAGAGGAAAGAAGTACACGTGAAATATCTTCCTACACATGAGCAGATTGCATATATCTTCACCAAACCGCTTGCCAATACGAAGTTCGAGTACTTCTGTGAGAAACTAGCTTGGTGGAGATTACCTCCCTAGTTGAGAGGGAGTGTCGATGATTACAGCTAGGATGAACTTTGAATACTTTCGTGAGAGACTTGGCCTAATGGAGAATTCCTCCCTAGTTGAGAGGGAGTGTTGATGATTACAGCTGTGTGAGACATCCTTCAGGACACAAACCTGAGAGAGAGCCCCTGAGATGGGTGTGTGGTTCCTATCTGAGACATAACTGGAATGTAGTGATGACCTCCTTCTTACAGAGAGTTGAGAAGAACTCCAGATGACTCTCCTGTGTAACGCAATGAGAAAGGATATCTGCTGATTTGGGCGTGCCATTGGCTGAGCACAAGGTGAACATGTGAATTCCCATGAGCTGGGTGCATCGTTATGAGACATAGATGAAGACGATGTATTAGCCTCCTCTTAGCAGAGAGTTGAGATGATGAACTCCAGATGACTCTTCTGTGGAATGCAGTGGGAAAGAAGATCCGTTGATTTGGACGTGCCTGTGGATGAGAACAGGTGAACGTGATCCTAGTGGTTGAGCACTAGTGAGTGTGGTTCTCCCGTGAGACGCAGTGAGATAGAGATATGAACATCCCTATGGATGTGCCCCTAGTGCCTGAGCACTAGTGGGTGTATGAGATCCCTTGCTATATTGTTCAAGAGTCAGACTTACCTATAACCCTATTGATTATGTAAAGGGTATAGGTCGGCCCCAACTTAATGTAAAAGATAATTAATGTAAAAGTAAATTAATATAAAAGATAATTAATGTAAAAGTAAATTAATATAAAAGATAATTAATATGGTAATTATTAATTATATTTTGAGTTATTGACGTCGGCCCTATTGCGCCAATAGACACATCATTTGATGTGTCAAGTCTTATATAAATAAAGGTGAATCCCCATTGAGGAAACACACTTAGCATTGTGTCATTTCATGATTTCAGAAGTTGTGGTCTGAAATTATGAGAATTACAACACCCTCTTGTGTGCTAAGTTTGGTGATGGTGTGGGAGGTCTTTCTCTTGAGGAATATAACAAAGGATTGGCTGGGTTTTCTTCCCTTGTTGAGAAGGGTTTCCTAGGATACTTCTTTTGTTCTTGTGCATGGTTATTCTTCTTGTGATATTGGTTTACTGTAGTAGTTATGGTTCAAGTTAAAAGATAAACAAAAAATTGAATTAAATGCATGAGCCATAGCTCATTGAAAACTCAACACCCAATAGTGATATTCCTAGTTACCTATGCCAGAGAGACCTTGATAAACGAATGGTGCAGCTCGAGGGACTAAGGACAGTGAAGGGGGTACATTCCTTGGGTCAAACTTGATAAACAAATGGGACACCATTCCTTGGGTCAAACTTGATAAACAAATGGGACACCATTCCTTGGGTTGGGTAGGTCAATGGGAAGAGAGCTGGTGAAAATCAGGATAGTTGTAGGAGAATGCCAGTGGCTTATGTATATGTTTCGGGCCAGGGTGCCTTTGTATTCATGATTTTGGGGGCCAAATGTGCCTATGTATATGTGTTATTGGGGCCATAGTGCCTATGTAATTTGTTTAGGCTTGAATGCCTGTGTGATTTCAGGCCATAGAGCCTATATGTTGATTATTGGTTGGGGAGCCGAAATTGTAAAATGAAATTACACCTGTAGGATGTTGTGCACTGAGGACAGTGAAAAAATAAGGGGAAGGGGATGTAACATCCCTAGTTCTAATCCCTGTGAATTATAATGTAATTGTATAAATGCGAATTAGGCTGGTGAGACGATATGTTTGGGGGAAGAGCTATATTGATTTAATGTGGTAGGGGGACGAATTTCATGTTATGAAGCATTGAAATAATTAATAAAAATAATAATTGTTGGCTGTGATACGGAAGAGATGAAGAATGACGAGGGCCTATGATTCCACAAGAGAGAGGGGTCCAAGGGGGAATTACTCATGGGTATTAATCCAACACACATTCTTGGAATTATTATCTTTGTGTATAACCTTATATTTCTTGATTGAGTATATGGGAGACCAATCATTAAACTCATGTAAGAGGGTGGGTGTGAGTGGTCACATCCCATATTTATTGGAGAAAATGGGTTGAGGTACAATCATCCTTGAGAAGAGTGTGAGTCAAGCAAGTAAGGAAGAAGAGGAAATTCGTATGCATAGCATGGACAATTTTTACATGCAGATTTTGGGCAGCAAAGGAGGAGCACATGATTGGGAAGATGACTGACCATGGTATACTTGAAGGTAGCCATTGTTTGGCTGTGTTATTATGTTGAGAAAGAGGCATGCGTGCGTATAAATCGGGCTATGAGCATGTGGTGCGATTTTTTAGAGGAGAAAATGACTCAGAGCCTTGTGAAGGCTGCTGTGAGAAAATATGAAACAACTAAGAGTTCCTAGAGTTCCCAGCTAAGTGATTCATGGACAACCGAATGCACTAGTGGCCCTGATAAATGAATAGTATAGCCCGAGGGATTGTGAGCAGTGAAGGGGGTATATTCCTTGTGTAGTGCAGGTTGTGGGGAAAAGAGAGAGATGGAGGTTTGGAACTACTGTGACACTAGAACCTGGGTTTGGGGCTGCTCTATGTGGAGAGTGGATAACTACTGGGCCAGATCTCCTTGTGGACTCATAGCCTCAGCTCGAGGGTGGCTTGCTGATGAGAGAAAATGATCACTAGTGCCTATGGCTGGGAGGTTCATCCTTCGTTTGCAACCAGTTGGTTAATCATTAACAGATAAGTGTTTCTGTTATGTTCTTATGTTAAATTCCACTGTGTAAATAATTTATATGAATGTTGTGTGTTTATTGTTACTTGAACAATTGTATTCATGTTTAATATATGTTGTTAGATGCATTTAGAACTATAGTATCAGTCAAATGGTCAAATATGTGTGTGATTTGTGGATAGTAAACTACAAGAATTTAATTAACTGTAAATATTAATAATTTAATGAGTTTCTGTATGTAATGTCACTCAAAAGACTGAGAAATGTTATATTATGATCTTGTCTCTACCTTCAACAAATATATCCATAATATTTTGTAACACCAAAAACCCAACATAGTTTTCTCACATTTCATCTCTCTAGTATTTTTGGGCACATAAAAATGCATGAGAGCATTATTGGACATCACTTCCATTAGTTAATTACAAAGCATCCACCACCCAAACTTTGTTTTAAGAGCATCTAACAACCATAATTCCTAGAGTTTCCAATTTATTTTTTTAGATTTGCTACACCACCATTCCTATGTTTGAATTTCATGTAGAATATATAGCAATACCTTTCCTATGGTTGAGTTTCACATAGAATATATAGCAATACCTTTCCTATGGTTGAGTTTCACATAGAATATATAACAATAGAGTGGAAAATATTTTATTGTGGATTAAAAATTCTTAAATGACATATGAAAGCATTAATAGACACAAATATCTCTAGATTTCATCCCATATTCCAATGGGATTTCAAGAAACACATCATCCCTTAGACTGAATCTTTTAGAGTCAAAGCATCATGCTTTCCTACGAAGATCCAACTCTTCCCAAGGAGTGCATATTAATTATTAGTTATTAATTTTAAATCAAATGTTACAGTACGTTAATCATGTGCGAGGCCTATAAATAGTGTAGACTCGGACTATTTGAGGGCTCTTAGTGATTTTATTGAAGATTTTCTAAATTAACAACCTTATTTAAGTTTATAGAAATACACCATCCTTTTTTTCAATTTCATGTGTGTTTAATATTTACTCTTGATTCATATGTATGTCTTTTGGTTTTAGATGCAAAGTTGCTTTATGTTTTAATTCACGAATACAATATAGTATAGGTGAATGGATTGAGTTAATTGCAACAATTATTTTTCTTACTAAGTTTTGATGTTTAAAAAATTATTCTTTCATAGGTATTTTTGTGTAATTAATTTAAAGGAGATTCTAGTTGTGGGATTGACTTCATTTTGTATCTTTTAGAGACTTGTAAAATTTAGATCAAAGGTAATATAGTAAGATGATTTTTTCATAGTTTTTAGGTATCTTTGTGTAATGCATTTTAAAGAAGATTTTCAAGTCTTAGATTCTATTTATGAGATTGACTTCATTCTGTATCTTTCAGAGACATGTAGAATTTAGATAAAAGGTAACATAGCAAGATGAATAAATAACCAAGGGGAATGTTAAAGTCTACTATTTGTATTCAATTACTTGATAGATAATATATTTGATATTATGAAAGATGTGGATATTTCTGGATCTATAGTGAAAGACTTTGAAGAGATTTATCTCCGGATTATCTTTTTTTGGAGTGTGCTTGGAGCACTTGAGTGTTGTGTTTTTGTTTATCTCAAATAAAGATATGTTTTTTCCTTGGAAAAAAATGGTAAAGACTAGAATGGGATTGACAACCAACATGGATCTAGACCATCTCTTCTAAAACTTCTCCTTATTTGGAGTATGATTAGTTGATGTAGCTGGTAACTTTAATTAGTCGGCCTATGTTTTTCTATGTATGTAGAACGGTTTTGAACTCAACAATAAAAAAATTGGATTGAGAAAATGATTGGTTTTCCTCTAATCCACACACCTTTCAAGAGTTTGGTTTTAGATGAATAGTTGCTTCATGTCTTAATTCACAAATACAACATACTATAGGTGAATGGATTGAGTTAATTGCAATGATTCTTCTTCTTACTAGGATTGATATCTAAGCAATTACATTTTTCATAGTTTTTAGGTATCTTTGTGCAATATATATGTAAGAATTGGAATAATATTGATATCCAACATGAATCTAGACTATCTTCTCTTACAAATTCTCCTTGTTTGGGGGATGATTAGTTAATGTAGGTGGCTATTTTAATTAAAACCACTAAAACTACAATTTGTTGCTCTACATTTTTTCTATGTATGCAGAACAATTTTGAACTCAACAATAAAAAAAAAATTGATTGAGAAAATGATTGATTTTCCTCTAATTCACCCACATTTCAAGAGTTTGACAAACATATACTCGTTTCCTTTTTTTTGTTTGATCAAGTGTGATAATGTGTTTTCATGTGTTGATTCCACTTGGATATTGAGTTAATTGGTCGTATGCACTTCTTCATATTTGAATCTAATTTACCAACTTACCAACTCTTTTGTCTTGATTTTCTCCTCATAAAATTTTGCTCCTCACAAAAATTTGAAAAGGTTTAGGAATGGTATATGTTTCATTTGATACTTGTAAGATTGGTAGCTTTAGAATCTCCAAAAGATTACTTTTAAGGCCCACTATTGATAATTAAAAAAAAAATGCGTGTCTCTATCTATTTTTATTTTCTAGCCTTGGTTTGCTTGGTTTCATTAGGTTTTCAAATATCAATCTTTGGGCTCGCTTCTAGGTGTGTTTGTTACATACACAAACATATTTATAAATAGCTTAGGATTATCTTTGAAAATCATTTCAAGCACTTGGTGCAAATTTGATTTCTAATTCCTCTAGTTCTTTTACTTGTCATTTTTGAAATGAGATTATTTTCAATCCTTAGCTTAGTTTCCATTTTGTAACTTCAAATTTTATGTAGATAGATATCTTGTCACACCTCATTTTCAATTGTAGTGTAGGTTTGCTCCTATGAAAATTTACTTTCCAACACATAGGTTAGATTCTCTGATTTATTTTTGCAAACAAAATACTACAATTCAAGATTTGGCAACTTGATATTGGAAACCCCCTCCTCTAATGAACCATCGAGCCATTGTTGGTGTATACTATATGTGGGATCTGCATAATTGTGGAGTTAAAAGATGGTGTACCAACTCAATTATTTATATTTAAACATGCGATTTGCCTGAGTTGCAATTTAATATAGAACTTGTATTTAAATTGAATCATAGTTGTACATTTAATGACAAATTAATAAATTTATGTAATTAAGGTCTAGTTGCTTATCCCACCTTGATATTTTACCTAACACTTTTTCTTATTGCCTTAGAGTTTTTCTTGAGATAATCACTCGGTTAGTTGCATGAGTTATTGTGTGTTTGTGTTAATAGTAGAAATAACTCCCAACATCACTTCTAATTCCAACACAAAATCCAACTACAAATGTCACCGTTTTTTTATTCATGAATTTGACAAAGATGACCCACCCGTGATGCCCACTCATAAATTAAGAGTATTCATTGGTTATTAACTTATAAATTAAGAGTTGTCATTGGCCACTAATCTATAGCCTAATATTCATTAATGATGTCTCATACCGGATAAAAAATTGTATATGAAACATAACAATTAATGCAAGTGAATACAATACTAGTACCAATTCAATTCAAGGGATTGGTTCATCTTTCTTTTCAAAGGCCTTTTGTTGTCATGATTCCAAAGGCCCATGCTATAATAAAATTCTTTGGGGATAACTCATTGGATATAATTTATCTACCACCACTTATATGACCTTGACCACAAAACTATACTTAAAATTATTTGAGAATTTTACAATAGTGATTTTGAGGGATAACAACTGTACATGTTTTTTTTTTCCATAAAAAAATTCATAATTTCATTAAGTAGATACAAAATTACATTCATAGATATATACTGACTATGAGAAAATAGCCAAGTATATATTGACTTGAAATGGAAACACTTCCATTACTGGAGAATCAACAAATGACATCTTTGTCATACCACCATTAACCTTCTTATCCTTTAACCACAATAAACAAAACTGACTCACAGCCTATACAAAAAATGTAAACATGGATCACTAATATGTCGACTGTTATGTTGTCTGTGCACATACAAAATACATTAAAAAGTTTTATGCTTTGGATCCCTAATATACAAGTGTTATCCTATAAAAATCCATCATGAAACGACTTGTGATAGTAATCAAAACTGCCCTCTATTGTTTGTTCATTAATATGCCACCGACCATATTCTAGCTGCGAGGCTTCTTTGGAAAGCCTATTAGCTAGATGGTTCTCTTCCCTGTATATATGAGAGAGATATAGAGTCAAAAACAATAATAATCCTCATAAATTCCTCAAAAGTTGGCACAAGACGATAAATGTGGCATCTTTGTACTCTATTCACCCAGTTGATGATAAGTAAAGAATCCCCAAAGACACGTACAATTTTGCACTCCTTTTCCACAACAAATAATAGTAAAAGTTTTAATGCCATAATCTCCGAGGAGTTATTTGAACCAGGTCCCAACCTAGACTTTAGAAGAAATAAATGTGAAGTGGTAATGTATAGACATCCACCCCCCCACACAGTAGCTGATCTCTCGAAGTAGCCCCGTTGAAAAAATCCCATGGCTGATCCTTATCTATAATCTCCACCTGTATCACCCGAGGATTTCCAGCTCCCATCCTTCCCAAGAATTTATAATGTTCAAAAAAGCCAAGACAAGTAATTTCCACCCGTGAGGGCGATTGGACCTCATCCCGAAAAATCGGTGAGTTCCTGGAGACCCAAATTCCCCAGGCAACAATGAAGGGGAAATACTTGTTTTCCTAATGTTCCCTTGACAGAAGCCAATCTTTCAAGGTGTCTTCAAATGAAAAACCTTGCCATCGACCAAGAGAAGTGAGTAGTTTGTGTGATTCTTCCCAAAATGATAAAGAGAAAGGTAATATCATAAAAAGATGGTCAACAGTCTCAACCCGTTCTTTACAGACCGAACACTAGCCCATACCATTGAATTGTCGCTTCTGAATATTGTCCCACGTTGGAAGTTTATTTGCCAAGATATACCACACCGAATTTTTCCCTTTAGCAGGACATCATTGTTTCCAAAGTTTCCTCCACCACCAACAAACTTCTCGCTGAAAAATTCAACATTGAGCTGGACATATCATACTTTTGGTGTGTATGCCCCTCCTGGGTCCCCATCCCAAAGAAATTCATCATCCCTACCCGTCAAACGAATATTTTCTCTCCGAAGAGCCCGAATGTACTTGTCCCAAAGTATGATATCTTCCCCCTCAAGACCCAACATTATCCCACTTTTCCAGCCTTGATACCAGATATTTGTGGAGTTTGGGTCCCCAACTTGTGCCAAATAGAAGTATCCCCCATGTTCCAATTAGGAATGTAAGTCCATGTTGAGTAAGTGCTCTCTATTACATCCCACCCAAGGGTCCAATCCAAGCCTAAACAAATGCCTATACCCAACTCTCCAGGCTAAACCATTCCCCACCACCTCAAAAGTCCTTAAGACTTCTTTCCAAATGACAGTAATTACCGTCAAATTAAAAAATGGATTCCTGATCCACTCAATTATTGAAAGAGGAGCAACATATTTCTGATGAACAAGTTTAGTCCAAATATTTTGGGTATTTACCAGTCTCCATGAACATTTTGCTGCAAGTGCCTTGGAGAATAAGAAAATATTCTTGAGTCCCCTTCCCCCGAGGGCTTTTAGCATCACAATTTTCTCCCACCGAACCCAAGGCACCACCTGTTTATCCTTATTGCCCCTCCAAAGATAAGAGAAAGACAATTTTCTTTCTTTTTCCAGAATACCCTTTGGAATCCAAGAGAGGGACATCCAATAAACTGAGATAGCCTCCAGTACCGACTTGATTAATACCAATCTCCCAGCCCTTCACAACCATTTGTAGCTCCACCCCTTTAGTATTTTTTCTAACTTTGCTATAAGCCACATCCAGTCTGTCTTTCAGTAATCATTGGGTTTTAGATGAAAATCAAGATATTTCAAACCTTCGTCCAACCCCAGAATCTGGTAAGGGAGTTGAGACAGAAAATGTTGGATGACTTCTTCCTCGGTCGAAGCAAAGAGAATACTAGTTTCTGATCATTAATCAACATACAAGTATCTTTTTTAAACAAAGTGAGCCCTTCAAATAAAATTTCAGCTTCTCTCTTCATACAATCACAAAAGATAATGATATCATCAACAAAAAGTAAGTGAGTGATATACAAACCATTGGAAATTTTTATACCTTTGAATCTACTAGAGCTCTTTGCCCCTGTCAGAAATCTACTAAGTCCTTCCACCACTAGGAGAAAATGTAAGGGTGACAAAGGGAAACCTTGTCGCAAACCTCTTTCGGCTTGAAAAAAGAAGAGGATGAACCATTGAGGAGTATGGAAAAAGATACCGAAGATAAACACCCCATCACCCAATTGGTAAAATCCAAACAAAAACCAAGATGAATCATAAGCATTCTCAAATAAAACCAATTTACCCGATTGTAAGCTTTGGAAAGATGAATTTTCACCACAACTCCCCCGAGTTTATTCATTTTTATGCTGTGAATACCTTCTTGGGCTACACCAATAGCCTCATGAATTTGCCTACCTTCCAAAAAACCAAACCGTTCACATGAGATAATTTTGGACAGAATAACCTTTAACCTTCTACTGATAACCTTTGATATAATCTTATAAAGACAATTGCATAACGAGATAGTTCGAAAGTCATCAAAGGAGGAGGGATTGTCTAACTTTGGTATGAGTGCAATGAATGTAGAGTTCAAAGGGTTATGACTATAACCATTCATCCTTGATTCCTCAACCACCTTCAAAACATCAGGACCAATTAGATAAAAAAAACCCAAATAAAACTCAATAGGCCAACCATCATGCACCGAGCTTTTCCTTTTTGAAAAGAGTGAAGAATTTCCAGTAATTCCTTTTCAGAAACTTCTGTCATTAGTGTCCCATTTTCTTCCTCCTCCACAAACTGAGGGAATGACCGAGATACTTGCACAATTTCTGCAATGGACGTTCCCTCCTAGGCCTTGAATAAGGCACTAAAGTGTTCAATACCCAACGAAGCCAAGCCTTCAAAAGAAGAAACCACCTGGCCTTCACTCTTCCTTAGCCCCCAGATAGTATTAGCCATTTTCTGATCCGAAAAGTTATTTTAAACTACAATGGTTGAGTTATCTTGCATGCATTAAATTACCATTTAGGAAATTAATGAAAGAGGAAGATTGAAAGAGGAAACATAACAACCATTAAGCAATATACAGATATGGAAATGAGCATGAAGAACAACAAACCATAAACACCAATGTGATAACGAATTTTGACAATCTCGCCTATGTCTCCGAGCCTTTGTCTCAGTGGGTGAGGCTTCATTATTTATGTTCAAAGCTTTAAATATACAACATGAAAGTGCTAATGTATTACAACAATGAGCTGGTTGTGTTCTACTAGATCTCAAGAACCCATCAAAATTGACGACACCCAAATCGGATGAACGAAGCTCCCAGAAATGGCTCGCACTCCTCAATGTCTCATTCTCATCATATACTTAAAGTATTAAAAACCATACTTTGCAATGCTTAGAATGCCAAATATATGAATCCAATGGCTCCAGAATGTTCAAAAACCCCTAGCTGGGCTCTTCCTGCACCTGGATTGGCCAAAAATTGAAGAAAATACACTCCTGGGAGTTTTCCCCAATAACTTGTAGTCCTTTATTATGAAAAACACACTTACAGGCCACTAAACCAAGCTTTGTGTGCATTCTCACTTAAAAAAACCTGGCACACGCCTATTTCCCACAACTCGGGTGATTTTGTCGCACCATTAAGGTGCTGACACCTTTCTCCTGGTGGAGGACACGGTCGTATGGCCCATGTGGCCAGGTGCTGGGCTAACTACCCACACCCATCGGCTAACCCCTCCTCTGTTTGCTCCCGGTCATGTGGCTTGGCCCATGTGGCCACAACCTAATGCTCCACGCACCCGCAAATCCATTGTAGCCCCCTTCTTTAAAGCTTGTGGTTATGCCCTTGGTCGGCGGGCTAACCCCTACCTCCGCACCAAACTGAAACTGCAGGGTCCGGGTCGTATGGAGTTCAATAGAACTGTGATCGAAGGATGTAACAATTGACGCGCCAATGTATAAAGGTGTAGTTCTATGGTGATGGTCTTATGGTTATGTTTCCGTCGAGGGCTAGGGCTAGGCCCCAACCCTTACTCCGCCCATATTACAAACCTTGCAACTTTAAATACAACCTTTGCGCTATAGTTATTAAGAAACATAGTAGGTGGGCTAGTAGCCCGACCTTTCCCAAAGTGCTTCGACCCAGACTATAGGTCATGGGTTTGAATCCCGTTGAACCATAAACTTTTACCATACCAAACAACCAATGGAGGGTTTCCACGTGGTAGCCCAGGATTGGGCCAGGTGGAACCACATTATTCACCCACCCGTATGACACATGGCAGATGTGGCAGGTACAATGGCATGTGACTGGGAGAATAATGTACGTTTCCATTGTACTTGCCACATCTGCCATGTGTCATATGACTGTACGATGCTTCCACATTAGCCCGTGCCACGTGTTTCCCTTACAGTGGTGACACGTGTCACACTCTGATTGGTCCACCTGTACCTGTCCACATCAGTGCCAATGCACCTTGCCACGTCAACTGTACGACCGTACGACCTGTACAGTCAACTTCCATGTCAATACTGTACGGACTGTACAATCATCATCTTTTTTTCCCTGTTTGACGAAACGAACAGAACACGATATCTTGGTCATACGATGCTTGTTTGTTAAAGTTGCGTTGGGTTCGTATCGACGAGGCCTATGCACACGTTCGTTTTGAAGAGATTCCGAGCACTTTGATTTTTAGGCCTTCCTAGATCCCATCTTGGCTCCAGGATCCATTTTGGATCAAACCTCCCCACTAAATACCTTTTGGTCGTCCAAAAGGTTACAAAATGGACCTTACTGATTACATACTCATAAGGACAAAAACAAAATACTATGTTGTACAAAAATGATGTTATAACAAGTCATCATTTCAACATGTGTGATTACAGTAATTGAAGCAAAATACAATGAAGATGTGGCATCCACTTCTGGAAAAACCAAGTGGCTGTTTTCTTTCCTTCATGGTGTTCCTCTTGCTTCGTTGGTAATGCCTATTCCTTTGTGAGTACATGCGCAATCCTTTTGTCCTTCTTTGGACAAAGCTTCAGATTAAGCTTCCAACAATTATCCTTTTGATGTCCACCCATGTTGCAATAAGTGCAGTGGTTTTTCGGCATCCAGACTTGTTTGCCCTTCTCTTTTTTCCATTACGGAGTTGATTCTTTATGTCGTGTATCCTTCCTGGTCGACATAAACTTCATGTACAAATATTGTCTCTTTCAACACTTTGCCACACAATGCTTGGGTGAATGACAAAAAGTACAAGGATACATATTCCACAAGTTTCATATTACAAGATTATGTTTTTTATAATAAAAAAGAGAATTGGAAAAACCATGACCATGATACCTTTCTTACTGAACTTCACTTTTCTTTGGATATGATTTTCATTCACTATCACCATCATGGAGTGATACATGATCACCTTTCGTGAATTGTTCCCATAATGACTTAGGATGGTCACTTGAAGCATCACTTGCTTCCAATGTTTTGGAGTCCAACTTGGAGAATGCTCCAATCTCCTCTTCAACATATCCCAATCCTAAATAACAAGGTCTTTCCACAACCTCTATGGGATTAACGATACCTTGGCCCTTATTTCCAAGGCTCTTTCCTTCATACCCCATCTTGGTTAAGAATTTCAAACCTATACCTCTTGTATGTTTTTCAAATGCACCAAAAGAACCATCTTGATGGGAACAATGTGAAATTGATGAATGACTTCCACTGCATACCTCAGAGATGTTTTCTGAATTTGGTGTAGAAGGCACTTCCTTCAATTATTTTTCACTTTTGTTGTTCTTTGAAGCTTTCCATTGAACGGATATCTTTCATTCCAAGTAGTCTTCATACAACACTTTCACCATTTCGGCCATGGAAAAGAGAGTTTTTCGCATATCCTTCTCATCTTGAGAAAGTTCCTCTGTAGATGCCATTTTCTTGTTAGTCATGCAAACTCAAAATCCAACCGTCAACTAGCTCTGATACCACTTGATCCGAAAATATCTTTTAAACGACAATGGTTGAGTTATCTTGCATGCGTTAAATTACCATTTTGGAAATTAATGAAAGAGGAAGATTGAAAGAGGAAACATAACAAGCATTTAGAAATATACAAATCTGGAAATGAGCATGAATAACATCAAACCATAAACACCAATGTGATAACGGAGTTCGACAATCTTGCCTATGTCTCCGAGCCTTTGTCTTAGTGTGTGAGGCTTTATTATTTTGTTCTAAGATTTAAATGTACATCATGGAAGTGTCAATGGATTACATCAATGAGTTGGTCATGTTCTACCAGATCTCAAGAACCCATCAAAGCTGATGGCACCCAAATCGAATGAACGAAGCTCCCAGAAATGGCCCGCACTCCTCAATGGCTCATTCTCATCATATAATCAAAGTATTAAAAACCATACTTTGCAATGCTCAGAATTCTAAATAGATGGCTCCAATGGCTCCAAAATGTTTGAAAACCCCTAGTTGGGCTCTTCCTGCACCTGGATTGGCCAAAAATTGAAGAAAATACACTCATGGGAGTTTTCCCCAATAACTTGCAATCCTATGTTCTGCAAAACGCACCTACAGGCCACTGAACCTAGCTCTGTGTGCGTTCCCACTTAAAAAAACCTGGCACACAGCTGTTTCCTATAACTCGGGTGATTTTTTTGCACCGTTAAGGTGCTGGCACCTTTTTCTTGCGGAGGACGAGGTCGTATGGCCCATGTGGCCACGCGCTGGGCTAACTTCCCGTACCCGCCGGCTAGCCCCTCTTCCGTTTTATCCTGGTCATGTGTATTGGCCCATGTGGCCATGACCTGATGCTCTACGTACCCACAAATCTGTTGTAGCCCCTTGGTTTAAAGCTTGTGGTTATGCCCTTAGTTGGTGGGCTAGCCCGACCGACCGGGGCTAACCCCTACCTTTGTGCCAAACTGAAACTGCAGGGTCCGGGTCATATGGCGTTCAATAGAACCGTGATTGAGGGTTATAACAGTTGGCACACCAACGTATAAATGTGCGGTTCTATGGTGATGGTCTTATGGTTATATTTCCGTCGGGGGCTGGGGCTAGGCCCCAACCCTTACTCCGTCCATATTACAAACCTTGCAACTTTAAATACAACCTTTGCGCTATAGTTATTAGGAAACATAGTAGGAGGGATGGTAGCCCAGCCTTGCCCAAATCACTCTGACCCAGACCATAGGTCACATGTTCGAATCCTGTTGAACCATAAACTTTTACCATACCAAACATCCAATGGAGGGGTGCCATGTGGCAACCCAGGACTGGGTCACATGGCACCACATTATTCACCCACTTGTACGCCACATGTCCAACCCCGATTCATCCACATGTCTGCCCAGGTGTCTTCCCAGTCACATGCCACTGTACCTGCCACGTCTGCCATGTGTCGTACGGTTGTACGACCCTGCCATGTCAGCTCATGCCACGTGTCACCCTTACAGTGGTGACACGTGTCACACTCCTATTTGTCCACATGTACCTGTCCACAATAGCGCCAACGCATCCCGCCATGTCAGCTGTACAGCCGTACGACCTCTACAGTCAGCTACCACGTAAGCACTGTACGGACTGTACAGACTGTATAGTCAACATCTTTTTTTTCTTTTTTGACGAAATGAATAGACCGTGATATCTTGGTCATATGACGTCCATTTGAGCCCGTTCAAGTTGTGTTGGGTTTGTATCGAAGAGGCCTACGCACACATCCATTTTGAAGATATTCTGAGCACTTTGATTTTTAGGCCTTCCTAGACCCCATCTTGGCTCCGGGATCCATTTTGGATCATTTTCCTACCTTTGGAAAAATCTTGAAAGAATATGGTATTCTCATCACCACAAGAGGGACAATTCACACGACTCTTTAGTCTCCACATGGATTATTTTTCCTCCAGCAAAACCCTGGGTCTTTTCTCCAAGCCAAACAAAATCTCCTTGTCATAAAGAGATAAAAACCCCTGCCTGATCCATATTATTTTCGGCACGAAATGAGAGCAGAGATATAATAAATCAATGTACAGAGATATATCAGATATCCAATAATATAACATAAATGTATCAAATATGCAACCATAAACACATAGATACAATAATAGACAATTTTTTATTAATGAGTGAAAAAGTACAAAGACTGTAAAAATACAGAGTGAAAGACTCGCTAGAATGGTGGCAACTTATCTATGAGAAGAGATGTGTCCGCTACTTGCATTCGCAAGAAGATAATTTTACAATGAGGATACAAAGGCCTTTTTTTCATAAAGAAAATCCAAAACCCTATCCCTGGAAGATGAAAAGCCAATAGTTTTGTGGACCCCGTTTTGGGTAGTTTGGTGTATCAACTTCCCAGGGGCGTAACTTTGGCATACGATCTCTGTTTGGGGCACACGATAGCTTGTTGGAAAGGTATCACCGAGGATATTCATTTTGGGGGCTCAATTAGAACCTTTGACTATAATTGAGAAGCTCTATCCCGAAAAACCTTCATTTAGGCCCTCAAAATGGCCCTGGAAGTTAAAAACTGCTAAAAATAGTAAATTACCAAAATTGCGAGAAAACTGTTTTGAGCCAGTTGGAAAGGTGGGTGGCCACCGCTATCCACCTGGATAAATCCTCTCTCCTTAGGAATCAATGGTGTCTATTGCGTTGAGTGCCCCGGGGAGAGGGAAAAGCGTTTGCTGAATGTGCATCTTGATGAGCTGCTTGCCTTGTTGGAGAAGTTGCGCTGCTTAGCTTGTTGAAGGTTGTCACGAACCTGTGGCTGTAAGCGTTGGAACTTTTTAACCAGTATGGATACATGAGATTCATGTGTGCAGAAGGAATATTTACACTTTTTTTCAATCTTGTTGACCTACTTTTGTTGGATAGAAGGTGCTTGGATTGAGGCTGCAGTTGTGTTCTTCTGTTCACGCTTTGAACAGACTGTGAAGAAGCTGAATTTTGTAGTATGAGATACTACTTTGTGACACTGTTTAGGTGGGACAATAGTTGGAACTACCTCTGGTATTCTGTAGAGATGACACCCCAAAGTAACAATGACACTACGAGGTCGAGACTCATAAACAACATGGCGCTTCCACATATATGGCTGGCCTAAGAGAACATAAAAAACATCCAGTGGGGAAACATCACATAATACCTCATCCTTGAAGGGCTGGATGCCGTATGACAATTGACACTACTGGCTGACATGAAGATCTCGTCTCTAACGAAGCCACCTGATGTTGTATGGATGTGGGTGTGGTGTTGTCAACAATCCCAACTATTTGACGACCTCTGATGAGATGAGGTTCTTCTAGCTTCTGCTATCAACAATAAAATGCAACGGGGTCCCCTTCACCCACATCTGTGAGTGAAAAAGGTGCTCCCCCTCTTCAGGATCTGTTGGTTCTTCCAGTTGAATTGATGCGGTCGCAACAATAGCAGTGGGGTCCACGTTGATGTTCTGTCTTCTATCAGTATTTTATGAATCAGATTCCAAATCAGGGTTCGATTCCTTGTCTTTGATCTTAGCCACCAATGACTGTTTTGAGCGACATTCATTAGTGTTGTGCCAGGGGTTTTGTGAAAATCGCACCATTTTCTAGTGTCCTTCTTTGTCTTTCCATGACCCTTCTTTTCTTGTAGCTTAGATTGGTTTTTGGGAGGTTGTTTGTTAGGACTGTCTTTATCATACTTCGGTTGTTGTGGTTTTTCAGACCCGAACTCCCATTTGTTCTGGTGCTTAAATTTCTGCTCAATTTTAACAACATATCGATTAGCAACACCAAGTGACGAGATGTCTAGAAAATCCATTTTAGTTTGGATGTATTTATGTAGATCCCCACGGTATTTTAGAACCAAATGTCGTTCAGAGTCTTTGATACCCAGCTTGGTGCACAAGGTATGGAAGGTGTTGGTGAACTCCGGAACTGCTTGGCCCCTCTCTTGCCATAGTGTGGTCGATATCATGTATCAATCCTCATAGTTTCCAACATGGTAATACTGTTTCTTTACCACATCCACAAAAAAATCCCAAGTGGGCTTGACCCCATATATTCCAGACTCCTTTGTGGAACTTTGCTCCCAGTAAGTTTCCCACCAATGTTTGACATGGGGGAGAGCCTTAAAGAGTGAAAAGGTGATATTTTCCCTATCAAAGAAATTATGAAGAGAGAAATAATCTTCTAGTAGATTTAACCATTTTTCTAGGGCATCCACATCTATCTGACCTTCAAATATGGGAATGTCAAAATTAACTTGTACCTTGAAAGGCGAGGTGCCTCCAAAGTGGCTGATTGATAAAGATGTGTCTGCTACTCGCATTCACAAGAAGAATATTTTAGAATGAGGCTCCAAAGGCATTTTTATCATAAATAAAATTCAAAACCCTAACCCCAAAAGATGAAAAGCCAACAGTTTTGTGGACCCCGTTTTGGGTAGTTTGGTGTATCAACTTCCCAGGGGTGTAAATTTGGCATACGATCTCCGTTTGGGGTGCATGATATCTCATTGAAAAGGTATCATCAAGGAGATTCATTTTGGGGGCTCAATCAGAGCCTTTGGATATAATTGAGAAGATTTATCCTGAAAAACCTTCATTAAGGCCCTCAAAATGGCCCCAGAAGTTAAAAACTGCCAAAAATAGTAAATTACCAAAATTGCCAAAAAACTGTTTTGAGCTAGTTGGAAAAGGCGGGTGGCCACCGATATCCACCTGGATCAATTCCCTTCACCTTCTTGAATCTGCAAGAGTGATAATTTAATGTGTCTCAATTCCTGTTCATCCATGAGCATTTTCTCCCGGGCCCAAATAATAGTAGCTCGTTTTAACCTTTTAAGATTCCCCACAAACTGTACAAATGCAGGGATATGGTTCTCAGTTGATATTGCAGACCACATGCCCCTTACTAAGGCTTGAAAAGATGGATCTGAAATCCATCCTTCAAATAATTTAAAAGGGCTCGATACTCTTCTATTTCTACCCCTTAGCTCCAACATAATTAGATTATGGTCAGATTCCCCCCCACAAGTAACCCACTGTCTGACCAAATTAAGAGATTCCAAAACCTCTTCCGAAAAAGGAACCTGTCCAAATGCTTAGCCACCCTACCCCCACCAAACCTTTTGTTAAACTAGGTTGGATTTAGTTTTTTGGGCTCAACATCAACCAACCCAAGCCGGTCCAAAAAGTTTAAAAAAAATTTGGTTAAAGAATCCAGGACATCACGTGGTCCCCACACCTCAACGTCCCCTAGAGAGAAATTTAAATCCCCTCCAAGAATAATCTCCTAACCCATAATCCAAGAGAAACTAGCTAAAGAGTTCCAATATCATTGTCTATCTTGGTAAGGCCCATAGACATTGATAATAGTCACATTATGCCCCAATTCAGAGGAGGAAAAAGTCAGACCAAGCCCCGAGTCAAAACCCCAAACACTTTCCAAGTTACAAGTATTTTTGAGCCACACTATAGCCAACCCACCTGATCGACCCCTAGCATCCACCGCAACAAACATCCATCCTGGAAACAGGGACTCAAGAGCCTTCACCATTGTTTCACTAACCCCTAACGTTTCTTGTAACATAATAACATCCGATGAGTTCAATTCCACTAGTCTTCGCAAGGATGATTTTTATATGTGTTCACCAACCCACAACATTTGAAAGACAAGATTATGATGAGGTAACTTCCCCAAGGGTTTTATTTTCTCTAATCATCCATTCGATGGAGGATTACCCCCCCTAAGAGAAATCCATCTTGGCCCTATCTTGTGCCAAGAAGAGGTGCGATTTTCGACCCCTACCTTTACATGAAAGAGAAATCCGAGGGAAAGATCCCAAACCAAAAAATATACCTCCTTAGGTTCCCCTTTAACAACTGACCTATTTCTAAGATGGTAACGTACCCTACTGCCATCTGAAGAGGAATTTGTAGAGGTTATAGGGGTGAAAAACTGGGAAGGAAAGGAGGTTGTGTATACCTTGATAGAAGGAGAAGGGGAAGAAGGAAAAGAGGGTAATCCCGGTATATTAGGTGCAAAAATCCCTACCACCTTCGAGGTAGACGTACCAGGTAGAGATGGGTCCAAAAGAGTTGAGGAGTTCCCCACTACACAAGGGCTAGTAAAAGGCATGACCAAAGAAGGGGGAAAAACTAACCCACTAGGAGCCAAGGGACATGTAAGAGAAACCAAACTCGCTGCTGAGAGGCCCATCAAAATTCGATAAAAAATGTTTCCCACATTATCTGGAGCCCCATCCAGAGACCCAACATTTGAAAGTGAAAAAAGAATAGACAGAGAGACACCCAAAGAAGACTTACCTGAGAAATCCTACTCTCGATGAAGAGTTGACGTTGTAGGTAGTGGAAGATTTTTCCCATATACCAAAGGAGGAGATGAACATAATGTTGAGGAAACTGGTGTAAAACTTGTAGAAACCTTACTCAAAGGAGGTTTCCTTGCCTCCACTGCATGTCCATTGTCGCCCAACAACACCTCCAGAGACTGCCTTGAGGGTGTTTTTGGTGACACAGATCCTTTAGTGTATCAAACTTTTCCCTTTTCGGGTAGAGGACACTCTGCGATCCCGTGACCATAGGCATGACATGTATGACATATGAAAGGTATTCTTTCATAATCCAAAATCTGGACAAAATTTTCCACCATCGATTCAATAGTTAACTCCCGAGGAAGACTTGGGCGCAAATTTAGCCTCACCAAATTTTTTTCCACCGTCATAAGACCAGTATATTTGAAAGACATATCTGCTTCTATAAAACTTCCCAGCATATTACCAATCACAACAAACCTAATAGGATTCCAGACTGCATTGGAAGACCCGATAACCTGACCCAAATAGGTTCCTCCTCAATTTTTTCCTTCTTTTCATCAAAGGTAGGAGTCCATATTTTAAGTGCAATGGGTGTATCGACCATACTCCACACCTTCAACATAACCCAATTTACATCGTTGTTAGAGGAAAATATGAAAGCAAACCTTGAGCCAGTTCTTGGATATCCACTCCTTTAGAAGATCCATACCCAATTTTTTTCCCCTTACACGACCAACCACTTCCAGCTCTGAGAAGTTGACCACCCTATCCATATCGATATATTCCCCAAAAACAAGCCGCTCTGAGCACTTCCTATCACACACACACCAATTTTTTTTTGTAGAAGTTGATAGATGGCCCCTAGCGCCCTTCTGGCCCTTTAAATTTGGCTTTGATCTTTGAGGATCTCGTGTTGGGTTTTCCACTCTTTTTTCATGCACCTTACCCCCCCCACTAGGTTCTTCATCTCCTCTCGATACTCCCTCAGCCTCCCCCTCACTTCCCAAAGAGTTTTCGATGTCTAGTAAAGTTGATGGTGAGAAATCCACAGGTGAACTGAGACCCAACGATTCTTTAGGAATAGACCCCTGAAAACCTCCCTCGACCAGATTACCAAGAGCAGGTCCACAACTCCCCAAACCTACCTCCCCCACTTCAAATTCCATACCCTGTTCATGTCCCTCAACCGGACCAGAGTACTGTGAAGGATCACCCTCCCAGCCCACTGGGAAACCCAAACCTCCAGAAAGAGACAGATCACCCATGGAGGTAAACCCAAAATCTATCCCGCCCTGACATCAAAGACCCTGATCCCACCACATCCTCTATCAATGTTATCCCTAGAGCACTGGCATCCATCCTAGGATTCCCAACTGCATGTTCGTCCACTAATCCCCACCAGAGGCCTTCCAAACCACCAAGTCACCGCGTCCCTCCAAACTGGTAGAGATAAAAGCACAAATACCTTCACAGTCTGAGGTATTGCGGTGTCCCCATACCTCAGCCCCTGCCATGGCATCTAGACTCCACCGTACTGTCCCGAAACATGCCCACAAGCTCCCCTACTAACACCCGAAACACACCAGCTTGCTTCTGAAATCCCTAACCCGAACCAGTACCTCCATCGCCATCTCTAATGAAAATACAATTGTATTTTGTAGTTCATAACAATTGCACTCATATTCTAGTACTTACTTGTATTCCCATATGATGTACAAAGAGAAACGGTTTATTACAAGTGTAGAATTTAATTTAAATTGATGTTAATGTTTATAAGTGATCAAATATAGTTAATAGGATTCAAGAAGATGCGTGTGTGGAAGTTCTTCAAGTAACTTCAAAAATAGGGAAAGAAGCACATCAAGAATCGACACCAAGAGTAAGAGATACAAAGATACAAAGCTAAACTCAAGTGAATGTCTACGAAAAAAGATAGGAAGAGTGGTATGCCTTGATATTTGAGGTCAAGAAAAGGTGAGTAATATACAACAAGGAACATGTACTGTCAACACAATCTAAGTTACTTATAGTGATGCTATAAAAGTTTAAGTTTACAAGATTTTTATGTCTCTTCTTGTCTATTTGAATAATGGAACAAAAACACAAGAGGTCCCTAATAGAGTTGGATATGGGAGTATGTAACAATTTCCTCTAGAACTAAGTAAAGTATGTAACAATTTCCTCTAGAACTAAGTAAAGTATGTAACAATTTCCTCTAGAACTAAGTAATCTTTCTAATGAAAAGACCGATACACATCTAGTGATCTGTATTGTATAGGGAACGAAATGAAACACACACAAGAATATAGTAGAGAGCACAATAATACATTGAAAACCCAAATTTTCTATTAATGAATAAAATAACAGAATATTGTAGAACACAAATTGGCTAGAATGGTGGTAGCTTATCTCTAAAGAGAGAGAGAGAGAGATTTCGGTTATGCTCATTCACAAAAAATAATACAAGAGGTCAAAAGGATATCCTTTTAACATAAATAAAGAACCATAAAGGTCCAAAACCCTAACCCTAGGAGGTGAAGCGCCAAAAGGTGTTTTGGAAACACCAAAAGGTATTTTTGGGTGTGAGTTTCTACATCAACTTTCCAGGGGCACAACTTTTGCACAAATTCTCTATTTGGTGTACATAGTAGCTATTTGGAAATCTCTAACTGAGGACTACAATATTGAAACATGGCATGGATTTGTGAAAGGAAAAACTAGGCTCTTGACCCTTTACATAAAACATTGTTTAGGGCCTCAAAATGGCCCCAAAAGTTTAGGACCCAGGAAATCCCAAAAAATTATAACAAAACTGCCAAGATGGAGAACGATGTTGAGTCAGTGGAGGAGGTGGGTGGCCACCAATATCCACATAGATAATTCTTCCCCCCTTAGGAGGCATTGGTCCCCATTGTGTCAAACTCCTTCAGTAGATGGGGAAACTTTTGTGGAATCTGAATCTTGGTGAGCCATTTTCCTTGCTAAAGAAGTTGTCCTGCTTTGACAACCCGATAGAGTTGGATGTTTTGCTGGAAAGTTCCCTTCATATCAGTGTCCATGATCTAATCCACTATAGCTTTCTGAAGGTAGTCGAGATTGAGTTCCGTTTGAGCCAATTTCTCAACTACCTTTGATGTGTCCAACAAAGGTGGGAAATATGGTCGAAGCAACTCCACATTAAATAATGGGTGCAAGCCAAGGAAAGGAGGAATACCCAATTCAAAGGAATTCTTACCCAAAATATTTATGATGGTGTAAGGTCCATACCGGAGTGGTCCGAGCATCTTGTGGAGTCCTGTGAGGTGCTCTTTCTGCAAATTTTACTAGACCTTGTCACTAACTTGAAACTTTTGTGAAACCCAATGATATTCATTTCATTGCTTGTACTTGGCATTGGCCTTCTGCAATATATCATGAACCTATTGGTGGAGATGTTGTATGGTCTAAGTTTGGATGTATGAGTCATATATTCATATTTTTATGTAAAAAGAGAACTTGATAGATATGTAATTGATGGATTTAAACCTAATCAAATTTGACTTCGTGAAAAGACACCTTATAAAAATGAAATAGGGAGAGAGTGGAAGCCGGGAAGGAGAGGTCCCAAAAATGGCCTCATTGCATGTAATGGTTATTCTTAATGGAATCCTTCTTCTCCAACTCTTTCTCTCTTTCTCATATTTTTGTGGTGTATTCAGTTCATGGATTTTCATCAATGTTCTTGTGATAAATTTCATGGCAGATTTGCATGTTTTCTCTCCTCCTCTCTCGACATTCAAGCCTTCGAGATATGGGTTGAGATATGGAAGGATTGAATGCTAAGAGAGGAGGATAGAAAACATGAAAATATGCCATGAAATTAATCACAAGAACATTGATGAAAATCCATGAGCTGAATACACCACAAAAATATGAGAAAGAGAGAAAGAGTTGGAGAAGAAGGATTCCATTAAGAATAACCATTACATGCAATGAGGCCAATTTTGGGACCTCTCCTTCCTGACCTCCACTCTCTTCCTATTGCCTTTTTATAAGGTTTCTTTTTGACGAAGTCAATTTTGATTAGGTTTGACTCTGTCAATTACATATCTATCAAGTTCCATTTTTACATAAAAATATGAATATATGACTCATACATATGAACTTAGACTATAAGGCCCCCTAATATTCATATCAAAAAATGAACCCAAACATGCTCAAATAAGAGCCTAGTCATGGCCCCAACTATGATACTCTGTTTACATGGTTCCAAAATGGCCATCTTAGAGAACCGATCAACGACCACAAAGACACAATTTGACAATGTTTGGTGGAGGGAAAAATTGACATGTAATCCATGGAGACTGACTCTCAAGTCTTGTTTGGGATAGGGAGAGGAGTGTACAACCCTTGCTTCTTGATATATGGTTTAGCAATGGCACAAGCAGTGCATGACTTGATGTATTGGTTGACATCCTGTTGAAGCTTTAGCTAATAGAAATAATTCTGAAGTACTTCTACTATATTCTCCACACAAAGTGCCCTACCACCCGACTGTAATTTGCCTCCAAAAATAGCTTTGCATGCTCACTTGAAGGAACATAAAGATGGCATAGATAACACAGGATCTCATATTGAAGGTGGAATTCTGGGACTTGTTTTCTTGCACTCAGTGTCTGATAAGTAGTAGCAAAGTCAGAGTCACCATTGTATAATTATTGCCACCCAGATATCTCATGCCGATAGGAGTTAAGAACTATGGTTAGTTCCACAACCAAGGGCCGACTTAGGCAGTATCCAACATGGTTGGCACTTCCCTTCTTGTACTTGATTTTCAAGTGGAATTTTTGCAGGTATGTGGAACACTTTTGATGGCTGTCATTCTACAACTTTCCTTGTGTTTGCATGAATTGCAAAGGCTTGTGACCAATGTGGATGTTCATTTTGTTTCCTAGAATATAATGCTTCCACTGTTGGCATGCTTTCACAATGGCATACAAATTTTTGTCAAATGAGGATGTCATCTAAATATATGACCACACAAGAGTTTGTGAACAGGTGAAATATATCATCCATCATCCTCATGCATGTAATTGGAGCATTAGTCAAGCCAAAAGGAATGACCAACGACTCAAAAAAGCCTTATTTATATTTGAAGGTTGTGTTCCATACATCGGTTTGTTATATTGGTAACTGGTGGTAGCTTGAATTCAGATCATTCTTACTAAAGAAATTGGCACCCTTAAGCTAATCAGAAGATTGTCAATATGGGGGACCAAGTATTGGTTCTTGACAATGATTTTGTTCAGTGCTCTATAATCATTACATAGTCATCATGTGCAATCCTTCTTATGCACCAAAAAAATTGGGCTCCCACAAGGTGAGGGGTTAGGTCGAATGTGGTACTTTCAGATGAGATCATGAATGACACTTTATTTCCTCATTCTCTAGAAGGGAGCATCTGTATACTAGACCGTTGGATAAGGGAGAAATAGCTAGCAATTCAATGGGATGTTTAACCTGACAATGTAGAGGCACCCATATGGGTGATGCGAAGATGTATCTATATTCATCTACAACCTTTTCCACCTGCTTCTACTATGTAAAGAGATCCTGTGTTGAAGATATGGTGGTCGAGGTCACATTTCATTCACCTTCTGACTGAACCATGAAAAGGAAAAAATTAGCAGTCTGAGAGATTACCTTTTGGTACAGTTTTGTCGAGATCAATGAAATGGAAGTAGACAAAACTACCTCTGGTACCCTATAGGGATGACCTCCAAAAATTAAAATGACATTACAGGGCTTCGAATCATAAACAACATGACATTTCCAAATATAGGGTTGTCCAAAAAGAACATCACAAACTTCTAGTGGGGAAACATCACATAGTACCTCATCTTTGAAGGGCTTGATGCCATAGGACAAGCAGAATTTTTGTTTGATGAGAAGGTCTCGTCCCTATCTCAACCAACTGATGGTGTATGGTTGGGTATGTGGTGTTATCCGTAGACTCAATCTCTTGATGACCTCAACTAATATCATGTTATTCTAGCCCCCATTCTCAATAATGAAATGTAGTGGGGTCCCCTTCACCCACATCTATGAATTAAAGAGGTGCTTCCCCTCCTCAATCTCCTCTGACTTTTTTGGTTGGATCTTCATGGTTGTTATGGTAGCACTAGTTCTGCATCAATGATCCACTTTCCGTTATCCCATTTTGAATATGTAACACACTCGACCCCTAAATACCCTTTCTAGGGATGGGGCATCAACTTTTTTTCTTCCAAACTATCTCAAACCCTAATTCGGGGATCTTCATTGGTTACTACTCATTACAATCTTTCTAACAATCGCCACTGCACTAAAATATGAGCTCTGGTGTGCAAGTTATGGCCTCCCGAAGTTACCCGAGCATTTTTAGTTTGGGTCTTCGACGTTCGATGCTGAACAATCCTTTTTCCTAATACCCGAAGTCCCAAAATATCTCCATGTGGCCTTAGCCATTTGACAATCGATGTTCGGTGTTTTACATTGAACGCCCCTTTTTTGACGTTCGATAGTCGGTAATCGATGGTCGACATCCTACGCTTTTGGTGTTTTGGTAATCAATGATCATCATTGAACGTTCAACATTCGACGATCGACGATCTTCGTTGAACATCCCTTTTACTATACTGTGCCCAAATCTTTCGAACTCCCAAAGTTATCCAGACTCTCGGACACGTCACAAACCACGTTGGCCATGAAGGCACGAACCATAAGCCTACATGCGTTGAGGGCCAGGGGTGACACATGTCCTCATTAGGGGGTGACACTTGTCATGCTCTAATAGGCATAAGGGGTATGTGAATTGGCCATATCTGGGTGACACATGGCATGCGTAATGTGGGTCCACATCACATCGAATGATGTCATCATGCCACATCATCTTGGAATGATAACTGTCCAACCCTTTGATCTCACGGTCAGTAGGGGTCCACATGGATCCATAAATCTGTGTCTTTCGTTACTTCGCAACTCTAGAATTTGGATCTTACCAACTCCTCATGTCGTGAATTCCCTGATGAGCCAAGTCTTCAGAATCTCTAATATGGCACCAAGTGTCCTCATCCTACCAATGAATGAGATTCATTTCAACGTTCGCGAATTTGAAGGTTTTCACACACCGTATATTCTTAGCTAGGTTTCTCTGGAGTATTAAGTCTCCGGACTATAGGACCGCTTGCCACATGCGTCCCTCTCATCCAACAAATTTGATTCGATGGAAAACCGTAGACATGGGACAAGTAGGGGCCACATGTCGCTCCATGACATGTTCCTGGTTGGTTGGGCAGTCGAGGGTGGGTTCCTTAGATCGACGGTTGAGATGGATCCCAAAGGATCTAAAGATCGACGGTCCATGTCACTTTGAAAGTTTGACATTCATGAGTTCGATGTGTAACTTCCAACTTCCTCTCCAGACCATGCCTGATCTATCACCACATGTACCTATCATTCACGACCATGATTTACTTCGGCTTGTAGAGATTCGGGGAAAATCGCGCGTCCTTATACCACCGAATACCCAAAATTTCGGATAATCGTTGATCTATGGACACGTGTCCCTCCACTTTCAGTGGTGAAAATTACTTCGCCACTCTGGCATTCAGGAGTTTCAGTGGTAGACTACTCCTATTCTTCCAAAGTGGAACTTGACTGAAGCACTTAATGCAACCTTCCTAAGTCCAATCTAATGACTGAGAGAGATCTCCACTGTATCCCTAGATCGACGACCCCATTTCAGACTAGCGCAGGGTTCCCATACACTGGTCACATGGGTCCTTTGTAACTTCTTCTGGGCTAAGTGCTAATATTTTTAGCATCACATGGGTTAAGGACATGGGCACGAGCCCTCGGTCAGATGGGTGGATAGTCTGAAGGGAATTCCCTTCTCTCTTAAAGTTGAACTTGACATTCCCACTAAGGTAAACTTCAAAGGGTCGACATGACTTCGTTTCAGTCAATCCTTCTCTGACTCTCCTGCGGATTTACATCTCACAAGTCTCTAACAGCTAAACTAAGATAAATCAAAGATCATATAGATATAGCAGTTTACAGAAGCAAATGAGCATTTTTAACAACTGTTCAAATACTTAAAGACTTAACCATAAACATAGCTTTCCATCATCACATTCAATATATATATATATATATATATATATATATATATATATATATATATATATATATATATATATATATAT
>ML787097.1:85791-104349 GCA_009831015.1 Picea engelmannii
AATGGCCTAAATCCGACATAATTAAAATAACATTACTAATCTAAATTACAACTAATGGCCTAAAGCCGACATAAATAAAATAGCATTACTAATCTAATATGCCCCAATTAAGGGGTAATGAGCCAATATTAGGGCTTAACAGACGGAGGTTACTCTCATCCTCCCACATGAAATTGGAAACCAGATTCCTCTACACCAAGTAAGGAGGTCTGTGCGAGCACTTCCTCAGTCACTTGTTAGCCTCGTTTATCAGCTTGTAGCGAGATTTTTCCCAAGGCTTATTACAACGGAAACAAGCTTGCTTCTCAGATTTTATTTCAACTCCAGAGTTGAAGCATGCTCACTTCTCTTCTCTAGATATTGTTTTCTCGACTCTGCTTCCTTCAAGATCTGTCTCTGTCCCCCGAATTACCTCCTTTCTTTCCTTCCTCAGCAAGGTTCTGTGGGTTCGAATCCAAATTTGTGGTCAGGCCCAAAATAATTACAGATGGGTACCCTTCCTCATCTCCTCATTAACCCTTGAGGATGGCCTTCGAACTACCATCTTGACTGGTAATTCATTTCTAGGTCAGAGGAATGTTGAGAAATTACACCCAATAGGTACTGGTCTGGTGAGGGTAATCTCAACCATTCTTGGTTTCCCCTCACCATCTCTCTCATAACATCCATGGTCTATCTTGGAAAACTTCCCCCCTTTTAGCAGTTGTGCAACACATATCTAATTTCTATTAATAATAGAAAATTCATACATTGAACCTTTTATACAAAGGTTCATCAAATCAAACATTCACACATATTTAGTTCGCCATATTCTATTGGCCAGTTATAGTTATATTTACAAACTGGGGGAAAAAGGGGTATTGCAATCCCCTCCCCCTTAAAGGAACATAGTCCTCGAGGTTCTATCGGCCGATGTGCTCTGTATGTATATAAGTAATAAAACATGGATATGCCTGTCTCATGGAATCCTCCATTTCCCATGTAACCTCATCTAGGACAAAGTGTTTCCACTGCACCTTGACCTGTGTAATGGTTCTGTTCCCAAGTGGGGTTTCCTTCCTATCTATTATGCATTGAGGTTCTGGTAGGAATTCTCCCTCGGGTTCCACCTAAATCACTGACCAGTCAATAATATGATTAGAATAATGTACATACTTCTTTAATAAAGAAACATGGATAAAATTATGTGCCTTCACTATGGGAGGAAGTGCTAGCTGATAGGGTACTGGTCCCACTCTATCCCAAACTTCAAAGGGTCCACAATAGTGAGGTGATAGCTTGGCACAAGATCCCATCCTCAAAGAGATTTTCCTTGGTCTAACTCAGAGATACACATGATCCCCTTCTTTGAACTCTCTAGGAGTCATTTTCATGTCTTCATAGCTCTTTTGTCTATCCTAGGCTATCTTTAGATTTTGTCTGATCTGAATTACTTGTTGTTGCATTTATTTTAGCATATCTGGCCTAATTGTAACTTTGTGTACTGGGTTGTTCCAACTTATTTGAATGTTGCATTGCCTTCCATAGAAGGCTTCAAAAGGGACCATTTTTAATGACTCTTGATAGCCATTGTTATAGGCAAATTCTACCAGTGGTAGGTATTCCTCCCACTTCTTGGGTTGATGCATTACATGCATCCTCAACATGTATTCTAATACTTGGTTTACCCTCTCAGTCTTCCCATCAGTTGGAGTGTGATAGGCTGTACTAAAGAGAAATTTTGTTTCAAAACCAACAAATAGAGATTTCCAAAAGTTTGAAGTAAACTTTGTATCTCTGTCGGATATAATTTCCTTAGGCATGCCATGTAGTCTAAATATCTCTTTCATGAAAATGATGGCAATATCTATTGCCTTGCAAGTTGAATTGATGGGTATGAAGTGAGCAACCTTTCAGGAATTCCACAACTACCATGATGGCGTTGTTCTGCTTGGTTTATATTGGTAATCCTGTGATAAAATCCATGGAGATGGTTTCCCATTTCCATTCAGGAATTGGTAGAGGTTGCAACAACCCTGCTAGATGCCAGTGATCTGCTTTGACTTGCTGACATTCTAGAAACTTAGCTAAGTAATCAACTATGTCCTTTTTTAGTCTGAGCCAATAAACTAGTTTCCTAGTGTTCGTGATAATTTTCTGATAACCAGGATGACCAGTGTATGGTCTTTTGTGTAGTTCATACATTATGAACCTCTACAAGTCATCACAATTTGGAATATACAATATGCCCTTGTAAGTCAACAGGTCATCATTAAGCATCTGATAACCTTTTTACTTCAGCCCTGCCAGCTCTTGCTTTAGGAATGATGCCACAGTCTTGAAAAATGCATCTGTTTCTTGTGCACTTTTGAATCTCTCTTTGATGTCTAATTCATTGGCGCATACAGCTGCCAAGTGAACCACTTTCATACTTCTACTAAGGGCATCAACCACCCTATTCTCCTTTCCCTTGATATGTTTCATTTCAAAATCAAACTCACTAAGGAGAGCCATCCACCTAGCTTGTCTCACATTGAGTTTTGGTTGGTCAAACAAATACCTCAATCCACTATGGTCTGTCATAAGTACAAATCTTCTACCTAAGAGGCAATGCCTCCACATTTTTAAAGCATGCACTATGGCAACCAATTCCATAACGTGGGTCACATAATTGACTTCATGCTCATTTGATTTTCTAGATTCGTAGCAAATCACATGTCCTTCTTGCATAAGGACTCCCCTGAGCCCTTCCTTGCAGGCATCTGTACACACAAGGAAGTCCTTGTTTGGGTCTGCAATCTTCAGTACAGGTGCATTGGTTAGAAGGTATTTCATCTCTTGAAATCTTTCTTCACATTCTGATGTCCAAATGAATTTAACCCCATTATTCTGAAGGAAGGTGATTGGGAAACCAATCTTTGAGAATCCCTTTATGAACCTCCTATAGTATCCTGCTAGGCCCATAAAGGACATGATATCAAAGACATCCTTTGGGGTATGCTAATCCATGATGGATTTAATCTTGTCAAGATCAACTGCCAGTCCTTCATAAAAAAATTCATGGCCTAAGTAACTGACTCGTTTCTGGAAAAAGTCACACTTACTAAGCTTAGCATAGAGCTGATGTTCTCTTAGTACCTGGAGTACTAGCTTTAGATTTTCTTCATGCTATTCCCTATTCTTAGAATAGATTAGAATATAATCAATGAAAACCAACACAAACCTATCCAAGAACTTTCTGAATATGTTATTCATTAAGCACATAAAAGTGGCTGGTGCATCGGTAAGCCCAAATGGCACCACCACAAATTCATAGTGACCATATCTTATCCTAAAGGTTTTCTTGTGGATGTATTCATCTTTAATTCAGACCTGATGGTATCCAAACCTCAAGTCAATCTTGGAGAATATTGTATCACCCCTTAATTGGTCAAATAAGTCATCGATCCTGGGTAAGGGATACTTATTCTTGATGGCCATCTTATTGCATTGTCTATAATCTTAGCACAATCTGAGTGCGCCATATTTCTTTTTAACAAACAAGGATGGTGCTCTCCATTGAGACACACTAGTCCGAATGTAGCCTTTGTCCCACATCTCCTTCAGTTGTAGTTTGAGATTAACTAGCTTTGGTGTACTCATTCTATAGGGTGTTCTAGACATTGGCACCACTCCTGGTACAAGTGCTATTGAAAAATCAATATCCTTCTTGGAGGTAGACCTGACACCTCTTCTGGGAATACATCCTTATACTATCTTAATATGGGATGGTTCTCTAGGCTGGATTTGTCATTCTCAAGAGAGTTTATTACTTGTATTGCATACAAGGGAGATCCCTTTCTGCAATACTTCTTCACTTGGAGGGATGATATTTGTCTCACTGAGACAGGATTTTGAATCCCTTGTAGGGTTTCCATTTTTCCTTCTTCATTTTCACACTCCAAAGTTTTACTGTAACAATCCAACTTGGTTTTGTGGGAAACCAACCAGTCCGTGCCAATAAACAAGTCATAAGATCCTAGAGGAAGTATGTTCAGGTTCACTTGGGTGGACAACCCACTTATAATGAATTGGCATGCTGGTATGACCTCTGTTACTTTTATTTTGGTTCTAGTGGCTAGTTGTACTAGCCATGATTTAACATGTTTAAATTGTTGCAATTTACATTTCTCAACAGTTTGAGGGGAAACATAACTCAAATTAGAACCAGGGTCAATTAAAATGGAAACATGATGGTTGGCAATCATACCTTCCATCTCCACCACTGAAGCTTGGTGGTTATCTTGTCTATTATCCAAGGCTGCATAAATTTGTGGCGTAATCCTAGCCACATCATTGGGCCTTCCTTGGCTCCATGTTGGGCCTTCCTTGAGGCACTCCTCTTGGTGTGGCCACTCTCCGAACCATGCTTTTGTATCTTAGGTGGACTTGGATTTTTCTTAGTATGGTGCATGTCCACATGATTGATAGATGGACCATGTTGCAGTTGCCTTTGTATATCTAATAGAATTTGCAGTAGGACTGCATTAATTTCAATCTACTTTTCCTGCTCCTTTATCAGGATTTCATTCTCAGCCTTACAACTCTGTAATTCTACCATGAGGCTTCTTATAGTTTCGACCAAATATGGAGGGGTTTCCACTGCCCTCCTTTCATAAGATTCTTCCTCTCTATTGTGGGAGCTCTCCCCCAACTCATGGTGTGTCACCATCCCTTTCTATGTAGTTTTCCTGTTGTTCACTGATTGCTTGAGTGCTAAAAAAACATTTTGTGTTAGTTACTAATACACCAATTCATGAACAACATATATCATTGAAATAATGAAGTCAACTTATTTATTTGGAAACATTAGCAACATACAATGAAGACTTCCAAAACATCTATTAACAATGGAAGGTTTCGTCCCTCTCTTCAGAAGAGATTCATGTAAGTTTCTTATAGAAGGGGGGTAAGGTAGGGTGTTACCCCATAAAGTTCTCCAATATTATTTTTATGTGATTTGTGCATGAGCCTAAGCAGGCCAAGTGTCGTTGCCATACTCTGATACCAATTTGTAACACACCCGACCCCTAAATACCCTTTCTAGGGATGGGTTATCAAATTTTTGTTCTTCCTAACTATCTCAAATCCTAATTCTGTGATATTCATTGGTTGATACTCGTTACAAGCTTTCTAATGGTCTCCACCGCACTAAAATCCGAGCTCTGGTCTGCAAGTTATGGTCTCCCGAAGTTACCCGGGCGTTGTTAGTTGGGGTATTTGGTGTTCGACACTGAACACTCCTTTTTCCTAATCCTCGAAGTCCTGAAATATCGCCACGTGGCCTTATCCATTCAACGATCAACGTTTGATGTTTTAAGTGGAATGTCCCTTTTTCAGTGTTCGGTAGTCGACAATCGATGGTCGACGTCCTACGCTTTCGCTGTTTTGGAAATCGACGATCGTTGTTGAATGTTCGACGTTCAACGATCTTCGTTGAAAATCCATTTTACTATACTATGCCTAAATCTTTTGAACACCCAAAGCTATCCAGACACCCGGATTCCCAAGCATGCCACCAACCACGTTGGCGAGGAGGGCATGAACCAAAATCTGACACGTGACGAGGGCCAGGGGTGACACATGTCCTCATTAGGGGGTGACACATGTCATTCTCTAATAGGCATAAGGGGTCTGTGAATCAACCATATTTGGGTTACAGATGGCACACGTAATGTGGGTCCATGTCACATCGAATGACATCATCATGCCATGTCATCTTGGACTAATAACTACCCAACCCTTCAATCTCATGGTCAGTAGGGGTCCACGTGGATCCATAAATCTATGACTCTCATTACTTCATGACTCTAGACTTCAGAGCTTTCCAACTCCTCACATCACGAATTCCCTGAAGAGCCAAGTCTCCAGACTCTCTAATATGGCACCACGTGTCCTCATCCTACCAACGACCGAGATTCATTTCAGCGTTCACAACTTTAGAGGTTTTCATACTCCGTATATTCTTGGCCAGGTTCCTCTGGAGTACTAAGTCTCTGGACTATAGGATCGCTTTCCATGTACCCTCTCATCAAATGACTCAGATTTGACAGACAATATTAGACAGGGGACAAGTAGGGGCCATGTGTCACTCCAAGACACATTCCCAGTTGGTTGGGCAGTCGAGGGTGGGTTCCTTAGATCGACGATTGAGGGGGATCCCGAAGGATCCAAAGATCAACGATCCATGTCGCTTCATAAGTTCAACATTTGTGAGTTTGACGTGTATCTTTCGACTTCCTCTCCAGACCATGCTTGATCTATTGCCACGTGAACCTAACATTCATGGCCAAGATTTACTCTGGCTTGCATAGCTCCGGGGAACTCACACGTCCTTATACCACCGAATACCCAAACTTCTAGATAGCCGTTGATCTGTGGACACTTGCCCCTCCACTTTCAATGGTCCAGATTACTTTGCCACTCTGACATTCAGGAGTGTCGGCACTAGACCCCTCCTATTTTCTCATAGTGGAACTTCGTCGAAGCACTTAACACTACTGTTCTTAAGTCCGATCTAACAACTGAGAGAGATCTCCACTAGATCCCTAGATTGACAGACCCCATCAATTCATGACTTCAGCCATTAGCACAGGGACAGACCCAGGGTTCAACGCTTCAACAATGCACCAACAAAACCCTAACTATGAACCCTTTCAGCAACACTTGCGAAGCAGACAAAGTCTCACTCGAGGTAGAAGCAGGGGGGGTTAGAGGAATCAGGTGTCTGTAACCAAGCTGGGACATAGATCTGTGATAATAACACTTCAGAGAGTATTCTAGCAACAATGGTTCACCCCAGTGTGGGGATACATCCAACAACTACTTCGTATTCTTTATTATTCTTCAATCTCTTACATTCATCCGCTCATGTGCAATAAGCCACATAACCGAGCTTCACATAGGGCATGAGATCTGCACACTGAGAACTAGATCCTCCTTCCAAAACTAGTTCTAGGCACAGAGCCAACTTCTTTATCGAGCACAGAGCCTTAACACATACATTCCATGGCACAAAGCCGCTCAAGCTACTTGCACTTAGCTCCACAAGCTATTGACTACTTTCTACAATACATTCTTACTTATTTGTACTTTTACAATAATTCCTAATCATGGGTAAACCCATGGGCCGACATCCCATAACCCATTACAAAAACCCTAAAGACCCCTTTGCTGAATCCACATAGCATGGAAAATAAGTGAGATCCACGATCTCAGCTCTGCCTGGGTGCTCCATCTTCGACCAGCTTATCGAAGTCCAAAAGTGGTCCAAAACTGACCAAGGTTTCCTCAAAACTTGGTCGAGGGACAACAGGCCCCCAACACTCACCTGTGACTCACCCCGAGTCACTCAGGTCTGGGCAATGTTTCTTTGAAGGCCTCGAGCTTCACTCGAGATCCATTGACTTGCTGCTTCACCTGAGCCTCCTGCTCAATGAGCTCTTGGATCATTTGCTTTGTAAAAGGCCGTTCCAGGTGTTGTTCTGCTGTTGCAACCACTTGGTCCAATTGAGAGCCTTGTCCTTCAATTTCTTCAAACACCTTGTAGGATTCATCCTGCACAGGTTTTAGTTTCTGCGCGACTTCCATTACCCTGCCTTGGAGGGCAGTAATCTATTGCTGTACCATGCACTACTCCCGGGACTCCTTCATTCTTTCCACTTCGGTGAGCAGCTTCATCTGTGCATGCACGAAGAAAGCCTATTGCCGCGCCTCCTGTAACTGCGCTTCCAGTTTCCTTAGCTATGGATCTTCTGTGAGGAGTTCATATGTGTACACACTTCTATCACTCAACTCTTTTCACTCTGAGGCAAGGGCCCTTATTCTTATTACTGTGTTCTTAGCGGCTTCCTCCCTTTGGTCACACACCTTTTGCGGGGTGCTCGGTACTACTTGGATCTCCAACTCTGTTATCCTCGCTTGAAGCTACTGGATGGTCTCATCGAGATTCGCTACTTGAACCTTGAACGACTCCCGTTCCTCCTATGCCAAGCCAGGCACAAAGCGACATAATTTATTTATCGCTTCTTTGACCATAGTCTGCTCTACGAGAAACTGCTCCTTTTCTCTCCGTAGCTTCGCTTTGTCCTCCTGGAGCATTTCCGAGAACTCTTCTCTCTCATTTTCATATGTGGTTACACTATATTGTGCTACTCGTAACTACTCTAAGACTTCATATTTCTCTTGTTTCAATGCTTCTGTAGCCTTCTCCTTTTCTTCGTGGATTCTCTGAAGTCGAGCCTCTGTCACATCTACTAGTCTTCTCAATTGGGTTGGTTCATCCCCCAATTCTACAATCTATGACGAGGAAGGTGCAGTAGGTACTGCGCGTACCAAACAAATAACTTGCTATATTTCCTTCAGTTCCTTCTCGATCATTCCATACAACTTGTCTTGCTTCACTCCATATCTCTGCAAGATGTCCTAAGAATCATCCTCCATGGCTCCACGGACCAAACTAATGTCGTCTTCCGTGAGCGTGGCCTCTAACTGGGGCTTACTAGTGCACATCTTATTTCTTGCTGAAGGTTTCTACGGGGAAACCTTCCTCTTCTGTGGTGTTACTGTTTCAACAGGGGGATCTTTCGGTGGTGTAGCTTTGCCTTCTCCTTGATTTTATTCTTCATCCCCTCCTCCTTGTCCATTTGCTTCGTCTCCTCTTCCTAGCGAGCCGAATCCATTTTCTTTAGAGGCGCTGTCCTCCTCATCAGTCTCTATATTCTAGACTTCTTCCTGCTTCTTCTTCTTCTTTATCCCATTGGACTGTCCAACATCTTTGACCCGAGTGACTAGGGGGCTTCCTATGATGTCTATGTCAGAGAGTTCTGCATCAACAACAGGTACAAGGAACTCCTCCGGCCACTCCTTCGTGATCTGCTCCATGTCTTCATATGTTAGCGTGTAATATGACTGTAACTCTTCCTTTCTCTCATCTGTGTGCGGAACTTGGCTACCGATCTGTACTGGTGCAAGGTGCACGGTGTCATGCATGGAAATGAATCAATGGAAACCTTAAGTTGTTGATAATAGGCATGAAACAAATCATTTGACTGCCACTTCTTTGACATTTTATTGGTATACCACAAGGTAGAGAACCTAGTGGCCAACGACTCCGATGGTTCTATCTCCGGAAAGGTGGCTCCTTCAGGCATTTTCCAAGCAACAAATGCGATCAAAATGATCAACCATCTGAAGTGGAATTCGTATCCTAGATTCTGAGCTTTGCCATAGTCTTTCTTGAGTTCATTGACGAGGTAACTCGCCCAATTCATCTACATTCCTTCCACACATTTTCCTGCGAGGTCCACCATGAACCCGATGACCTGTGTGGGGAGGTTATTTCTTACAAGCTTGCCAGCTATGAGTTGGCAGGTGAGGCACACTACACCATCCTATATAGAGGCTATCTTGTAGCCTCTCTTTCCCTTTTTGACTTTGTCATAAGATTCCTTGATGCGCTGTGCCAGGGAGCGGTCCGAGGCATTCCCTGGATAAAACTGCTGAGGGTCAGGTCACTCCATGCTTAATCCTGTAATCAAGTGGATCAACACTGGATCCACAGTAATCTGTTGGTCGAGCCATAGGTATCCACCATGATAGCATGACAAGAGGAGTTTAACACAAGTGTTAACCTCCTAGTGACAAACAAAATGGGGAATCTTCATCACATTTAGCACAGTGGACTGCACCAGTTCCTTAATCCATGGCTGGGAGATGAGGCGAGGCTTCTTCCCAGTTGTATTCGCCAAGTATCGGTGGGGTGTGAGCATAGCATAATTCTTTCCGTTGCCTAGATTAAAGTCGTTGTTCTTCAGTAGGGGGATTTGTCCTAACTGACTCTCGACTATGCGTATTCCTTTCGGAATGTACGCGATGATCAGAGTATACTCATAGTCTCGTGGGATGCTGTTGCAGTTAACCGCGCCAACCAAAGGTGGGATATATTATGGTAAGATCAAAGGGATCTGCTTCGCATTAGCCAGATCACCATGATGCTTACTTCTTTGCTCAGTCGTGGGGTTAACACGACCATAATGACATCCAATTGAAGGGGAAGCCTACAATCCCCTAGTCGACAACGCCCGTACACCTTCAGATAACGGTTTATCAACCATCAGCTTCTTGAAGATCTCCTCAACAGACTTCTCTAATTCAGTAGGTTCTCCCGACATTCTCACTGTTAAATAGACAGGTCAGGGTAGGCGAACGGATAAGCAGGGTAGACAAACAAACAATGACATCTAGTTTCTGATAACACAGCTCGACACACAATCAATTCTCTGTTAGCTTAGTTAATCGTGGGTGGAAAAAAGTGGTCTCGACGCAGTGTCGAATGGGTTAAATAAGTGAGGCCTCGTAACAGATTCTTCCAACAGACAAGAATGCTTTCATCAATGCGAATCTTTCCATTATGGCGTGGTCTCAATGTCCCAACAATGGTCCATCCACCCATAAACACGTTTCATAGCCGTTCCAGAGCGTTGTTCTAATGGTCGGGGCACCTCCAACGGTCATATAGCTTCACGAGGGCGAAGTCCCATTCTGCGCTATTCCGACGAGGTTCAAATCCCGCGAACCTGCCTCCTGCTTGGTTCCAGTCTGTGAAGTCTTCCATCTGTTCTCTGTAGCTTTTCTAACTTGACTTTATTTTTACTAAGATTCCTTGACTTTTTTCCTATGATATGAGTCTCTCTAACTATTTTTGGATTCCTCTTTCCATTCTTATTCTTATCTTCTCCTAGCGTAGTGACTTCGCACTGCTGCTGTGCTCTCAAAGGGTCTGAAGTTAAAATCCCTTCTCTTAATACTTCTTGGGTGGATATACTTCTTTCTTGCATAGATAGGTCCTTCAAACCTTCTTGCATTCTTTCAACCTTGATAGCTAATTCTCTTGCTTTTTGTTCCTTCCGCGTTGTTACTTTGTTCTGTTGCTTCGACTTATCCTTTCGTTCTTATATTAGTCGATCTATTTTTATGGATATGAAATCCCTTAGTTCTTGCTTTTTATTTTCTGTAGCTTCTTCCTCTTCTTTTCTTTTGATCTTATCCTTCTCAATCCAAGTCTTTCCCAACAAAAGTGGGAAAGGGGTGCTGTTCTCAATAAACTTAATGACTTCAAATTCCTCTTCATTCAATGTTCCATGGATAATAATAAGTACATTAGTAACTCTTCCACACAGGGTTATCATCTTACCTTTAAACAAGCCTATCCTTCCCAATGAAGGTACCACAGTAGGATTTCCCAAAATTTCCCAAGTGCCTTCTGTCATAATATTCAGTTGTGTGTCTTCATCCAAGACACATTCTATGTTGAATTCTTCTATTCTTGTATTTATGCGCTGTTTTACTTTCAGGATCTCTGGTAAACTAACATCTTTGTGAACATCCATTGTTTCTTTCAACTGTCATAACATAGTCTGGACTTTTTTCTGATTCTTTCTCTTTATGATTCTCTAACATGTTCTTAGTCTCTTGACTTCCTTCATAGTTTTCTTGTCTCATGTTCATTTTTTCAACTTTAGCAATCATCCTTGGACAATCCTCAACCTCATGGCCAACAATTTTACAACAAAGACAAATAGGACCTGTACCAGGCATTCCTTAGAAAGATGTTCCGGTCTTCTGCAGTTATAACATAGTGTCAATCCTCTCTTTCTCTTGTATGTTCCCCAACCTCTTATGTACTCCGCACTAGGATCATAGTGTTGGACTTGCAATTTGAAAAAAATCTTTCTAGGTTCCTGCATCCACTTATTAGTCCAAAAATTCTTTCTATGCATAGGAATAACATATCTTTCTTCATTTCTATTAGCTTTACTTAGGTCAAATATTTCTTCCAACTGCACCCTAGCTTTCAGACTAGGATATAATCTATTAAAAATACCTAGATTCATGCTTTCGAAACCAAAATTTTCACTTATCTTACTCTTATCAAAGCACAAAGCTTTACCTCTTTTAAGATCTTACCTCTTTTCTTCAGATCGGGTTTCTCTCCTAGCACAAAGCTTCGCGAGTCAAGTAGAGTATTGCACACTACAACAACAAATCTACACACAGAGCTTCTCTTTTACTTCATTTCCCAGCAATCACACTTTCAGGTCCTGACAACAGAACCATTTGTTGGCACAGGGGCAGACCCAGGGTTCAAAGCTTCAACATCACACCAACAAAACCCTAACTACCAACCCTTTTGGCAACACCTGCGAAGCAGGTGAAGTCTTACCTGAGGTAGAAGCAGGGGGGTTACATGACTCATGTGTCTGTAACCAATATGGGACATAGATCTCTGATAATAACACTTTGTAGAGTATTCTAGCAATAGTGGTTCACCCCAGTGTTGGGCTACATCCACCAACTGCTTTGTCTTATTTATTATTCTTCAATCTCTTACATTCATCCGCTCCTGTGCACTAAGCCACCAGATCCTCCTTCCAAAACTAGGACAGGATAGGAGATCTATGCACTAAGCACCATATCCTCCTTCCAAAACTAGGTCTAGGCACATAGTCAACTTCTCTATTGAGCAAAGAGCCTTAACACATACATTCCATGGCACAAAGCCACTTAAGCTACTTGCACTTAGCTCCACAAGCTATTGACTACTTTCTATAATACATTCTAACTTATTTATACTTTTACAATAAGGCCTAATCATGGGTAAACCCATGGTCCGACATCCCATAACCCATTACAGAAACCCTAAAGACCGTATTGCTGGGTCCACATAGCCTGCAAAATAAGTGAGATCCACGATCTCAGCTCTGCCTAGGCACTCCATCTTCGACCATCCTGTTGAAGTCCAAAAGTGGTCCAAACCTGACCAAGGTTTTCGCAAAACTTGGCCGCGGGCCAATATTGACCTTCGACTATTTTCGAGGATTGTGGAGTCATAAGTCTTGAAGTCCCGAAGCTGAAAGAGCTAGATCCTTTTGGACTAGCGCAGGGTTCCTAGACCCTGTTCACTTGGGTCCTTTGGGAAATCTTGTGGGATAAGTGCTAATATTTTTAGAAGCACATGGGTTAAGGACATGGGCATGAACCCTCGTTCAGATGGGTGGATAGCCTGAAGGGAACACCCTTCTCCCTTAAAGTTGAACTTGAAATTCCCACTAAGGTAAACTTCAAAGGTTCGATAGGACTTAGACATTTAAGTCAATCCTTCCTCGATTCTCTTGTGGATTCACATCCCATGACTCTCTAGCAGCTAAACTGAGATAAATCAAAGATCATATAGATATAATAGTTTACAGAAGCAAATGAGCATTTCTAATAACTGTTCAAATACTGAAAGACTTAACCATAAACACATACATTCCATCATCACATCCAATATATATATATATATATATATATANAGAGAGAGAGAGAGAGAGAGAGAGAGAGAGAGAGAGTATAATAATACTTATCAGAAATGGAGAATGTGAAGCGACTGTTGAAAGGGGTGCCTATTTCCTCCCAACCATAGGCACAACCACTCCTAACAAATTTACCACTGGCCGCCCCTGAGCTAGACCATGATGCTTTGAGAGAGATTATTTCTCCTTGCTCCACGACAGTTAGGGGTAGAGGTTACCATCCTCCTCCCACAGGAAATTGGCAACCGAATTACTCTACACCAAGTAAGGAGGTCCGCGCGATCACTTCCTCAGTCACTTGTCAGTCTTGTTTATCATCTTGTCGCGTGATCCTGCCCAAGCCTTATTACAACCAAAAAAAGCTTGCTTATCATATTTTCTTTCAACTCTAGAGTCGAAGCATGCTCACTTCTCTTCTCTAGAGATTGTTTTCTCAACTCTGCTTCCTTCCAGATCTGTCTATGTCCCTCGAATTACCTCCTTTCTTTTCTTTCTCAGCAATGTTGCATGGGTTCGAATCCCAATTTGTGGTCATGCCTGGAAGCCTTACAGATGGGTACCCTGCCCCATCTCCTCATTAACTCTTGAGGACGACCTTCCAACTACTAGCCCGACTGGTAATTCATTTATGGGTCAGAGGATTGTTGAGCAATTACACCTAGTAGGTACTGGTATGGTGAGGGTCATCTCAACCATTCTTGGTTTCCCCTCACCATCTCTCTCATAGCATCCATGTTCTATCTTGGAAAACTCCCCCCCTTTCAGTAGTTATGCAACACATATTTAATTTCTATTAATAATAGAAAATTCATACATTGACCCTTTTATACAAAGGCTCATCAAATCAAACATTCACACATATTTAGTCCGCCATAGTCTCTTGGCCAATTATAGTTATATTTACAAAATAAAGGAAATAGGGGCATTACAGAATCAAAGTCTGAGTCAAGGTCCAACTCTTTTTTTGTAAGCTTGGCCAATAATGACTGTTTCAAGTGACATTCATCAGTGTTGTGCCAGAGGATTTTGCAAAACTCACATAACTTTTGAGTGTCCTTATTCGACTTCCCATTACCCTTCTTTGCATGTGACTTGAATTGGTTGTCTTGAGGTTGGATCTCCCTTCTTTGTCCCTTGTTTTTTGAGTTAGTGCCACCTTTACCATACTTATGTTGTGGTAGTTTTGTAGACCCAAAATCCCACTTATTTTGTTTCTTAAATTTATGCTCGATTTTCACGACATATCGATAAGTGACTCCCAATGAGGAGATGTCCAAGAAATCTACATTTGCTTGGATGTACCTATGTAGGTCACTACGGTACTTCAAACACATATGTCGCTTGGAGTCTTTGATAGCCACCTTTGAGTGTATCGTATGGAAGATGTTGGTGTACTATGGCACTATCTGGTTTCTCTCCTAACGTACAGTCGTCCATCTCGTGTACTGGTCATCATAACTTTTAACAGTGTATAATTTCTCCTTGAGGGAATCAAAAAAGGTTGCCCAAGTGGGTCCTGTCCTGAATGTTATGGACTCATCTTCTTTATGTCTATCCTAGTAACTTTTCCACGAATATTTGACATGGGGAAGGGCTTTAAGGAGTGCAAAGGTGTTCTTTTTGGTGTGGAAGTTTTTTTGAATAGATTGATAACCCTCTAACAGATTTAACCATTTCTCCAAAGCATATGCATCTATATTTCCTTCAAATAAATGGATATCAAAGTTAACTTGTACCTTGAAGGGTGTCTCACCTTCGAAATGGTTTCTTATTGAAGGTGCCTCACTTTCCATTGACAATTGTTGAAGGATTTGGGTGAAGTTGTCCATCATCTCATTCCTTTGTCACATTACAAATTTCTCGAGCAACATATTGATAGGATCTCTTGATCCTTGATATGGTTTTTCCCCCATCATGGGAGGTTACTTGGGCTAGTGAGAACATTCATCTCCTAGTGAAACTAGATTGAGACCCAACTCTCTATACATTGACCTTGTCGGGGACATGCACCGAGAAAAGAAGAAAAGAAGAAGAGTAGATTTCTCTAATACCACTGATCCATATTCTATAGGGAACAAAATGAATCACAAATAAGAATGTAGTAGAGAGCATAGTAATACAATGAAATCCCAACTTCTAGTAATGAATAAAATAGTGGAATACTGTAGAATACATACTGGCAAGAATGGTCGTAGCTTATCTCCAAAGAGAGAGAGATGTCCGCTAAACTCATTTGCAAAAGCTAATAAAAGAAGAAAAAATGATGGCCTTTTAACATATGGAAAGAAGCCCAAAGTTCCAAAAGCCTAACCCTAGGAGGTGAAGCACCCAAATGTTTTTTTGAAACACCAAAAGGTATTTTTGGGTGTGAGTTTCTCCATCAACTTTATAGGGGCACAAATTTCACATACAATCTCTGTTTGAAATCATAGTAGCTCGTTGGAAATCTCTAACCGAGGAATAAAACATTGTAGCATGGTTTGGATTACCGTTTGGAAAACCTAGGCCCTTTATGCTTTACATAAAACATCGTTTAGGGCCTCAAAACAGGCCCGGAAATTTAGCACCCAAAAAATTCCATAAAATTATAACTAAGCTGGCAAGATGGAGAACAATGTTGAGTCAGTGGAAGAGGTGGGTGGCCACCGATATCCACCTAGATCATCTAGTATTGTTAATGGATCCACAATCTCAAAGTGTGGATATCTAAACAAAAAATAATATCTACTACAAATCACATAATAAGTAAAAAATAAGAAATTGAGGTGTTCTCCCAATTTAAATTCTCCATTACATAGTTTAATATATATACAAATTCCAATATTTACCTACACTAACAAAAAATTAGCAGCTTCAACCATAATAATATAATGCTCCACAAAATTGTCATTACATCATAAGTCAAAGGAAAAGAGTTGATGCTACAAGATATTGAGGTGAATTATGTTAAGGAGGTGATCTTGTATACAAATACGAAGGTTAAGTAATTCATTTAAGACTTTCAATATGTGGATTATTACAAGGATAGAGAGAGTTTTGTGTAAAAAATATTAGAATAATGATTGGTCTACCTTTTGATAGATGATTTTTAATACCCCTAGGATGAACCCCAATTGTAATTGTACATATAGGCTAGCGAGCTAAGATATTTTGGGCCAAAGAGCCTTTATATATATGTTTTGAGGCTAGAGTGTTTGTGTGGTTATTAGGCTGGATAGCCCAGATGCTAAAATTCTAATGAGCCTATCTTTGCAATATGTAATAACACTTGTATTATTAATAAAAACACATCATTGTTGTAGACAAAACAAACAAAAAGAGTGTGGGGGGATAGATCTGCACTAGAAGGGAAAGGGGGGCTAAGAGTCTAGGAAGAGGGGCTAAGACAAGGGGCTCAAGCCAAAGGGAATATTATATTAATATTTCCTAAAGTCTAAGTGTGGGATATATTTATATCCTAAGTTCCTAAAAGGTGATGAATGTATCACCAAGTGGAGGCAAGTGGGGAGAATGTAGTTCTTCAACATGACAAGTGTCAAGTTGAGAACATGCATACTTAAATTAAGAGATCAGTACATTTTTGTGATCATTCTCTCATTATTCTATCATCCACTCTTGACATAGGTACACTTTTCCATCCATAATCCATACCTGTACTTGGGAAACTTTGGAGTTGTTTGTAACTAGTAAACTTGGGTAATTTGAGTTGAAGAAGTGGCTTGTCGGGCCCGAATGCATTTTGAAGAAGTAGGTTGTCAGGCCTATGAGAATTCTCTCCAGGTGAGAGAACTGCAAGGAATTATTTCCAGGTGTGCTAGGTTGCATCTATAGGGCTTTATGACTTCCCGTCTGACCTGTTGTTGAAGCCTTGGAAGGGAAGTGGGACAACCGAAGGACTGTTGAGCAGAGAGTGAGTACACTTCCCGAGGTGGGACATACTGTGGTGAATGATAGGCTGTAGGCTGATTTCTAGAGTTGGAACCTGAGTTTGAGAATTTCTATTGTTGAGAGACCTTGGCCTGGATTATGATTCCTTTTCCCTGGTGGAGTTTTAGCCCCAACTTGGGGGTGACTTGCTGCTGAGAGTTTATGAGAAACATAATTATGGCTGGGAGGAGAGTCTAATGTCTGCACACAGTTGGTGATTTATTTACAAAAGATAAGTGTCTATTATGTGTTTGTATGGAATTCTAGGTGAATAATTATGTTATTCTTGTTATGATTTTTATGGGTTTTTACTGTTTTAATTATGCTTAGTTTATATACTACTAGGACTGCATAGGGATGCATAATTGTAATCATATGGAAGGCATATTGTTAATTTAATGGTATCAAATAGGAAATTTTGTGTGGCATGGCCCATATTCGAGCTCGAGATGCTAGAATGTGGTATCAGAGCTCCATTTTCGACACTGAGCTTGCATGGGCTTGATAACAGAGTGTTGAAGATAAAATTGCAGAAATTTAAATACCAGAGTGTGTGTACAATCTATTTGAAAAAATTTCCATAAGAATAATTTCATAATTTCCCCATAATTATGAAGGAATCGAGCCCAGGGATTAAGGAAATCCTCGAATTTTAATTGCAGTCTAAGAATATTCAAGCCCGTGGATGGTCGAATTTCAAATTTACAGAGACAATTATATAAGAATTAGTAAAAAATCCCAATTTTGGAAAGGAATTGAAGAAAATTCATGCCCATAATTTTCATTTAGCCACACACGAAGATAATTGGTAGTTGAATTGGAAATTTGCAGAGCACCCATGGTGAAATTGGGCGAAATTGGGCAAAAGCCCCAATTTCCATAGTGGAAGTGATGGGGAATTTGGTGTGAAGGAGTAAAATTTAAAGAGTAGAGGTCGAATTGATGCTTACATGATCAAAACTGGTTGTAATAAGTGAGTTTCAGAGCATCAATGATGGTCGAGGAAGAATTACAAAATTATGCATTTTTGAAAAATTCATAATTTTCGGTAAAATTTGGAAAAAATTGGGATTTTTTTTTTTTTTTTTTCATACGGTGAGGTCATCATGATGTGGAGGCCACGTGTCAAATAATGTGGTAGGGCCATGGTGGAAGGTGGCATGTGATGTGGAACTGCAATGGTGAGGTTCCTTCCTGACATGTGGAGCCATGTTTCAGGACCCACGAAACCCTGATTTCAGGGGGGTCCCTTGGTGGT
>ML787097.1:104407-139151 GCA_009831015.1 Picea engelmannii
GTTGATCGCCGTCGACCCCCTTCGATCCTCCACCATCAGATCTAAGTGGTGTGAAAGTTCACACGTGCATGGAGAGTTGGCGTGAGATGGGCCCCACCCATCTTGATGACAAATGAATAGGTGCTACATGGTAGCAGGACTCTGGGGATTGAAAACAAAGGATGCATGTGTTAGTTAGGTAAGGAAAGAAGAAAGGGAAATGATAGAGGGTGTAAGAGGCCAATGAGGCAAGGCCAGGTGGGTCAGAAGGGGGTGACATGACATCATCCTAGAATTCCAGGGGGATCAGGATGCCATGTCAGCAACCTAGTCAACCGAAAATAGTGAAAATTGCTCAGAAAATCGGGTATTTTCTAGGTCCTTAGCTTGGAGGCCATTTTCAGAGGACCTACATCCATGAACATGAAGTCAGGGGGTTGTGTGTAAACATGGGTAATGTAGGGACATAATCCAAGGGGCATGGAGAAGGCAAGGAGGAGATCATGAATTTGGTAGAAATAATAAAGAGTCTCCAAAGAGATGTGTAGAGTTCTAAGGATGATAATGAAAGGCATATGAAAGTCAAGGAGAAACATGATGGCATCAACATCAGATTGTTGCAAATCTTGGAAAGGATAGAGAATATAGTGGATAAGGGGACAAACTCAAGCAAGTTAAAGAGATACAGATCTCATGATAAAAGAAGAGAATCCATAACTATTGATAGGCACCATCATCACTCACTAAGGCATTCGGTTCAAAGAACACACAATACTTCAAGTTCATCTCCTATCAGAAATCATAACAGAAGGTCTAGGGTAGATGAACTTCAAGGATAAATGAACAAGGTAAAACCTCCTACCTTTGATGGTGAGCACAAGAAATATGAGGATGTCAATACTTGGTTATTGGGGATGAGGAAATAATTTCAATTGCACAATTATTCCTCTCAAGATGAAGGAAGAATTACCATTTATCAGTTGAAGGGAAAAGCCTCAATGTGGTGGGACCAACTTGTGAAAATACAACACATTGATGAGAAGAAACTCGCTTGGAGGCAGTTCAAAAATCATTATCATAAGAAATACTTGACCATGCATTATTATGATAGGAATATGAAGGAGTTATTTGAATTCAAGCTTGGGAGTATCGCCATGGATGAGTATGAAAGGAGATTCTTAGAGATGATGAACATGTCAAGATTCAAAGGTTCTTGAGTGGGCTGCTATCAATATGATGATTCCAAGACATTGGATGAAGCAATAAGGAGAGATAAATGTCTCTATGATCGATATAGAGGAAGAACAAATTTCCAAAAGGATTGGGAATATAAGAATACAGGTAATAAGGAGTAGAGGAAGAAGGGGAAAAATCCACCATTCTTCAAGAATAATTCTCAAGGGAAACCAACTCGAAATGAGCCTAGAATGACAGAAGCATTGGGAAAGAGACTCAGATAACAACCTATTAAATGTTGGGGTTGTGAAGGAGATCACATCTACAGAGATTGCCCTCATAGAGGATAAAAAATGAGGACTTTTCACAATATACAAGAGGTTGATACAGTTGAAGACACATACAAAAGCATGCCAAGGATCTATGCATCCCTGGACAACAAGCAAGTTGAATTTCAATATCACATGATTGAAGTGGAAGGTAAGATCAATGACCAACCTATTGCTATTTTGATTGATTCATGAGCTATTCATAGTTACATAGATCCTAAGTTGGTGGAAAGATTTCATTTGTCAAGAAGTAAGCTTGGGAAATATTGGTTAGTTTAGTTAGTTACAGGAGCTAAAAGAAGAATTAACGAGATGGTTAAGGAATGTCCAATGGACATGAATGGATTGAGCACAAAGGCATATTTGAATATCACACCTTTAGGATCATATTATTTCCTGATTGGTATGGATTGGTTGGACAAGCATCATGCTGTCCTAAACTGTTATAATAATGCATTTACTTTCTTGGATGAGGAAGGAAACTTGGGAATAATTCAAGGTATTTCAAGGGTAGTATCCATAAGAGAAATTTCAGCCTTGCAGTTGAAGAAACACTTCAAGAAAGGACGGAAAATTTATGCAGGTCGTATGGAAGATACACCTAAGGATAAATTAACAAGCATTGAAGATTATGCAGTCTTGAAAGACTTCAAGGATGTATTTGAAGAGATATTGGGGTTTCCACCAAAGAGGGATATTGATTTTGCCATTAATTTGATGCATGGAGCAGTCCCAATATCCAAGACTCCTTATAAGATGAGTACACCAGAGTTGAAGGAATTGTAAATGTAGTTTGAAGAGATTTTGAAGAAGGGGTATATATTCCCAAGTGTGTATCCTTGGGGTTCCCCAACATTATCTGTGAAGAAGAAGGATGGAACCTTGAGGTTATGTATTGACTTTAGGAAGCTGAATAAGGTGACTGTGAAGAACAAGTTTCCTTTGGCAAGGATAGATGATATTTTTTTTATTATCTGAAGGATGAAAATATATTCTCCAAGATTGACCTCATATCATGCTATCATCAAGTGAGAATTAAATAATAATACAACAACAAGACATCCTTCAGAACGAGGAATGTTCATTATGAGTTTACAGTGGTGCCATTTGGGCTGTCAAATGCACCAGTTGTCTTCATGTGTATGATGAATGGTATATTCAGATCAGATTACTTAGATAAGTTTTTCATTGCATTTTTGGATGACATACTTATTTACTCTAAGTATGAATAAGAGCATGAGCAACACTTGAGGATGGTGCTACAAGTATTGAGGGAACATAAATTGTATACAAAGTTTAACAAGCGCTTATTCTATCAGAGGCAGATACATTATTTGGGCCACATCATTTCAGAGGAAGGGATAGCAATAGATCTTGAGAAGATAAGAGCCATTGAGGAATGACCAGTACCAAGGAATGTTTCAGAGGTGAGGTCATTCCTGTGACTAATAAGTTATTATAGAAGATTTATTGAAGGTTCTCGAAGATTTCACACCCAATCACTTCCTTGCAAAATAAGGGTGTGAGGTTTGAATGGACCTCTAATTTTGAAAGGATTTTTCAATGTTTGAAGAACTTGTTGACAAGTGCACCAATTTTGAGGATTTTTGATCCAAATGAATATTTCGTTGTATGCACTGATGCATGCAAGGAAGGGCCTAGAGGATTCCTCAGTAAAAAAGGACATGTGATATGTTATGAATCAGGGAAGTTCAAAGAACATGAGAGACACTATGCCACTCATGATTTAGAATTGGTAGCCATAGTGCATTCCTTGAAGATGTGGAGGCACTATCTCATGGGAAGAATATTTGAGTTTTGAACGGACCATAGTGGTATGAAATATTTGTTCGGACAACCAACTTTGAATGCCATAAAAATTAGATGGTTGGAATTCCTCAGTGAGTATGACTTTGAGATAAAACATATCAAAGGATAGGAGAACAAGGTGGTTGATGCACTCAATAGGAGGGTGCATGAGATGCATGCTATATGCATTAGCATGTACAAATATGATACAAAATATAGAATTCTAGAAGTTGCAAAATCAGATCTGTACTAGATGGAAATGAAGGAAAAACTACAACAAGGTAATAATCGACTGGAAATTCAAGATTATGAGCTATGGGAGGATGAAATACTCATGTATAAGGGCATAGTTTATATGCATAATTCTCAAGAAATGAAAAATCTGGTGTTAAGAGAGATGCATAATGTGCCTTATGTTGTCACCCAGGGTACCAGAAAACAATTGTAGCTGTCAAGAGCCAATATTTTTGGCCTAATATGAAGAAAGAAGTGGTTGAATATTCATCTAGATGTTTAGAATGTCAGAATGTCAAGGTTGAGCATAGGGATCCAACTAGTTTGATACAACCATTTCCCATTCCAAAGTGGAAATGGGAAGTGGTGACAATTGATTTCATCACCAAGTTGCCAAAAATAGTGAAGCAACATGATTCCATCATGGTTGTGGTGGATAAGCTCACTAAAAATGGTCATTTTATTCTAGTGAAGCTAACTCACAAGGAAACTAACATTGCAAATATTTATATGAGGGAAATTTCCAGGCTTCATGGTGTGCCAAAGGTAATTGTTTCTAACAGAGATCCCAAGTTCACATCATTCAAAGGATTTGGGACTGTTATCGCACGATTTGTGGTCAGGGAAAATCCTGACCGAAACCACAAGCGTGTGACACAACCGAGGACACCTATCACTGTTACCTCAATAGATATCCCCCTCGTTTTAGTGATGGACAAGTACAAGACAAGGAGGCTTCCTGGGTGACCCTAAGGGGATTATAAAGGAGAATCCAAGGAGAATGGAGAACCCCTATAGGTAACAATGAAAGGTTCTAGGGGCTTGATGGAGGATGAGTATCAGTCAAGGAAAATTTTCCAATGAAGAATACCTTCAAAACTAATGTTAGACAACAAAAACCAAGACAATATATGATAAAATGAGCCCTAGAACAAGGGGGAAACAACAAGTTATGCTTGTTTTCCCAAAATTGCAACACTAAATGATTATATATCAACAAATGACAAGTCATGATAACTGCAAATTACATCATCTATTCAACATATAATATTGGAAAAATTATCTTGTATTTAGAGATAGTATTCCAATGCTTAAAACAATGCATTAGATGACAAAGGAGGGTTGTAAAAGAGTGTTATCAACCTAGAATTATAACAGCCCTATGGTTTTAGATAATATTTTCTACAACATCAAATTTTAACCAAAAAGTAAGCAAGCAAGCCACCAAATCAATATCCCTTTAAAAGTAGATCAAAATTCATTGCTTACATGCAAATTTCAGTGGTCAAAAGTGTTGAAAACTTGTTGCGGAAGATAGTTTTACTACAACCCTAATGGATGTAGCATAATATATATTACAACAGACTAACCACTTGGTCAATCAAGATGCCCTTAAAGGACAAGAGAGCCAACTACATGTAATATTCAAATCCAACTTGAACAATTCTAAAAGCTCAATCTTCATGTTTACCAATGCAATAATTAACAATATCCAATGAAAAGTACTAGTGCCTTGTTATTTGGTAAATGGAGTCTCTTCCTTGGAAGGCAAGTTAAAAAAAGAGGAAGAAGAGATCTTTGTTTATATTTAAGTCCTTATAAAACCAAACAACTATCCCTCTAAATTGTCTAGCTTGAAATCCAAGATGAACTAGGTTTTAAAGTTTCTCTATGGGTGTAAACCCTCTTACTTCCTAGAGAAATAAACCCTACCTAAGCCTTGTAACAAGGGTGTAAATCCTCGTACTTTTTGTTGCAAGCCTTATAGCCCTTAAATGGAAAAGAAGAATCAATTTTGGTGGAGGGTGTAAGCCCTTTTACTCCTCCTAGGGTTTAAGATATATTTCTTGAATTTAACAAGAAAAATGACAATAAATTGCAGAAATTACTGACCAAGATCCAAGAGATAACATGCAATAAACCCTTACTATCAAGATTCATCCACAAATTGCCAAAGAAATACCATCAAGATAAATTGCGAGCCTTTATATCTTAGAATAACAAGTACTCCATCCATTTGCACAAGAGAAGAGAGATAATGAATTGTCCAAAGAGGCCGAAATTTCAGTCCAAGAGAAAATTCTCAAGTGATGCATTATGAGAAAACGAAAATGACTTGCCTCATATTTATCTGAGGAAAACCCAAGTCATGTTTGTCCACATTTGTCCACTTTACAATTAAATCCATAATTTTAGGCTAAAACCTAAGTTATAATTCTTAATTAACAAATCGATTTGCTCTTTTTGCCCACATAGGCTACAAAATGACCAAAAATAACAAAATGATGGGACATAATCCCATAAAACTCCATTCCAAGGTGTCACATGTGAAGATAATCCTCCAAAGGATAAGACATCATGCTAGAAATGTGCCATATCACCCCCAAAGAAAGCAAGAGAGTGGGGATTCAAGCCCACAAAACCATCAAGTGCACTAAAAGGGCCAAACATCCTCCCAAATGTGTGACTTCGAGCTCCCCAAGGGAGAAATTTTGGAAAAAGAGGGTGATGTCACCCATTCTTCATCATCCAGAGACTTATCCAAGTTCTAAAGACGTCCATCAAGGTGAAACATTCACCATCCTAGGCATCGATTTGCTCTTTTTTCCCACATAGGCTACAAAATGACCAAAAATAACAAAATGATGGGACATAAGCCCATAAAAATCCATTTCAAGGTAGCACATGTGAAGATAATCCTTCAAAGGCTAAGACATTATGCTAGAAATGTGCCATGTCACCCCCAAATAAAGCAAGAGAGTGGGGCTTCAAGCCCACAACACCATCAAGTGCACTAAAAGGGACAAACACCCTCCCAAATGTGTGACTTCAAGCTCTCCAAGGGAGACGTTTTGGAAAAAGAGGGTGACATCACCCCTTCTTCATCATCGAGAGACTTGTCCAAGTGCTAAAGATGTCCCTCAAGGTGCAACATTCATCATCCTAGGCATCAAATGTGTGGGGCATATCATCCATCCCATGGGATTTTAGGCCCCTATGAAGGTCCAAGTGGCTTAGTCCCTTCATGAATGTCTTTCACTGGGAAAGGTCCTGCAAAGGCAAGCAAATACACCCTCCAAGGTTTCACAAGTCACATGTATCATGCCAAGTAAGCCACATTTAATAAAATAACCACCAAAACATGTGCATTGAATCCCCCCTTTTCAAACTAAACAAATGCTCAAAGACCTTATAAACTTTGCCAAATTTAGGTATGGGAGGGTTGTCATGGTGCCCTATTGGGTAGGCCAATCCCCAAGTCAAGTAATGCTTCCCAAGAAGACCCTCTCTAGGCCATATAGTGAATATGAGGTGGATGCGGGTAGGACTTTTGGGAATGGGGTTCCTGACATATCAAGGGCTCATATTGTCTCATTTATTGGTGACTTTGTGGAGGGTGCGTTGCATCCCTTCGTTTACAATGTAACATTTTTCCAAGACCTTTATTTTCCATTCATTTTTTATGGTCGGAACATTGAGTGCTATGTGCAAGGAAAGAAAAAGTGCACTACAATGCCACTTGAAGTTAGAAAACATTGAGTTCCATATGCACTGAAAATTAAAAGAGACTACAATGCATTCCCCCATCAAGTGGGACATTTTTCTTTTCTTTTAAAGGTCCTTCATTTTCATGGAGAAGTGTTTCATTTATATCATGACCTTAGGATGAACATCTAGAAGGATATATTATGGATTTTGACTTTTACTTTGCTAGCTACAACACCTCTGGGCCTTTAGTTCCTTCTTCCCATGAAATGTGGTATAATCCCTTCTTGGGGTCAGTGAGCCCGAAAACCCAAAAGACGAGCAAACAAAAGGGAATAAGTGTGGAAAGTGGTAAGTGTGAGTGGGAATGGTGCAATGACCCTTCAAGGAGACCCCCCCATAGCAACTCTTTTCTCGAGGATGACCCACTTACTAGGAAACCATGTCAACCACCAAGGTGAAATAAGGAAAAAACTACAATTTGCAAGAAAGCGTTCCATAATCAAGAAAGGAATCTTTGTGACATGGATAAATGCTTCAATTGTTAAAGTGACACTTACCATGAGACTAGACATTTTACCTCATGAAGAAAGATCTGCTATCCTTTCTAGGCCAGGATGGTGTGGCAGACACTGATGATGATGAATGGTGATGTGTGTTGGAGAGGAGGGGCTCTATCTGCTCAATATGGGCTCAACTGTTCATTTGGATCTCGATACTCCATGTATTCTACCTATGGGACTCAAGACATCANATCTCCTAGTATGAACTATGCCTACACATAATCAAGCACAACATTAGAGCATCAAAGGGTGGCTAACTCACCCCTTATTCATATAAGAAAAACTTCAAAAGCTCAATATTGACAACTATGAGATTTCTTAATTTTTTTTTTTTTCATTTTTCAAAGACTTCTAACTAACATGTAATGATTCAAGCAAATGCATCACAACAACTATGGATAAATGAAAGAAAATAAATATGTAAAGCCAAGCATATAAATGAATGCAACTAACCTTCGATCAACACACAAATGAAATACAAGAAATCAAATGACCTACCTACTTACCTAGGGCCCGAGGCTTGTAGAAATCAGGTCCTAAAGATGTCAAGTGAAATCGCACAACCAATGAAACCAACTAATAATCTCTTCAAGGTATATCCCCCTGTGCTTAGTTACGTAATACAACAAAGATAAGTCAAGCACATAATAATCATGAGAATAAATAAACATGTGATCAATCATAGAAAGCAACTCATGGAGGTGGGTGGGAGGGAGAAAATTGCACTGGAAAGGGTAGCCACAAGCATGCTCAATCCATCTCTAAACAGGACTACCCCATATAGATGACGACTCATATTCATCCTCACTCAGAATACCACTGCTCCTAGAAGGCTGAGAGGAGATGAGATATCCCAAGAATAATATATGATTTACTAGAGAGGAAAATATGAGATAAGGGACATCCTCAAGTCTAGAGAAAGACTATTTCTCTACACTCAAAACATGTTGCCCCTTTATATGTGTTTGAAAGTCCCTACATACTGCCTCATGCTAAAAATATCGCTACCTTTTGGCACATATCTTTGAATTTTTTGAGTTGGCCACGCCCTCATGTCCATCAAAATTTCAACATGAATATGGTTGAGAATCTTCATCAAATAATAGTTCTAGGTCCTCAAAAGGATAATCCCCAAGGTATGGCTGGAAATCAACTCAAGTATACTACAACAATCCATCCCCTGGTGGATGAAAAAGGTCTGTGTTCATATCATCATTAGGTTTCCTAATATCTTGATCATCCATGTATGGAAAGTAATCTTCCAAAGGGAAGATTTCTGCATTCTTTAGCTGGAAGCTGCCCTCAATGTTGTAGATGGGATATCCATCAAAATTGAAACAACCAATACACCATACATGCTTCCAGACACATATGAAATGATCAATATGATTTTCAACTGTTTCTGAGGGTTGCTCCAGGAATTTACCTACATTATTGGAACTAATTACTTCTTCACAAGGCTTGACAACTTCGTCTTCCTCAAGAGGGAAAATAAACACTAATGGCTCGTCTAGGCCTTCAACATGAGACAATTCATCGAGATCTTCTTGGAAAATTTCTTCATAGATATGTTCTTCAACCATTTCTTCATCCGCAAGGGCTTTCCCTTCAGTAAGAGGCACTTCACTAAATTGTCCTTTAGTAGGTTCCCGAGGTAACTCCTTCATAAGACTCATCATATGCTCAACAACCTCATCATCAACTTTTTTATTTTCCATCAACAAAAATTCCCTTGTGATATGGTAAGTTCTGTGTAATGGCTCTTTCTGAGTGTCGTGCAAATCCCATGGTGCCATAATTCCATTATCCGAATTAACACTTCAATGGAGTCACTAGATGAGCTCAAGTCTCATCGAAGATGGAGAGGGTATCTTTCCTTAATGGATTCACCATATAAACTTATATGAAGTTCATCGATATTCGATAAGAGGGTAATTCCCTTAATGGAGTCACCGGGTAAGCTTGAGGTAAAGGCTTTGAGTAAAAATCTTTCCAAATGTCATTTTGGGCTTAGAAAGGATTCAAAATCCTCTCTAGCAACGATGCCGAAAATGTTATTGCATGAATTGTTGAAGGGAAAATCCCGACCCAAACCAAAAGCATGTGACACCATTGGGGACACCTATCACTGTCACAGCGATAGATATCCCCCCCATTATAGTGATGGACAAGTCCAAAACAAGGGAGGCTTCCTGGGTGACCCTAGGGGGGATTAAAAAGGAGAAAATAAGGAGAATAATAGAGCACCCCTATAGGTCACAATGAAAGCTTCTAGGGGCTTGATGGAGGATGAGTATCAGTCAAGGAAAATTTTCCGATGAAGAATACCTGCAAAACAATTGTTCGACAACCAAAACCAAGACAATATATGATAAAATGAGCCCTAGAACAAGGGGAAAACAATAATGTATTCTTGCTGTCCCAAAATTTCATCAATAAACGATTATATATCATCAAATGACAAGTCATGACATCTGCAAATAACATCATATAATCAACATAGAATATTGGACAAATCAACTTGTATTTAGAGATAGTATTCCAATGCTTAAAACAATGAATTAGATGAGAAAGGAGGGCTGTAAAAGAGTGTTATCGGAAGAAAATTATAACATCCCTATGGTTGTAGCTAAATTTTTCTACAACAATAAATTTTAACCAACACAACCAACAAGCAAGCCACACAATCGATAGCCCTTGAAAGGTAGATCAAAATTCATTGCTTACAGGCAAATTTTAGTGGTCAAAAGTGTTGAAAACTTGTTGAGGAAGATAGTTTTACTGCAACCCTAATGGTTGTAGATTAAATTCTATTGCAAAAAACAAACCACTTGGTAAATCAGGACACCCTTGGAAGACAAGAGAGCCAACAACATGTAAGATTTAAATCCAACTTGAACAATTCCAAAATCTTAATTCTCACATTTACCAATGCAATAATCAAGAATCTCCAATTCAAAGTACTAGTGCCTTGTTATTGGATAAATAGAGTCTCTTCCATGGAAGGCAAGTTAAAAAAATAGGAAGAAGAGATATTTGTTGAGATTTAAGCCCTTATAAAACCCAACAACTATCTTTCCAAATCGTCTAAATTGAAATCCAAGATGAACTAGGGTTTAAAGTTTCTCTAGGGTGTAAACCTTTTTACTTCCTAGAGAAATAAACCCTAGATAAGCCTTGCAACATGGGCGTAAATCCACTTACTTCTTATTGCAAGACTTATATGCCTTCAATAGAAAATAAGAATTAATTTTTGTGGAGGGTCTAATCCCTTTTTCTCCTCCTAGGGTTTAAGATATATTTCTTGAATTTAAGAAACAAAATGACAATAAATTGCAGAAATTACTGACCAAGATCCAAGAGATAGCATGCAACAAACCCTTACTACTAAGATTCATCCACAAATTGCCAAATAAATACCATCAAGAGAAATCAATAGCATTTATTTCTCCAAATAACAAGTATTCCATCCATTTACACAAGAGAAGAGGGATATCGAATTGTCCAAAAAGGCTGACATTCAAATCCAAGAGAAAATTCTCTAGTGATGAGGTATGAGGAAATGAAAATGACTTGTCTCATATTTATATGAGGAAAACCCAAGTCGTGTTTGTCCACATTTGTCCACTTTACAATTAAATTCATAATTTTAGGCTAAAACCTAAGTTACAATGCTTAATTAGCAAATCAATTTGCTCTTTTTGTCCGCATAGGCTACAAAATGACCAAAAATAACAAAATGATGGGACATGAGCCGATAAAATGCCTCTCCAAGGTGGAATGCATGAAGATAATCCTCCAAAGGCTAGGATTCCATGCTACAAATGTGCCACATCACCCCCAAATCAAGCAAGAGAGTGGGGCTTGAAGCTCACAACACCACCAAGTGCACTAAAAGGGCCAAACTTCCTCCTGAATGTTTGACATCAAGTTCCCCAAGGGAGATGTTTTGGAAAAAGAGGGTGACGTCACCCCTTCTTCATTATCCAAAGATTTTTCCAAGTGCTAAAGGCATCCCTCAAGGTGCACAACATCCATAGAGACAACTGTATCTGAACATATTTTTCAGTTTTGGAAATTTTATGTTTCTCAGAATATTACTAATGAAAATTTTATTTGCAGGCTATTCACTCTCACTTTCACAATCCATGTCAAGAGTTGGTGTGAGACTTTTCCAGATACCTCTATTCACACATGGGAGTAGTTTATGCATCAATTTTGGCATGCTTTTGAGAGTTATAATTATGAGAATTGTGTGCAGAAATATCAGAGCTTAGGAACAACATAGATGAGTCTCTTGAATATTTTCTTATTAGATTTATGCATATTTGCTATATATTTCCTTTGGATGATAGGCCCTCTATCAATGATTTGATTCTCCATATTATTTCTCTTACTAATGAAACATATCGACTGGAGGGTGAAGAGTCTAAATCAAGTCTTAATGCTACTTTACATGCTGATTTGGATTTGCATGAAAATGTTGAAAATACTAATGTCTTAGTTGGACTTCATATGCCTAGATATTTCTTTACTATGGGGGATATAGATCAAAGATATAATTCTTTTTCAAGAGAATCCTATGTATCCTCTCACCACTCCATCCCCCCTTTCTTTCCTTCTGATAAAAAAGAGACCTCTTGTGTTGTAAATTCGAGTTCATATTTTTCTATTGCTGACCAAGAGGAGGGTTTTTTATACTGATAATGGGACACTTTGGGTCACACCGATGGTTATGTTAGGTCCTCATTATCATCTCATGTTTTCCATTACAAGAAATGGAGGAGAAATCTACGGAGAAAGAAATGAATGCTGATCAATATATTAATGAAGAAAATCTAGACACTCATAAAATGAAGTTTTCCTCACCCATGGATAAAGTGAAATTTTAAATTTTATGCTGATTTGAATTGTTTTGTTATTATAAATTCTCCTAGTTTAACTGAGTTATATCAAGAAGGTTTTCCTATGGTTGTTGGATCATTTATTGAACCTTCTTGTTCTGAAAATTAGTCTGATTTTCTCCTCTCTTCTAACCATCAGTATGTTTTGAAAGATATTCCAGATTCTCATATTTTGCAGGAGCAAAGCAACCACGTTGATCATTTCACTCAAGGAGAGGAAATAAACATAAAAGGCGTAACACTTTTAGGACAACAATCTACTTTTTGCTTGGAAGAGAAAAAAAATGTTGTGCAAGTAGGTGTTGATTGTGAAACCATTCCTAGTGCGAAGCCTACCAATTCACAATCAGTGACTAATCTTCTTAAGAAAGAGGAAATACTATTCAAAGAATCACCTTTTGAAAATATTTTTTGTTCAAGAGAGGCTTTTGATTCTCTTAATTCTTCTACTTATTATTTTTCATATCCCGATGTCTTTAATGGTTTAATATTGCACGAAGCCACCCATTATCCCATTCAAATAAAATCAATAGGGCCGACCCCTTTTGAAGTACTCGATGGTGGTAATGCACATATGGAATATAGAGAGGATAAAACCTCTTCCCTTGAACTTATTAATTTTACGCCTTATCAACCTTTTTCATGGGATAAAGGAAATGTTGTAGTAGATGTATATCAGACCATGTCTTCTTTTGTTTCATCTTCATTTTTGATTAGTAGAGAGTCTTCTTGTTCAACTAACCCTTTAGTTGAGATTGTTTATGTTAGTGGCTTCCTCCATTGTTTTAAAGATATTCCTTGTACAGTGGTGGGTGCTAGTTCATGTATATCATTTGTTCCCACTAACTTATTTCAAGGTGATGGTTTCTTGAAGTATGAGCCTAGGGAGGCTTGCCAGGACAATGAGGCACTTTAGTCTACGTCGATAAGTATGTCAGGCCCTCATTATTTTGACTTGTCTTCAAGAATTAAAAAGTATACCAACACAAAACTTCTCTCACCAATTCCACTTCATTCGGATTTTATACATGGTTCTCATTTGGTATGCTACTTTACCATGAACTCCCTCCATCAATTCTATGTTAGCTATGGTATATTTTATGATAGAATTGAAGCATGGTTGAAGGAATTTTATTAAGCTAATGTTCCCATGAATTATTACTATCACATATTTAATATGGTGGATAGAGTTCTTCATGTTTTATTTTTTCCTACTTTTAGTAAATTTTTATTCCAAGTTTTGCTACTAATATTTTATGATGAACATGTGTTTGTAAGCTTCGAATTACATGATTGGCTACATTGGAATTATGACTTCACTTAGTTAATTATTTTTTATCCATTGTAGCATAGGATATGATTAGGGTAGAATAGGCTAGTGTCTTTTCTTTGCATAGTATTAGTTTTTCTTTCTAGTTTTTGATTAAGTTTCTTGATTCCTTTTCTTTTATTATGGTTGGCTGATCACTAAATGGATTTCTTAATAGAGGTGGAAATAAATAGAAAAGACTCTGTAAAAACGAAAAGATTGCCGAGCAATATTGTTCTTTTCATGCTCGTAAAAGTATTTGAAGAAAACATTTGATGAGTGGCAGGTTATCACTTTTTCGGTCTCATTGGATTAATTTATGAAAAAGGAATTTATGGAGTTCTCTTTAAGTGTTTTTCAGACTCTCTAAACATGAAAACCCCCCGAGTTTTCTCTCTTTGGACTCGTTAAACAAACATCGAAAGACCCATATGGGATCGAACCACTCCTTCTTAGGGTTCATTAAACATACTTCGAGGGACTCATCCGAAGGATGAGCTTACATCAACAAGCATATGTTATCCTCGTCAAGTTTGTGTAAAAATAAAGAAGTACTTGCCAGAAATGGTGGGGGAAAATTGGGAAAGGAACGTGTCTCTGTATTTGTGCTAGTGGAACTTATAGTCTCTCTTGAACATGACACCCCCCTCATCATTGTGTTTGGGTTGGGAAATCCATTTGTCTCTCATTTGACCATCCACATATCCATATGTTGGGTCCTCCTTGAGTCAATTCTACCAAGACTATTTTCGTGTCATTCATATGTTCAAGAGAAGTCCAACCTGAATAATCCTTCTATCAAGTCGGTCATCTGCAGTTATAAATTTTCTACCATGTCGGCCTTCCCTGTGTCAGTTTCAAATCACCTCATACTTTGATCTACTTCAAAACTGTTACTTATTTCGTATCGCTATTGAGGGATACATTAAGGCCCTTCTGTGACGAGTCTTTTCCTGTCCACTTCAACTCATTATCCAGGAACAAGACTTAGAAATCATTTAGTACCTTAGAGCTTGCATGCCTCAATGGCATGTCTCTTCTCTTCCAACAATGGGTTGACATCATTGACCCATGATTGGGAGATTCCATCGAGTGTTTGAATTTAACTCATTTATTCACATTCGTTGGATTGTACTAAGGTACCTTGGGAGTCATTGACATCAATGGTGATTTACCTCGCACTTGTTAACGGTTCTCATCATTGAACGACAATCAAGTGGCTTCTACCATGCTCGACTTCAACACCTGTAATCACATGGTTAGATTCATACTTAGGGATGTTGGAAATGAAGACCATGGATCTCATCATTCTGATCTAGGTTGCGATGGAGTATTTATGATTTGTATTGATGCATAGATCCACTGTGTATGTCTCGTGTCTATGTCCAAATATTGAGTCATTTTAACACATAGATCCACAGTGTATTCCTGGTGGCTATGACGATTCATTGACATGGATCCATGGTGTATATTTAGTGGCCATGACTCACTTGACATTTTGTAAACTGAGTATGGGAATGCCTACCTCAGACAATGGTATATTATTATGCCGATGCTTGACTATTTGCAGGTTCCCGATTGGTGCACTTTTTGTTTCTGACACACACATTCTACAAAGTATTTTGGCTGTCACAAGTTCCAGTATCATACTTTGGGGGGAATTCTGTTACACATTATTTTGGTCACCCTAGTGATCCATTAACAAACATGTGTTCATGTTCCCAAAAAATAATCTTTTACCATGAGGGAAGTGACTAAATTTTTCTTCTATAAAACCTTATGAAGAAAGGTCATCGTAGGCTGCACTATATGCAAGGTGCAATGATGCCTGATTGTCACCCCCTGCCCTGAAGCTGGCCTTCCACGTCTCCGTAGTCTTCTCTATAACTAGGGTGCGACGATGTCAAAAGACTAACAAAAGGTCAAGTTTCACGAAAGTTCTAGAAGGGGATCTTCTAGAAGATGAGGCGGCATCCGAATGGTTTGGATCTTACTCACTTTTATGATTTGGTGGGGTAATACTAATCTCTTCAACCATCTCTCTTTCCCCTATATAAAGAGGGATCTCTCATGGAAAAGGTTAAGCACATAAGGTGGATTCAAGGCTAAGAATTGGACGAGGAATTCTACTTCAGTTCATACTTGAGGGCTCCATTTTAGCTCATCAAGTCATTGCAGATCTTATTCATTCAAGCTTGGGACAAGTGTGTGTGTTGGAGTAAAGAGTCACTGAGAGGGGAGCTTGTGAAATCAAGGCTTTGGTCATAATCTCCACTTTCATTTCAATATAATGCAATGATATGTTTCTTTCCCATAAAACTTGCTTTGTTTTATCGTATGATTCCTTGATCACATACATAGGTTCTCATTGAGTTTATTATATTTCTTTCACTTTGGTTGGCTTGTGTTCCCTTGCAGATTCAATATCATAGGAGAACCAGAGTGGAACTAGGATTATGATGGCATGAGAGAGCGATATTTAAATGATATGTTGCATATCTCTTGTTAAATAGTAAACTCAATGGTTAGAGCTTAGGGAAAGCTTCATATCCTGTTCTGTTTTGTTCTAGATCTAGGTGGATCTAGGGAGATCTGCTTATGTCTGCATTTACTGATAAATCCCATAACAGAAGGCTCTCAAGGATTTCAGGACATATGTAATGCACTCCAAAATAATTTCTTATGTGCCAATGAATGCAATTAAAGATACCTTGGTTAAGCCAGATAGTGATGGAAGAAGAGGTAGATGGTTGGATAAAATTAAAGAGTTTGATCTAGAAGTGAAACCAACCAGGCTAGTGAAAGGTCAAGGTGTGGCAAGGCTGTTAGCTGAATCAAATTTTAGAGATCTTGGAATAAATAACTTTGAATCACATGACTCTCTCCTAGATATAGAGGAAATTGATGATCAAACACCTATAATTCGGCTTGAAGATAAGTTTTCTTCCTCTGCCTGGTATCGTGATATTGTTACATACCTCCTTACTCTTTAGTGACCAAATGACATGACTCCTTCCAAAGCCAGGAATTTAAAACTACATGCAATTAAGTATTTCATTGTTGATGGCAAGATGTACTGGAAAGACCCTCTGGGTTTCTTGTTATGTTGCCTGACATAATTTGAAATAGAAGGTGTCATTGATGAATTTCATGAAGGAGTATGCGGGGGACATCATGCATAGAGAGAAACAACTTACAATATTTTAAGAGCAGGATATTATTAGCCAAAGCTATTTATTGATGTGAATGAAAGGGTCAGAGATTGCAATTCATGCCAACTGTTTGCTGGTAAGAAAAAGTTCCCTGCCTTACCTTTAATTCCAGTAAAATCCGAAGCTCCTTTCCAACAATGGGGCCTAGAATTCATCAGATAAATCCATACACAATCAAGTGCTCAACATAGATGGATTCTAACCACTACCGACTACTTTACGAAATGGGTTGAATCCATTCCAACTCGGAATGTCACAAATTCGGTAGTAATAAATTTTTTGGAAGAAAACATCCTAGCAAGATTTGGTTGTCCTAGAAAGATAGTTACTGATAATGCTCATGCTTTTAAGTCTATGGAAATGATCAATTTTTGTCAGAAATACAATATTATTTTAGGTCATTCTACAACTTATTATCCTTAAGGAAATGGGTTGGCTGAATCATCTAACAAGAGCTTGATGACTATAATAAAAAAAAGTTCTGACGGAAACTAAAAATGCTTGGCATATCCACTTAAAGTGTTCCCTATGGGAAAACCAAATTGGCACCAAAAAATATATAGGTATGTCTCGTTTCCAATTGGTTTATGGTACTGACGTTATCCTTCCTATCAATATTGCTCTTCCTGTGATGAAACTGTGGATGGATGCAAACGAAGAGACAACCGACATTATGAGAAGAATGAATCAAATCATTGAAGTTCAACAGAACATAGTAGAAGTGGATGATAAGCTTCAAAAGTACCAGAATAATATGAAAGTAATTTTCGATAAAAAAGCCAAAGACAGGGATTTTCTTCTTGGCGATTTAGTTTTAAAATCGGAGGCTAGAAAGGAAGATGCAGGGAAACATGGAAAATTCGGTCATCTTTGGTTCAGACCATTCAAAATTTCAGCTGCTGAGGGGAAAAACTCATTCTCACTGGAAAATCTTGATGGAGAAATTCTTGACGCTCCTATCAACGAGTGTTATTTAAAACATTTAATGCAGTAGTCACATTTCAGACTCCCATTGTATATATCGGATTGGATTAACATTGGAGTTTTGACTTTCAATTGTTCTTTTATTTTTGTAAATTACCCAAGTCATTTGATCATTTGTTGTAAACATTTTCAATAAATTTATGATTGCTTCACATCATTGAAATGAAAAATAAAAACATCTTATTAGGATTTTCTGACATTTTGCATTTTATTCCTTTTGCAGAATATATCTTGTTGAACAGGAGATGAGGCTGCATAAAATTTTGACATTCATTTTTCAAACATTTGATTTCTCTCAAAATAGGTGATAAATTAATGATCTGCCTTGTTGAAAGTTCAAAAGGAGAATGAGGTATGAGTTCCTGCCCTTCTAGTTCAAATAAATTTTTAAGAAAACTCTTCGAAATGAATGTGAAGGAAGTTTCACTCATAATAATACTATCACCTGACCTAAAAAGAAGAGAGGTATAAAATTACAACTTAGAATGTCATATTGATAAATACTAAAGCCCTCTTTGAAACAAAGATAAAATAAAAATAAATAAGCTCGAAGGAAGTCTGAACTAAATACACAAACTTGTGGAGGATTAAGATATGTTGTGTCAGGTCCTCCGAATCTTCGATTTGGTTATTTTTGCCTATATCCAAGTTCTTATTCACTTTAGATTTTGTTTATCCTTTCTTAGTCTTCATAGAAAGAGAGAAACTTACCTTGACTCTGAAAACTTAAAAACATATTTTCAAAACAAGATTAGGCGAAAATATTTATGTTCCTTTGATTTTAATTGAAAAAGCATGTCTAGACTAATCGTGATAATTTTAGCTCTTCTATCAGACTTTAAACTGACTAATTCACTCAAGGTTGATCCTTGAAATATTAATGTTCCCCTAAAAAATGTTCCTATAGGCGAAGGTGTATTGAAAATTGGAAGAAAGTTAGTTTCAAAGTATCCTTAAAATTGTTGACAGACCTCCTTTTCAAAATTTTAAAACAGATATCATCCCTTGTATGTTGCATACAAATTAATTGCCCCCACTTCAAAATGTTAAAATACAAGACAAATGGTGAAAGGAAATTCATAATTTGATTTCACCCATCTTGTCCAAAAGAGACGATGAAAGGAAATTCATATATTGATTGCCCTCATCTCAACAAAGTGCAAAAGTGCTAATTGAAGTGGTGAAGGGAAATTCAATGGGAGAAGTATATAACTTCACCGGTGTACTGAATAGGCTCACTGGCAGTGAAGCAATATTTATGATATCTGTAAGGCTGTCATACATATCCATATAACATACTCTGTCATCTAGTTCTCTTTCCGATGATATTTACATCCTGAACCAACTAGGGATTCCCTAAATAAATTGTTACATCTGCTTAACCTTGAAGCAAACGAAGTTGGTCGAAGACTGATATTTCAGTTAAAATTATTTTGATTATCTTAAAAAATTTTAAAATCAGTTTTAAGAAAAGGAAAGTTTAAAATATCCTAACTTGAAATCAATCATTCAATATGTTTTGAAGGTTTTTGAGATTTGGTTAAGTTCATTTTCCTATCTATGATTAATTCTTAAATAAAACTGGAAAATGTTTTCCAAAAATAAATAATGACTCCATTTACCCAATAAAGGCACTTGGTCTACTGTTCTTTTGGTGCCTCACAGGGAGCCACAATCCCCAGATGGAGCCTATGTTGGAACACGCATAATTTTTAACTTTTGAGCTTTATATTTTGCACCTCTTAGAAATAAAATTTTACCCAAAAAAGCATAAACTCAGAGAGTTGCCTTTTAATTTTAAATCAAATCCATTGGTTGTTATTTAGAAATAAGGCACTTACAATATCTACCGTCGATGAGTTTATGTAGTTTTATCTACCGATCCTAATGATCTCCGAAGTGTTGGAGCCTTCTGTGTTTTAAAGGAAAGCCTTCAATGATCGCTTCGCAACTTCGCGCTTCAGATGTTCCAACGAACCTAAACAACGAAAACCCTGAAACTCTGAAACCCGAAGATAACCGCTCACAACCTTTCCTAGAGAATTCACGAACACGAGTCATAAGACACATGTCTTTTAAATCTTTCATGGGATGACACGTGGCACTTATTTTTGACATTTCCATTGGATGATTCACACGTTTTTGAGTGACATGTTGCACCTCTCCTTTCTTGACACATCGTCTAGGATGATGTCATCTCTGCCAGGTCACTCCGGAAGATGGCCCTTTGGAGTTTTAACAAAGACTGAGTTCACAAATCACCGAAGTATCAAAGTGCCGAAGTTTTGGACATTAAAAAAAGGTAAAAAGGAGTTAATAAAACACTTAATAATAGAGGTTAATCATGATTAAGAGTTAATTAATTACTTCGTAGTTTCAAATTTCAGAAAGTTTCCCTTGTGTTATATTCAAAGCCTCCGAATTCCAAACTTCCAAAATACTTAAAGTTAATAAAACTTTTTAAACATGATTAATTAGTACCAAAATGTGATTACTCAAAGATTAACTCCTCCGTGAAATCGGATTTCAGGAGATGTCCACCCTGTCACATCCAAAAATCCCAAACGTGCATTGTCAAAGTATTGATGGCATTTATGATCGATTAAGGATAATGATTTCAAATAAGGATTGCGAATCACCAGGCAATGAATTCCATTAAGGTTAATAAATTCTTCATCAATAAGGCTATACAAAGATCAATAAACTTTTTTGAATAAAAGCACTTTGAATTTCAAAGTCATTTTTATCATTTGTAATTAACAGTTTTTATATAGTGTAGAGCTCACAAACTTCTCCTATAACATGTAAGCTAATTATGTTTCCTTGAGGATTATGGCACCACAAAAGATCGCAAAGAAGATTGATGCATCGGTTGATGATTCAAATCCAAACGCAAATGTTCTGTCAGACACAACTCCGCGAGTCACAGACGACATTAAAACTTGGACACAGGTCTTTGATGCCTTAGAGCATGATATCATCAACTGCCCATATGAGTCTATCAAAGAATAATACGACTCCTATACATCTAAGCGCAGGCATGCAACACAATCAGAGCTGCATAAGATCATTGCGCGGACAAGAATCATGCCCTATAATGATATGATAAGTTGGGCTTTGGAACATGTCGACATCCATACCAAGAGCATCATCAACCACCGACAGGTTGTCGTCGGCTCTTTCCGACCATAACACCTACAAGTAATGTACAACCTTTCCTCTATTCATAAATACACTTACAATTCCACATTCCTTCTAGAGTTTGAGAGAAAGGAATGCACCCAATACACCAGAAACGGTCATGATATAGTCAAAACCTGGTGGGGGCATCCAAAGAAGTTCAGAGCTGAAGCTCATGGTATGTACGCCATGATGTCTTTGGATTCTCATATGCTGTATATAGCCATGATGCTCTGTTGCCTATTCAGGAAGAAGAACCCTACACATTTCTCGATTGAGTGGGTAACCATTTTGAACGAGGTAGCCGAGGGCTATACTTTCAATTGGGCTAAAATGCTATTGGATAATTTGGCCAAAGAAATCACTGATTATAAATCAACAAAATCAAAAGGGTAGCCTACCCCTTTTTACATTTTGACATATGTTATGGATTCCATTTGTTTCTTGATCCCTTTTCCCTTGATGAATTGGAGTTGGACCTCGTCCAGCTCCGAACCTATTCATTTTTATCACTCCAAGTTATGGGAGGAGAAAGCCAAGGATTTCTTTTATGAAATATGTCACAATGTCATAGTGCCTATTCACATAGCCATTTATGGTGACCCACCTCCTCAGATTTTAGAGAGGATTATGGGGAACCTAGATGTTGGGCTCTAAAGATGTCCTAAAAACAACCTTAGTTTAACATTAATTTATCAACCTAGGGATTCATCTTTTATCTCAAGAATATTGGCAAAGTTTATGCAGGTAGCCTAAAATCGTGTAGCTAAACAAGATCTAAGTTCATCAACAATCAAGTTCCTCAAACGTTCACCAAAGATTCTAAGAACTAAATGAAATTGAAATCTGATTACTAAGATGCTGTAAAATGAAAGGAACTAATTAATCTAATTGAATTCACTTAACTATAAAGCAGTAATTGAATCCAAGAAAGGACTTGCAGATTTAATCTATTAATCATGAATTCTAATTACTGGAAAGGACATAGAAAATTATTATATCTGTGGAAATAAATAACAACTGTATTCTAATCGGAAGGGACAACTAATGTAACTTTAATGGAAAGGAACAACTATCGTAACCTTAATTGAAAGGAACATCTAATGTAACTTTTAACTGAAAGGAACAACAATTGTAAATCTAAAGCAAAGGAACAACGTAGATGAAAATGTGAGGAACTGTCAAGCAACGATCTTCAGAAATGGAAATCATAACAACAATCATGAATACTTAAGGAAATGCCTGTCTTCTGCAAACAATCATCAATTCATTGATACACTCATGCAATTAAAAGAAATCTGAATCACGAAATAACAATCAAAACTCTGAACTGATATAATTACAAAACGAGACAGTAGCTTCTTCAGAATGGGCCCTCGATCTTCAGAAGTATTGCTACGAGAAACTCAGAACGCAGGGATGATAAAAACACTCAAAACTTTCATTGATTCCATAACTGGTTAAACATTTACAACAACTGCTCACGTAGGGCAATTCTGAATCAGAATACTTAAAATGCGGTTTTTTTCTTATGTTTTTATGGATCTATTATCCTCTTATATATTACAATAGTTGGGTAAATCAAGCTATCCGGAGGATCGAAAGATCCTCAGGATTGCTTTACTATTATAAAATTACAATATAGAAAATGTATTATCTTCAAACTGCTTTGCGCCTAAAAAGTCTTCAATCTTCAATAGCTTGCGCATAGCCAAAATCTCTTTAGTTATCTTCGACAGTTATTTGTCCAATTCCCTAACAAAATCAAACCATTCAATTGTAATTCAGAATCTATTTAATAAAACTTAAATAACAACTCTAAAAGACATATTAATCATGTTCTTTCCTATTTATTCCTAATTAATTGAAAAGTCAATCAGAATGATATCATAAACTGTGGACAAAAAGGAAGATATTTATACCTTTTTCGTAACCCAACATACCCCCCAACTTACCTTATTGCATGTCCTCATGCAATCTAGAGTCTTTCATGTAAACCAGTTATGCCGTAGGGAGGAAAAGTGGGTTCACCAGGTCTCCTGAAACCATGGCTTCTTTTGATTTCATCAAAAGCGGCTTCCTGTCTCTTTTTATTGATTTGAAAATCCTTCTGGTAAACTTCTGGAGGAAACCAGAGGAGAGGGGGGTTATACCTGCATCCCATCCAAGCAGGTCCTTCCTCCTGGAGTAATTTAGCATATCTTTCTACTCTGAAGGTTGCTGCAAAGAAATTCTTATATCCAAAGGGTTCTCTACTTTTAACCTCATCAGAGGATACATCCCATCTTAGCTTGGAGGCAGCAAGAGCTTCTTCCTTGAATTCTCTAAAATATGTGATACCTGAGCGAATGACATGTAAATGAATAGGAGACAATGAGTCCACAATTCCTGCCCTTTTCATGAAGGTCTTGTGTCGCATGGTGGCTGGGAGGGATTTTGGAGGCTCTCCTCTAATCCAAAGGTCTAAACCATTTTCCCTATTTATGAACATTTTGTGAGCCTTTCCCCATCTAACCTGGTTCCTAGTGAAGGACAAGAATGCCTAGAATTATATATCCCCTATGAAGAGGCCAGGGTTGTCTCCTCTAACTTCATCCAAAATAATATTATGGAAATATAATTCACACAGAAGGTATTGTACCTTCTCTTCCTGATCTCTGAAACATGAAATAAATTCTGGAACAATGGCAATTGAAATGGGTTTACCTGCTCTGATGGCCTTCACTGTCAACAATAGATACCTCTCCAACAAAAATAAAACATAATTAGTGGTAGGGGCTCTGCAATTGATGGCATCAGAATAGACATCACATATGTGTTTGATTTGATCCAAAGCTTCTTCCAATTGGGTTTGCACCTTTTTGGTCTTCTCTTGGGCTCTGGTAAGCACAATATAAGTTTCGTCCCCTGTTGCTATCATATATTTCAATTCGTTAACAACCCTTTGATATTGATTCCTAGTTACCATTTCCTGTTGGGGTTGGACCAATGCTTTCTATGCTTGTGTAAGTTCTGCTCTTAGTCTATCGATGATGACACTCTGTGCCTGAGATTGAGATGTTTGGTGTTCTTCCATAACACTCATCTCCTCTTTGGATTGCATCAATGCTTGCTGGGCTTGTTCTAATTCTTCTTTTAGCTCATGAATGATGGAACCCTGTGCCCGAGACTGGGATGTTTGATATTCATTCATTTCTTCTCTGGAGCGAATTATTGCTTGCTGGGTCTGTGCAAGCTCTGCCTCCAGTCTATCCATGATAATATCCTGTTCCTGAAATTGCCCTGTTATCGTCAATAATTCGCCTCTGTTTTGAGTCAGGGTTTGCTGGGACTGCAGTAGTTCTTCCTCCAGTCTCCTAATAGTAGCATTTTTCTCAAAAAGTTGAGCTGTTTCCTCTAAAACCAAAGTGTCTGTCTGTATCTCAGTATCGACCATCTCTTGTGTTTCTTCAGAAATTACATCTTCATCCTGAACTGCTGTTTCTTCTACCATTAATTCCTCAGGATCTCTCTGTATTCCTATAGAAGTTGTACTAGATGCTTTATTAGGAAGAAGGTTTCTTCCTTGGATTCTGCTCTTTTTGTTTTTCTTTCTCCCGTGGATCTTATCTGCTAGTTCCAACTGTTTTCTCAATTCTTTGATAATATCCTTGAGCTTTTCCACTTTCTGCTTTAATCTTACAGCCCTCTTAGCCTTCTTCTTCAACACTTTGTTTTCTTTCTTTAATTTCCTAATTTGTTTCTAGCTTTTGGCTGATTTCTGTCTATGGGGGATTTTGAGGTCTTCTTCATTTCGTTCAGTAGATGGTTGTCCCTCTGTTTCTTCCAAGTGCTCTGTCTATTCAAGGGGGTTTCTTTCTTCAAAAATAAATTCCTCCTATGCTGTGTCATCTGGAAAGGACATTTTAGTGTCAGGAAAGTCTTCAGCAGGTTCCTCCTATGCTGTGTCATCTGGAAAGGACATTTCAGTGTCAGGAAAGTCTTCAAAAGGTTTTGAAGAGGAGCCTGGTTCTGGTTCTTTTTCCAGAATATGTTCATCCCTGTCAGTTGAGATTCCTAAGTTCCCCAGAACCTGAGCCATTTCTATCTCATAACTCTTAAAAAAGTGTTTTTCCATGTGTTTTGATTCAGGTTGGGTGTTTCCCTGATTATCTTTTTGTGCTATCTACCCTGCTTGGTCAATGTCTTGAATATTTTCCTACAAAGGCTGTTCCATGACATTCTGAGGTTCTTCAGGGTGCTCTGTTGCATCCTGAATTTCTTCAGTTATTTCCCAGATTTGTTTACTTCTCTTCCTTGTCCTAGGGGGGGATCTAAGAGAAACCATTGTTCTCTTCCTTCTTTTTTTTACTGCCTGTGTCTGTGAGGTCTAGGCCTAAGTAGTTTGAGCAGGGTCTACTTCAAATTCAATTTGGTGTACTGGAGTTTCTCTTTGGGTGGTAGTCGCCTGCTCCAGTTGTGGAGATCTACTGGCCTCAATGATTTGAGCAGGTTTTGCTTCAATTTCAGTATGAGGTGGTGAAATATTGCCCTCAATGGTTTGAGCAGGTTCTGCTTCAACTTCAATCTGAGGTGGTGAAATATTACCCTCACTGGTTTGAGCAGGTTCTGATTCAAGCCCAATCTGAGGTGGTGAAATATTTCCCTCAATAATTTGGGCTGGTTCAGGTTCAACTTCAGTCTGAAGTGGTGAAATATTGCCCTCACTGGTTTGAGCAAGTTCTGGTTCAACTTCAGTCTGAAGTGGTGAAATTTCCCTTTGGGTGGTGGTCGCCTGCTCCAATTGTGGAGGTCTATTTCCCTCAATCAAAGTTTCCAAAGTCAACTAAGTTTGACTCAGTGCTTTATCTACTAACAATTTAACTAGCTTGTGATGGCTAATAACAGTAACAGGATCTTTGGACTTTTGTGTCCTTAGAGAGACTTCATGTAATACAATATCTAGGAAGAAAGGGAGGTTAAGTACTAACCGTTGCTTCAAGGCTGCCAACAATTTAAGATGGCGTGGCCGAATTACATCGTACTTTCCATCGTAGGTGATGTAGCGCTGAACTATCCCCGCCAGTTCCTTCCATGGTTCACTGAGGGTATTAGGATTTAGTCCTTTGCCTTTTTTGTCCAATTCTTCCCCCGGTTCTGTGAAAGATTCCACGACTTCCCTCAGCTTCGTGTATTTCCCTGTCCATTGACTACTTGTGTTAGAGAGGCCTGTGACCTCTGCTATGATTTCCAAGGTGATTGATATTCGTATACCCTACACCGTAGAGCTTTCACCTTGCAGGTTTTGAAAGAATTCCAGTGTGACATTTGTGTCATCTCCTTGCAAGTGGTTGAAGTATTCTGTCCACCCTAGGTGATGTAGAATTTCTCTCGCCTGTTCAGTAACCCGAAGTAATTCCGACTCTCTGTGCACACTTCTACCACCCATATTTCTGTGAGAAGAAAGAACGACTATCGTTCCTGTTTACGAATTTGGTTAGACCAACTTTGGAAAAACAAATGCTAGAAATGGAAAATATCAGCGACGGTAAATGTATAAAGATGTGGTTTTGTATTAATTGCAATCATTACGGCTAGTCGGGAAGTGTGCCGAGCATCCCCCTCATTAATGTATAGGTCATCCTCGACTGTCAGTGTAGGTGGAAGCCATGAGTGCGGGTACTCTCGGGTAAGAGGTAATGATTGCATCGTCGCCGTCGATAGGGCTAATCAAATATAATTATCAAAAAGACACATGCCACCAAAAATCATTTAAACGATAGTCATTTGATGTGTGGAATTTATAAAGTTAGTACACCTATGTGCAAAAATGATTTATGGAGAAATCAATCGAAAATAAGTTAAATCTGTTCATTATATATTTTTTGTTAATAATCCACATAACATAATATTGTTACTTTTCCCAGTGATTGAGTATAACTGATATGATAGCCTCATTTTTTTTAATTTATTTTTATTTTTTTATTTTTTTAGATTAAAGGAGATCTAGAGACACGCAAAACTTGGTATTTGGAGATAATCTTCCATACCATAGGCAGAGCCACTGCTGCCCGCAGACATTCATAGCCTCGGTAGGGTTTCCTTTTAACCCATAGATGAGCCCGTATCCTTCATAAACACACAAATCATCTTTTTCTAAAAAAGACCATTATCCTGGTTTGGTAGCCAGATGGTGATAATTCCACTCACTAGATTGTAACGTAAGTGAACAAGCCAGCTCGTGATGAGACCTCTTGTCCTTTGAAAAAAAGTGTCAAAGGCCATTACCCTGGTGTGGTAACCATAGTGGGAATGTCACTTTCGTTAGTATCCTATGATCGTGGTAGGTTGGCTCGTGATGACACCCCCTATTCTTTTATGAGAAAAAAAAAGATTCTTATTGCATATTTTTTTTTTTATTTGTATTTTTTTTTTGTCTTTAATAAATATTTGAATTGTCTTTTCCCAAGAAGACCATTATCCTGGTTTGGTGGCCAGATGATGATAATTCCACTCACTAGATTGTAACGTAAGTGAACAAGCCAGCTCATGATGAGACCTCTTGTCCTTTGACAAAAAAGTGTCAAAGGCCATTACCCTGGTGTGGTAGCCAAAGTGGGAATGTCACTTACATTAGTATCCTATGATCGTGGTAGGTTGGATCGTGATGAGACCCCCTATTATTTATCGGAAAATTTTATTATATTATATATATATGTTTTTTTTTTGAGTGTTTATTTAGGGAGACTCATCTACTCCTTAAGAGTAAGGGATGGTATAAGGAAGTATAGAGATGCCAAGTAAAAGTATGCTGAAGACCCCTTATAATATAGAGGCAGAATATCATTCAGGTATATTTTTATATATGAGGGAAAGGAACAAATTATGGTGGTGATTGATTATGAACAAGGTTTAAGATATTTCAGAGAGATTATTCCAATTTTTTTTTTTTTTTTTGTTAAGGTGTGAGAGACCATCCACAAAATAATGACAGATCATTATAATGACGATTAGAAACTGTGCTGGTGAGAATTAATTGATGAAAGCCGCACTTACAGAGGAATGGCTAGCATTTGAATAGTAAAGAAGGGAACAACAATCACGCGAAAAAGGAACAACAGTTGTTCCATTCAAAAGGGAAACAACGGGCACGTGAAAAAGGAACAGAAGTTGTTCCATTCAAAAAGGAACAACGGGCGCGTGAAAAAGGAACAACAATTGTTCCATTCAAAAAGGAACAACAGGCACGCGGGAAAGGAATAGCAGTTGTTCCATTCAAAAGGGAAACAATGGGCACGTGAAAAAGGAACAACAATTGTTCCATTAAAAAAGGAACAACATGCGCGTAAGAAAGGAACAATAGTTGTTCCATTAAAAAAGGAACAATAGGCACGCAAGAAAGGAACAATAGTTGTTCCATTCAAAAGGGAAACAACGAGAGCGCAAAAAAGGAATAGCAGTTGTTCCATTCAAAAAGGAACAACAGGATCGCGAGAAAGGAACAACAATTGTTCCATTCAAAAAGGAACAACAGGTGCACGAGAAAAGGAACAACAGGTGTTCCGTTCACAAAGGAACAACGGATGCGCGAAAAAAAGAACAACAATTACGCGAAAAGGAACAACAGTTGTTCCATTCATAAAGATGTCCTAAAAACAACCTTAGTTTATCAACCCAGGGATTCGTCTTTTATCTCAAGAATATCGGCAAAGTTTATGCAGGTAGCCTAAAATCGTGTAGCTAAACCAGATCTAAGTTCATCAACAATCAAGTTCCTCAAACATTCACCAAAGATTCTAAGAACTAAATGAAATTGAAATCTGATTACTAAGATGCTGTAAAATGAAAGGAACTAATTAATCTAATTGAATTCACTTAACTATAAAGAAGTAATTGAATCTAAGAAAGGACTTGTAGATTTAATCTATTAATCATGAATTCTAATTACTGGAAAGGACATAGCGAATTATTCTATTTGTGGAAATATATAAAAACTGTATTCTAATCGAAAGGGACAACTAATGTAACTTTAACAGAAAGGATCAACTATCGTAACCTTAACTGAAAGGAACAACTAATGTAACTTTTAACTGAAAGGAACATCAATTGTAAATCTAAAGCAAAGGAACAACGCAGATGAAAATGTGAGGAATTGTCAAGCAATGATCTTCAGAAATGGAAATCATAACAACAATCATGAATACTTAAGGAAATGCCTGTCTTCTTCAAGAAATCATCAATTCATTGATATGCTCATGCAATTAAAAGAAATCTGAATCACGAAATAGAAATCAAAACTCTGAACTGATATAATTACAAAATGAGACAGTAGCTTCTTCAGACTGGGCCTTCGGTCTTCAGAAGTACTACTACGAGAAACTCAGAACACAGGGATGATAAAAACACTCAAAACTTTCATTGATTCCATAACTGGTTAAACATTTACAACAACTACTCGCGCAGGGAAATTCTGAATCTGAATACTTAAAATGCGGTTTTTTTCTTATGTTTTTTTGGATCTATTATCCTCTTCTATATTACAATAGTTGGGTAAATCAAGCTATCCTGAGGATCGAAAGATCCTCAGGATTTCTTTACTATTATAAAATTACAATATAGCAAATGTATTATCTTCAAACTGCTTTGCGCCTAAAAATTCTTCAATCTTCAATAGCTTGCGCATAGCCAAAATCTCTTTAGTTATCTTCGATGGTTATTTGTCCAATTCTGTAACAAAATCAAACCATTCAATCGTAATTTATAATCTATTTAATAAAACTTAAATAAAAACTCTAAAAGACATATTAATCATGTTCTTTCCTATTTATTCCTAATTAATTGAAAATTCAATCAGAACGATATCATAAACTGTGGACAAAAAGGAAGATAATTATACCTTTTTTGTAACCCAACACTAGGCAAGCTTGCAGATTGGTTCATTGAGGAGAATTTCTCCTATATCATAGTTTTTGGTTGTTCGGTTCCTCCTCATGCCCTCCCGTATTTTTTACCCGACAAGCTGGTGTGAAGAGAAGTGGCATACCAGACAGTGGCAGGAGGTATCAACAAAGAGTTAAAATCAACGCAGAAAAAGGTCTGGCCAACTTTCCCCATTCAGGTTGGCATGTTTACATTGTTAGATTTCGTTCACTCTAAAATTGAGGCCGCAGCCCTGGAGGATGTCAAATTAGTTGACATCAAGTTCAATAAGCATGTTCCACACAATATAGTGGAAAGCCATCTGGCTAAGTTTAACATGAAGAAGTACATACATGATAATTCCCCTTATGATGAAATGTTCATGGGAGCTAGATCATATGAGGAAGTCCGAAGAAGATTCCAGGCTCTGCCCCTTGACCAACAAGCTGGTTTCCTCAGCTTTCAGAAACACAGGAAAAATGATTTACCCAAGATATTGCATGGAGAGTTAAATATCATGCCTCCTTCACAGGAAGCCAGACCTACAGGATCTAAGCCAAGTTCCTCTACTAAGAACACAGTCGAGGAAGTCCCGAAAGGCCCAAAAGTGTTATTTCATGAGATAAGAGTGTCACTAGTAGGAATGAAGGATCCAAAAGTAATGGCTTGGTTCAAAGCCTTCATGAATTCGGGACAATTTTTCCCTCATTCAACACCAGCTACCCCTACTGGCACCCCGAATACAACAAAATGAGAACCGTCCACCAAAATTGGTTTGCCTATCACATTATTAACCCCTTTGTAGACAAGCTTAAAAAATCCTTGTTCTAAACTCACTTTTGTAGGTGATCTTACTCCCATCTCACCCGAAGAGATGCCTCCTTCAAATTTCTTCTTTAGCAAGAAACATAAATCCTCGTGAAGAGGGAATCTCACCAAAAGGAAAATACTGGTGTATGACAGGAAAGACCATGATGGTCCAGAGTTTGCAAAAGAAGTTGTAGGTTCGTTGGGGTATTTTTCCACTTCTAATCAATGGTCAGTGGAAAATTTGACCGAACAACTGCAACATAAGTGCCTCTTGGTAGAATAATTGCAAAATCAGATATACACTACAGAGCAGACTATCGTAAATAGGATGAACCAAGATTTTTAGCAAATCAGGGCTAGTGATCAACAACAAATTAAATAGTTGCACGACAACCTTGAGTTTCTCTACCATATCTCACACACAAGAAAAATACTGATCACTCAGTGTGACAACTTGATTGAGCACCTGCAGGCCAGACTGACCTTGACAGAGAACACACTGATAAACATTTCGACCTTCAAAGTGCAAGCATCATAAGTAAATGAGAGGATGTAAGTTGCCCAACAAGAAATCTATCTAAAAGTAGATGCCATTCAAAAATATTTTCAGGTAGTAGACCTTTCCCTAAAAGATATATGTGTTAAGAAAAAAGAGGCCTACTCAGCCTGGTCTAAGTTTCAAGAAGTTCTCATTTGGATGCAGAAAGATAATGCCCCTGGTTTTCCTCTTCTCTCTCATTCTGAACAAGAGGAGAAATGGCCCTAAAATCCTAGGAAACAAATCTGGAAGAAGGCAAGAAACTTGCGAGAGAGGTGAAAAAGGATTGTTTAGAGGCATTGCCATATTTAATTAAAAAGCTGATTGAGTTTGAGGGGAATAATATCTCAGAAGCCCTGGGGAAAATTGAGATAGAAATGAACCAACAAAGCTACAGAAAGAACAAGGAAGCTACTTAGGAATCAATTCAAGAGATGATCCATATTGATCTTATTAAAATCAATGAATGGTTGGTTAATCCAAGTTCATAGTTTCAAGCCACAGTCCAATAAGTGAACAAGATCTAGGAGAAGCTGCCCCTAATACTAAGGAAATTTTTTGCCTTCGAAGTAAATGAAAGGATTGAGCCTTCAAGGTTTGTGGTAGCATTGATGGATAGATGCACCCAATGCATTGAATAGGGAAAAAAAAAGTGCAGCTATGAGGAAATTAGAAAACATGCACAACTTCCACCTCCTCCACCCACTCTACCTTTCACCCTCCAAAAATCACTTACCCCGTCTATCCCTACCACCCACATTCTTTCCTCCACTCATCCCACCTCATCATCAGACATGTGTTCCTCCATCATTCTTTTCATGAACAATTACTCTTCCCTGTAACCATTATCCATCCCTTAACAAGCCAACACTGACCTATTCATATAATATTTCCCCCCATGTCTTCAATTTCAATTCCTTTCCCCACTGAACACACCCAAAGGGACATATGGAAACAAGATCAAATGACCAAGACTGTAATCCGAATGATTATGGTAACCCTAATGGACATGTGTATCCAGCTCAAATATCAAAGGGAAGCGAGCGCATCTACCAGCAGACAAAGAGACAGATGAAAGAACCAACAAAACTCATCAATCTTTGCATGTTGTTGTATTATTCAAATGCATTTTATTTTTAGGCAAATATTGTAAGAAGTCTAAAGATTTTCAGTTGTGACAGATTTTGTATAAATACATAGATTTAAGATCTATTCAAGGTGGCTTATTACCAAATGTAATAGAGAAACTTTTTTTTGAGTATTAATACAAGTTCAGACAAAGATTCTAGGTTTCGTTCAATTTGAGTTATGTGTTTCCCATGTGTTTCCATTTCTCTGAATTTCTTTCTGTAATTCTTGAAGAGTGATTGATTGCAATTTAGTATTACATCTACTGTGATCATATCATACCAGGAGTTCATTCATTAAACAAATTTTCCTCTGTTATTACTGTGAGTAAAACAAGACCTGTGATCTGTGTGAATTACTACATTTATATATCATGTTCAAGGGTGCATCTTCTACTTTTTCTGCTACTGCAAACAAGGTGAGACTTGTCCGTAATTGATACCTGAATTTGTTTAACAGTTTTGTAAATATTTCTACATCATTTGACATTATAATTGTGACTCAGATAACTAGATACAACCTCTTTACCATCTTATTATTAATTTCATTTAAATATTATTTCTTAGAAACTGAAGGTAGAAAAAAGCACTCATAATTTTTATTTTATTTAAAAACTTTGATTCCTGACATTATTCTTTGAGACTTAGAATCAATCTCAGGAAACTGAACCAAGTCCCAAGTCTAGTTATTTACCAAGGAATCCATTTCCTCTTTCATGTCTTTCTCCCACTTATTTTTGGTGTCTACCTGCATTGCCTCTTCATAACATTCTGGTTCATCATAATCAATCAACAATAAATAATACAATGAAGGAGAGTATCGTTCAGGGGGTCTACTTAACCTGGTAGGTATTCTAACAACACTTGCAGGAGTTTGAGGTACCTTCTTCTCTTGTTGTTGTACATTTTGATTCTCTGGTTCCTTTGGAATCTATTTTTCAGTGATCTCATCAAGCACTGTGTATTCTAGTTTTTCTTTTATATTTATCTGCAACTGATCTTTGTACATGACCTTCTCATTGAATATGACATCTCTAATCCTAATGATTTTGTGATTTTCATAATCCCATAAGAGATAACCAAAATTATTAACACCGTATCCAATAAAGGTACACTTCTTGGATTTTGCCTCAAGCTTTGTTCTATTTTCTTTATCAATATGGGCAAATGCTTCACAACCGAAAGTATTCAAAAAAGAATAGTTTACCTTTTTACCTGTCCATGCCTCCTCTGGAATTCCACCATCCAAAGAGATTGAAGGTCCTGTGTTTATTAAGTAAACAACAATATCTACAACATCTTCCCAGAACTGTAAGGGCAAACCAACATGCAATCTCATACTCCTTGCATGCTCCATGATTGTCATGTTCATCCTTTCTGACACACCATTTTCTTGTGGTGTTCCTGGAACTGTCTTCTCTCTATGAATCCCATGCTATGAAAAATAATCATCAAAATCATTGCTGCAATATTCACCTCCATTGTCTGATCTGAGACACTTCAACCTTTTTCCTGTGTCATTCTCAACCAAAGCTTTCCATTTCTAAAAAGTATCAAAAACATCAGATTTTTGTCGAATGCAATAAACCCAAGTTTTTCTAGTTACATAATCAATAAAAGTAACATAATAACGAGATCCACCAAGATATGATACCTAAGATGGTCCCCATACATATGTATGCACAAACTCTAAACTTTCACTCTTCTTTTCTTTTCCAACTATGAGAAATCTGACTCTCTTCTGTTTTCCATAAACACAATGATCACATAAATCCAATTCAATTTGTTTAATATATGGCGACAAATTTCTTTTGTGAAGTATCTGCATCCCCTTCTCACTCATGTGTCCAAGCCTATGATGCCATAATGCTGTATCCACTCCTGTATAAGCTAAAGATATAGAAGAGTCACTATTACCAGTACATAAATAAAATGTACCTACCTTCTCTCCTTTTTCTATCACCAATGATCCTTTGGTGACCTTCCACACCTTATCTGTAAATATGGATATACAACCTTCACTTGCCAACTGACCTGTTGAAATTAGATTCTTCCTTAGATCAGGAACATGTCTTACCTCTTTCAAAAACCATTGGTTTCCATTCCTTTTCTTTATTTTTACCTTTCCCATTCCAACAATTTTGCATGGTGCATCATCACCCAAATGAACCTGTCCAAAATCACCTTGAACATAATCTAGAAAATG
>ML787097.1:139201-149326 GCA_009831015.1 Picea engelmannii
ATGTTTCCTATGGGGTGTGGCATGAAATGAAGCCCCTGAATCTACTACCCAAGACTCATAAATATTATCTACAGAAAGAATCAAATCATCTTGTAACATATCACCTATTACATTTGCTTCCTGATTTTTCTCTTGCTGTCCATCTCTTTGTTTCTTTGGAGGTCTGCAGTCTTTCTTCAGATTCCCTTTCTTCCCAAAATTCCAACACTCTATCTTTCCAAGTCTGGATTTGGATTTTCCCTTCCTAGAATTCCCACGGTTTCCTGAGCCCTTTCCTCTATCCTTTTGTCTTCCCCTGTTCTCCATGTTCAATGCATTACCTAATGTATCACCTGTTCTTTTCCGTCACATTTCCTCGCTAAGGATAAAACCAACAACATCATCAAATTTTAAAGTGTTTGAACCAGAGACAAAGTTACTTATAGCCATGACAAAGCCGTTCCATATTTCTGGCAATGAGAACAAGATTAGAAGATCCATGACCTCATCATCAAAGTCCACTTTTATAGAACTTAGTTGATTAGTAACCGTATTAAATTAATTTAAATGATCTGTAACATACTCGCTTTCTGACATCTTCATATTAAATAATATCTTCATTAGAAATACCTTATTGGATGCCGAGGGTTTTTCATACAGTTTAGCCAATGTATCCATAAGCTCCTTCATTGTCTTTTATTTCGAAATATTTAAAGCCACTGATGCCGCTAGGCTCAACCGTATCGTTCCTAGTGCCTTTCTGTCAAGAACCTCCCATTCTTCGTCCTTCATGGTCGTCGAATTTTTTTCTATTCCACCCAATGGTAGGAATAGACCATTCTAATATAAATAATCTTCAATCTGCATCTTCCATAACTAGTAGTTTTGGCCGTTAAAATTCTCGACCCTAAACTTTCGATCTTCCACCATTGCTCCCACTCGAACCAGAAACCCTCTTTTTCCGTGAGTTACCTTTCGCCGTGATACTAGTTGTTAGAAAAACAACATCATGGAGAAATAAAATAAAACAAATGCAGAAATAAAACACAGAAGATACACAATACAATAGAGACACATATATATGTGTTTCACCCAGTGTGGACTACATCCACCAGAGAAATTTCTAGGTCCTTTCTTTATTATTATCCAGCAAATGAAGGGATACAACCTACAACACACTCGTTGTAACTTCCTCTTCTTTCTCTCACAATCTCCTCATTCAGAATACAATATTCACAATGATGCATAACCGCAATACATTTCCCTCATAAAATAGGGTTGCCTTCTAGGGAAAAAAACCTAACATAACTTCTACTGTCATATCTGTGATCTTATAATGAATGATCTAGATTTACTATGAAATTACAATATACATTTACAAGGAAAAGTTTCATTCGGGGGATTCTCCCTTGAACCCCCATCGGGGAACATTTTCCCCCGAACCCTCGTCGAGGGATCACTTTCCCCTGAACCCCCTAGTCAGGGGGATAGTCCCCCCAGACCCTACAGAGGGGGTAAACCTCCTCTACACTCCCTCGTGAGGAGGAGTGTACATTCTTCTGGGGTGTAAAGTCTTCATGAGGTATAAACACGACTGAAAACAAAGACCTCTGAATCAGGAATATAATCAGGCTCCAAAACCAACAAAAGGATGAAAGGGACCGAAAGGTTTCAAAGGTATCTTGGGTGATTCCATAACTAATGAGAGGTTGCCACATGGTTTTTTGGAAAAGACATAAAATTTCCATCTCTTGCACTATAATGTTGAGGAGTCTATCAAGGATTTTGGAGGTGTTTTTTTGGAGTCACTAAACAACCCAATGTTGTTGGACTAATTGGTAAGTGCGGACACAAATTGATCTCCCTATATTCACTACGAAACTAGAACAAAACTAGATAGTACACTACTCTTTCCTTAGATTTCAATTATCAAATGAGAAATGGATTTAGAACATACCTTTTAAATATTGAAGATCTGACTTCGCCAATGCAATCCAAGCTCCGTCGCGAGGCTTATGGAGAAATATCTGCAAAGAAACACAAGCCAACGAAGACAAGAATAACAGAGTCTATTCAATATGAAACTATGTATGTGATCAAGGAATCATACAATATGGACAAATAACATTCATATAGGAAAGAAAAGTATATCTGTATTAAAGAATGTGGAAGAAATATATAACCAAATGCCTTGATGTTGTCAGGTTCCTTCCAACAGTTCCTTGCTTCCCACACACTTCTACTCCATGGATTCCGAGACTGTAGATATGATAGATACTCACAATCTATCTTGACAAAGCAAAGCTCAAAGTCAATATACAAGCTCCAAAAACTCCAAGCTACAAAACCCAAGCTAAATTTCCAATCCAGCTAACTTTATCCATGAGAGCTCCTCTCTTTTTATAAGATGAAGAGGATAAGGTGAGGAGGTTAGGATGGTCCCACTAAGTCAGAAAAGTGATTAAGATCCAAACCAATCAGAGGCCACCTCACCATAGAAACTTCTCCTTCTAGAAGCATCGAGAAGATGCTTGTTTTTCCCACGTACGAAAATCATTGCACCCCTATAACTGAGCAGACTGTGACGATGTCGCAGGCCAATTTTAGTGCAGCATGAGACAATACGGGATCGCCTCACCCCTATAACTAGACAGGGTGCGACGATCCTCCTTATTAGGGTTTTTACAAAGGAAAATATGATTTCATCTCTCAGGAAAAGGTATTCTCCCTTCTTTCCTCAGGAATTCAGATCACTGACCCCTCTGAAGACAACAAATAGGTTTACATCATTAACGGTCATAGGGATGGAGAAAATAATGTGTAACAGAGAGCCCCCCAAAGTATGAAGTTAGAACAGAGTGATAGATGGAATACTTTGTGAAGTGTGTGTAGGGAACAAGGAACACGTCGGTTGGAGACTTGCCAACAAACAAGAAAATACAATACAATAATATATCATCACTAAGGCAGGCATTCCCATACTCAGAATAGAAGTGACTCAAAGCATAAATGCCGACATGCAAAGATCCATGTCAAGTAAGACAGGTCATGGACACCAAGCATACACTGTGGATCCATGCCAATATGACTCAAATCTGAACATAGCCACTAAAAATACACCGTGGATCTATGTGTTAAAGACTTAAATTTGAACATAGCCATGAGACATACACTATGGATCTATGCAACAATACAATCTGAATATACTCCAACGCAACCTGAATCTGTCAGAAAAGTTTTGGGGTCTTCATCTCCACCACTCTATAGTACGAATCTTACCATGCAAATACATGTGTTGAAGTCGAACATGGTAGAAACCACTTGATTACCGGTCATTAGTGTATACTGTTAACAAGTGTGAGGGAAATCACCATTAATGTCAATGATCCCCAAGGTACTCTAGTACAATCCAACGAATGTGAATTAATGAGCTGAAGTCGAACACTCGGTAGAATCTCCCGATCAGGGGTCAATAATGAAAACCCACTGTCAAAAGCGAGGACACCTGCCATTAAGGCATGCAAGTTCTAAGGTACCAATAAGTTTCTAAGTCTAATTCCTAGATAATGAGTTGAAGTCGATAGGGAAAGACCCGTCACAGGAAGGCCTTAATGTATCCTCCATCAATGACACAAGCTTGAGGTAGAACAGAGTAACAAGTGATTTAGGATTGACTCAGGGATGGCCGATGCAATAGAAAGCTTAAGGAATGTAGAAATGGCCAACGTAATAGAAGGATTTTCGGGTTGAAATTCTCTTTGAACATATTGAAGACACGACAATTGTCTTGGAAACATTGACTCAACAACAGGGATCACAGACCAAATTGTAATCTTATAAAGGAGTATGATCAAGAGACAAGAAAATTTTCCAAACTAGACACAAAGTGAGTGAAAGGGTGTCATGTTCAAAGGTGACTCTTCCATAGAATACATGTTTAGATACATTTCTTTCCCAATTTCCCCCCCACCATTTATGGCGAGTACCTCTTTATTTTTACACAAGCTTGAGGAGGATAACATATGCTTGAAATGTAAGCTCATTCTTCATATGAGTCCCTCAGAGTATTTTTAACGAACCCTAAGAAGGAGTGTTTAGGTCCCATATGGGTCTTTCGATGCTTGTTTAACGAGTCTAAAGAAATAAAACTCATGGGTTTTTCGTTTTTAGAAAGTCTGAAAAATAGTTAAAGAAAACTCCAAAATGTCCTTTTTCGTAAAGTAGTCTGATGAGACCGAAAAAGAGATAATCTACTACTCAACATATGTTTTCTTCAAATACTTTAACGAGTGTGAAAAGAACAAGATCGCTCGACAATATTTTCATGTTTAGAGAGTCTAAAAAGAGCTTAAAGGGAACTCGAGGGGGTTCCTTTTTCGTATAACCTTTAGGATTCTGAAAAAGTGATAAAAGTATACTCGATTACATTCTCATTGATTTACGAGCACAAGAAAGAACAAAGACTAAGCTCAGGATTGTTTTCATTTTTACGCAAGCTTAAAACAAAACAAAACTATGCTTGGGTTATATTTTATTTTTACACAAGATTAAAACTAGCCAAAACTATGCTTGGACCTGGTTTCATTTTTACACAAGCTTGAACCAGAGGAAACTATGCTTGAGGTAGGTGGTTTCATTTTTACACAAGCTTGAACCAGAGAAAACTATGCTTGCGACTTCCCAATGCAAAATCCAGTGATGGTTGGTACTTAAGCCCCATCTTAAGAAGCTAGCGGCTCTAAATTCAACATGAAGTCTAGAGGATGAAATCATTGCCCCCCAAGCTTCAGCTTGTCCAACAACATAGGAGGATGAAAATAAGCTTCAAATACTATACATAACGAAGTACTTGGCTCAATCTAAGAGGGGGAAAAATCTATTTCATTTTTAATGAGCTTGCCACAGAGAAGAAAAACTATGCTCGAGTATCCAGGTTCAATCCCCAGGCCTCTGTTTCATTTTTTAATGAGCTGGACACAGAAACATGAACTACGCTTGTGACCTCTATTTAATTTTTTAACGAGGTTTCCACAGAGATGCAAAACTATCCTCATAATCTCTATTTCATTTTTTAACGAGGTTGCTACAGAGATGCAGAAACCATCCTCACAACTGGTTTCATTTTTTAATGAGCTTGAAATTAGAAAACCATGCTCAAACACATCTTCTTGATCATGGCTTCCAAGAGGACAATACTCTGGAAGGAAACCGTGTCAAGGGATAAAAATCCATCATGGCTTCAAAGAGATCTCCACTTGATGGAAGAAAGATACTCTGGAAGGAACACATGTCGGGGGTTGCGACAGGGGTAAAGAGACTAGGCTCTAAAAGCCCTATCGAAGATATCACCATGTCAACTACCAGATCCAAGTCATAAGAGACTGAGATTACAATGATAGGCTCATCTGCATCGGTAGCTGAAGAAATGGGAGACAATGCCACATAATTGACCCGTGGCAGGGGAGATACCGTCTTCATATACAAACCATTTAGGGAGGTAGGACCAATGAATGAAAGTTGATCAATAGTCACAATTATTCCATCGTAAGGGAAATATATCACACGAAAGAGAGTAGACACAATATATTTCATGGCATAGACATAATCTCGCCCCAGGAGTAAATCAAAATCCAAGGGGTCTTGGACTACCATGATGTCAATAATGACAATTTTCCCTCCCAAAGTTACGGGAAACTGAGGAAGGATCCCTAAAGGGTGACTGGTTCTTCTATTAAAAGCTAATATATTCTATGTAACCGAAACAAGCTGAGGATAACCCAAAGCTGTCCAAGCAATAGAGGACAAATGATAATGAAAAAACCTTCATCTATCAGTGTTTGAGGAACATCTTAACCACAATACTATACTGTAATCTTGAAAGGAATGTGAGAGGGAAGACGAGGTCCAGTTAGCGCACCCCAATAAAAAAGGATGGCCTCATTACTTGGAGGGGGTTCCACAGGAGAAGGAGGATTCCCCCCTATCACGGTAGTGTCTATATTAACAAGAAAACGATGTGAAATATCGGGTTTACTCTCTAGCGGGAGAGTAGGATTGACCGATGACGAGAGTAGATCGACCACTTGAGTTGCATTCTCTAAGGGGAGAATGGGGTAGATGCATGGAAAGGGATCGACCGCTTGGGTTTCACTCTATAACATGAGAGTGGGATCGACCGAGGATGGGATCAGAGCAACCACTTGTCAACTGGTTCAACTAAGGACGTGACCAGATTGACTACATGATCAACCAAACTGACCGATGAAAGGACCGGATTGATCAATCCATCAACTACAGGTGGGTTGAGAGTAAGCTTGCGATAAGAAACTGGAAGTTGAGGTTTTTAAATATTCATGTTTTCCAATAATTTTGAGGCTTCGTCCATACGAGGGAAAAGGTGAGTTTGATGACTCCCTTTTCATAACATACACGGGAACTTGAATCTACTTTTCTATTCCCAACAGTATTTTGACTAGTTGATGGGAGGTCATCAACATGTTTTTCATAGGTTGACGACATGGGCTGGCGAGGGTGTGTGGACCATGCTTCTATAACCTTGGATAGACCAGGGCAATCCTTAAGAAGATGGCTACCCTTACAAATCCTGCAAGGGTACTTGGGCTTACGATTTGTTTGGGTGATCTTGGTATCATCAACACTCCCATCACGATTAACAGTAACTGGTGGTTTTCAAACATGTCCAACAACGGTTGGAAGTTTGGACCCTTGTTTATTTTTCTTCTTCTTATTCTTCCTTTTCTTCTTCTTCTTAGCCACCGGGTTACTAGCTTCAGAGCTTTCACTCGACAAATAAGATGAAACATAAGAAGACCTTACAATTGAAGAAGGTGAATAAGAGCTTACTGGTGAAGAAGGTGAAGGATCAACATGAGGTTGATGTTCTTGGGGGGAAGTGCTTACAACCGAAGCACTAGTTGCATTTGGGATTACCTGAGTGGAAAACAACCATACCGATAATCCAATTGTGAGACCTCGAAGGCTCAAAGTAGAGATGTAAGGAGGACCAATGTTTCCGTAAGAAGGAAAAACAAAAGTTTCCCCTGGAAAAGGGGTTCCTTCATTGGTCGTTCTGAGAATTGACGCCATTAAACACAAATCCAACCTAGAGTCTGCTAGGGAAAAAAAACAAAACACGCTAAAAATATAGGAAGCAAACTAGCAAACAAACCCTTCTTATAATGAACGCACTAGTTGGTGATGAAATCCAACGTCGTGGGAACAATGCAAGAAGGGGCTGAGATAGAGCGAGTTGAAAAGTTACGTTGATGACTTGCTTAACGAACTTACACCTTGGTGCAAGCTCCCACACATAATTGTGGGTATACCCTCCAAGGAGCCTGAGTGAGTTTGGCCAACGTCGATTCTAGGTACCGTGAAGACTTGCCCCTCCACATTCACCTCGTGTAAAGACCCTAAAGAGATTGGCCACTAAGGTTACCAATTACGACAATGATGCCTGGGGAAATAGTCGACAGTCCGATCCACGTGCAAAGGTAGGGTATCTAAGCCTGAAATCAAATCGAGAATCTCCCACACATAATCATGGGTATGCCCTCAAGTGACCCCTAATAATATGCGCAATCTCTACATGAATACCAACAAAGAAGGGTGAGTAACTCTTCCAGTCTCAATGCGACCTCGGGTTTGACCCTTGTGTGAGAAGGGCTTCCCAGGACAAAATGCAGCAATGGGATTTGAAATCTCCTTATCACAAGATACTATTGTGTGTTTGCAGATTTGGAAAGTTACCTTTCACACCTATTCCAAAGCCCCACACCCTAAGATAATGTAGGTTTTCTACTAGAAAGTATAAAATTGTCTAATCAATTTTTATAAGTGTTTTATTTTAAGGCTGTTCTTTACTCAAGAGGAAAATGGCATGGACTAAATGATGTTTTGACCGACTCTAAACAATGCAAATAAATGAGAATGAAAATATGTCACTTCGATGAAAGCTATATTACGAGAAGGAGAAAACGTTTATCATTCCCAGATGCACAATGTCCCAAAATTGTTACTAAACTCATCAATATGAATATCTTCAGGAAATGAGCCAAAGAGACTGTACACCAATACACGATTCTTGTCCCCCCCAAAAACCATGCAATTTCCCTACTTCAAATGCAAATATGCCCCCCAATCTAATATAAAACAAGAAATTAAAATTTTTTGTTTCAAATATAGTTAAAAGAAATAACAAATCTCTATAAAACAAAGCAACCCAAACAAATTTTCTCTTTTAACACAAACTATTCAATAAAATAAAAATAAGTTCTTTCACCAAACAATTCTAAAGAAAAAAAACAATTCTTTGTAACTGAAAGACACTCAAAGCAAGAGATCAAATCTTTCAAAATAAAACAATCTAAAATGAAGCAAATATGGATAAAAGCAGATTCAAATATTTCAAGTAGACTATAGTCAGACCCAACAAATCACCCCAAAACCATATCTAATATCTGGGCAAGAAAAACCATCAAAAATCAATTTTCCACACAATCGTTATAGGCTATCAGACTAACATTGTGCGAAGATTCCTAATCATTGCAGGCTAGATAACAGATACAGTGCGATGACGCCGTACTGTGTCAAAAGGTTGTTGATTAAGGTTGGTTGTCATTGATGTCAACCCTTGAAGAAAGCCCCACAACACAAAGGTTTGGGTAATGGACCCAATATTGTTTGATGTAAAGATGATTCATTATCTTCTTGTCATGGTTGATAAGAAGTAAAGATGGATGAACTCCAAAGTGGTCCCCTTATGGTGAAAGCCCTCACGGGAAGACGCTTTGTGGAGTAAGATAACCCATGCTTAATTGTGGAATAATGAGATGAAGGACAATGATTTTTTCAGGTAAAATATCCTAGATGGATAGTTCTTGTCATTCCATTTCTGGTGGCATGTGGAACGCCACATAACTCCTCACGGTTAGAGAGTTATGGCCATGAGAAGTTGGAGACCCTAGGTTTGGGTAATGGACCCAAGTTTGTTTGATGGATAACGGTATGAGTTATGATATATTTTCAAATAATACTATTCTATATGGATAGTACATGTCATTACATTTCTGGTGGTATGTGGAATGTCACATAACTCCTCACGATTTGAGAGTTATGACCTTACGAAGTTGGAGGACCCTCATATGTCATATAGAAGCCCCAAAAGGTCAAAGTAGTCAAAGTGGTTTAAGGGATTTTAAAAGGTAAATAATAAAGTTAAGTAATGGGTGTATTATAATTCAAAGTGAATGCAAAATAAATTATTTCAATAATAAATTTAATAAATAAATTATAAGTGGGTTAACCCTAAAATAAGGAAAGTGGGGCCAAGTGACCTAGAAGATGTTTTTAAGGAAGCTACTTGGAGAGTATAAATAAGAGGCAAGGCTATCTCATTTTAAACACACTTGAGCATATTGAATATCTATAGGTGTTTGAGGTAACCAAGGATATATAAGCCAAAATTCCAAGGGAAGGTGAAGAAAAGAAGGCCAAAATGCAAGAAAGGATAAATTCTTTTGATGGTGCTTTCTAAGGTATGTTGTTTACAGGTCATCTCACCATTTTCGCTATAATTTTTTTTCTATAATGATTCAGACCATGAAATTTCCATTCCATTGAGAAAACATATCCAATTATATGTGGTAAACAATTCAGCTTATGGGTCATTGTATTTTTGGAGTTACACTCCGTGGAAAATAGGGTTTGTGGCTAGTCCTGAAACTAGTCAAAAACAAGTGTTTCGGGTAAAAACGTCATAAATTATTCATAACAGATAAAAATTCAGTAAAACCAAATGTGTTGGTTAGGGTATAGTATTTAGTATACCGTGTCACAATTTTATATCAATTCAACAAATATTCCATGCGGGGCATGCTCTACAAGGTCGCTCTCTAGAATAAGCCAGAATTCAACAATGTATGCCATTTTTGCTATAACTCTTTTTCTGAGAGGTTCCAAGTAGTGACACCTGGAGGAATTGCATAAAACACACTGAAGAAAATTGTGTATCAGTTTCATATATTTATACATTACAGGTACAAAGTTATGATTACTTCAAGTTAGGGTTGTTGACTAATCCAAAACTAGGCATGTGAGACTAAAGAAAAGTTTGATGAAAATGCT
>ML787097.1:157937-180663 GCA_009831015.1 Picea engelmannii
AAAAAAAAAAAAAAAATGTCCTTTGATTTCCTCCTGCTAGTTATGAATCTCCTATGGATATGAATTCCCTTCAGAGAACCTGCTCTAATACCATGTTTAAATTTTTCCTACTCAACACCTGACAATTAGTAAAAAACAAAATCTCTTTAGCTACTAAAAGCACCACTGAGTAATCAACAAAACATGCATCAAAAGCATAAATAAGGAAACCAAATCAAGGACATATAAACACTAATATTTTCGGATTTAAACCCCTGGAAAAAACCTAGAGGGAAATGCAGTGATGAGAATGATTTTATTATGCTAAAATCAAGGCTCCCATAACAAGGATAATGGCCCACTAAGAGAAATACAACTGCAGACTAACTTGACAAGGTCTGACCTACTGTACGACCAATTTTGGCATGCTTTTCAAGCCATACATAATTCAAATTCTTAAGAATGATGTATATACGCCACTGTCTACATTGTGAAACGTGTATCCATATGGAAAACTTGTATGACAATCTCTGTATGATCCGACACTCTTCCGTGGCTTCCTAAGATTGAAACCCACCTACGTAAGCCTCCGTTCTCTCTTTTCCTTGACCTGATCTCTAGATGGAAGTTCTTCTCCTTCCCTATCCAAGATCTCCTAGAATAAAATTCCTTCTTCATCCATGCTCTCAAGTATTAGTCTCCTTGAGTCTTTCAAGTGTCTTTCTCCTTCACCCTAGCCATGCTTTTATAATCATGAGTTATAATCTATTTCTAATCTCACTTGATATTTAGAATTACATTCCAAGATGGCATGCATGATAACTTTTAGTATTTTCTAAAATAATTCAATTAACTAATTACATAATTAATTAATAAAAGAAATTTACTTTAATAAGTTTTTAGGTACCGGATCTATTATAATATTAGAAATCATAAATACTGTAGAGAATAACAACAGAACAACACAATATATGAAACCACAACACCAAAATAATACTTTTGTTGATAGGAAACAATGTTCACTTGCCTCTTCGAGGTGGAAACCTCTAGCAAAGCAGTGCTCTATTACAATAATTATAAAGAAAAATACTTCTCATGCCCTCGACTCCTATTTATACTAATTATATATATGAAAATAGAAATCTAGAAGAATATCTTTCTAGAAGTGGAAGATTCTATTATGTCTTCTTACATTTGACTTATTCTTCCTTATGACTAGGCCTTATTAATATCGACCTTTATTACATGGAAAATATATTATTCTACCTACATGAGGGGTTAGGGAGGTTAGGTACCTAACATTCTCTCCCCCTTAAAAAAAATCTTTTCCTCAAGGCTTGAGATGAGGAAATTTCTACAGAATGGTAGCCGACTCCCATGTGGTATCTTCTGGCTATGTGTCCTTCCGTTGAACTAAAAATTATTTGATCCTGCGTTGGCATAGATGATTCTTGTGCTGGTCCAAGACTGCCTATTGTCATAACCAAATGGAACCTTCTTCATCCAACTCAAGTAGACTAGTCTGAGTATGGCATCTATTCCTAGCAATTTATTTAAGCAGAAAACATGAAAAACAAGGTGGAGCTTAGAGTGAATGGGAAACTCTAATTGGTAGGCCATGGGATCCACTCTCTTGAGAATAAGATAAGGACCATAGAATTTGGGAGAGATTTTCTGACAGTGCTGGGCTTTGAGTGAATTCTGCTTATAAGGTTGTAGACAAATAAACACTTGGTCCCCTTCAACAAATTCACTTTCATAACAACCTTGCTCTGCTTGTTGTTTCATGCAATTCTGAGCCATGACCAAATTGTCTTTGAGAGTATGGAGGATTTCCATGCAAAATGTAAGAGTTTGATCCACCTATTGAACCTTGGAGACACTGAGCATGTATGATAGAACTGAAGGTGTATTTTTTCCATAGATTGCTTCAAAGGGAGTCATGCGAGTGACATAATGGTAAGAAGTGTTGTACCACCATTTAATGGGGGGTAACCACTCAACCCATTGATTTTGTATGTCATATGAAAAACACCTCTTATATGTTTCCAAACACTTTTTGACTGCTTTAGTTTCTCCATTAGTCTAGGGATGATATGTGGTGCTAAGATGAAGGTGGGTTCCCTAGAGTCGGAACAATTCTTTCCAGAAAGTGTTGGTGAAATTTGGATCACGATCATAAATAATAGAATGAGGCCTGCTATGGAGTTTGAATATATTATCCATAAAAAATTGAGCCATTGTGGATGCTACGAATGGGTGTCGAAGAGCACATAAATGAAAATATTTGGAAAGACAATCCACTACTACCATGATGACTGACTTATCTTCAAATTTAGGTAAGACAACAATGAAGTACATAGAAATATCTATCCAAATAGTAGTTGGGATCATAAGCGGTTGGAGTGTGCATGGAGATTTGACAGTCTCTCCCTTATTGCATTGACATGTTTCACATTCAACCATAAAGGTGTGAATGTCTAGTTTCATGCCATCCCATAAAAAAAAAATGTTTGACCCATTCATAGGTTTTGGTAAAACCAAAATTCCTAGCTGTAGGTGAACCATGAAACTCTGAGAGTATGGTGGATTTAAGGTTTGACTATTTTCTCAAATACAAGTGAACTTTATAATGAATATCTTCCTGGTGCCACAAGTACATGTGAGAAGCTTGCATATCCCACTGTAGTGTTTGGATCAATCTTGAAATCTTGGGTTCTTGCAACCATTCTTGGCAAGCCTCCTGAAGCCAATATCCTATAATGAAAGAGAGGAAAAAAGGGACCCATCTTCTCCATATTTTTTCAAAAGGGTATCAACCATCACATTCTCTTTTCCTTTTTTTTTAGATGAGCTCATAGTCATATACAAACAATTTTTTTATCCATTTTTGTTGCTCCGGTGAAGAAATTCTTTGTTCCAAAATATACTTGAGGATTTGATCATCAATTTTTATTTGGAAGAGTTGCCCCAAGAGATAAGGACGCAAGAGATCCACAACATGCAAAATAACTAACATTTCCTTTTCGTAGGTGGATTGACCAAAATGAGGCTTGGATAATTGTTTGATGGTGAAGGCAAAAGGTCTACCATATTGCATGAGTACAACCCCAACGCCTTTCTCCGATGAATCAAACTTAAATACAAAGGTCTTGTTGAAATCAAGGAGAGCCGGAACTGAAGTAGTGCACATAACCACTTTCAAAGCTTGAAAGGAATGGTCAGATACTGGAGTCCAACTAAAATCATTCTTTTTAAGGAGCGTTGTGAGGGGAGCTGCAATTTTTCCATAATTCTTAACAAAATTGCGATAATATCCGTTAAACCTAGGAATCCATGGAGACTTTTAAGAGTTTTTTGGCGCGACCAATCCTACATAGCTTCGATTTTCTTCGGATTCACCCTGACACCATCCTTGCCGACAATATGTCCCAAGTAATCAACTTCAAAGGATCCATAAACACATATAGATTACTTAAGATAAATTTTGTGGCATGACAATAGTTGGAGATATAACTTGATACACGTGGGCAAGATGGGCTTGCCAAGTTTTTATATAGATGAGAATATCATCAAAGAAAACCAAGACAAAATAACGAAGGAAAGGATGGAATATATGATTCATGAGACTTTGAAAAGTAGAGGGAGCATTAAAAAGGCCAAAGAGAAAAACCAAGAAATCATAATGACCCTCATGAGTTCTTAATGAAGTCTTGGGAATGCCTTCTTCTTTCATATGAATCTGTTGGTAGCTAGAGCGAAGATCAATTTTGGTAAAATACCAAGCACCACTTAATTCATCCAAAATGTCATCAATGACAGGAATGGGAAATTTTTCTTTGATTGTAAGTTTGTTGAGAGCTCAAAAATTAGGACATGTGTGGCAAGTACCTTCTTTCTTGAGTACCATGACTACTAGAGAATAATAAGGACTGGCACTGGGACAAATGACACTGGCATCTATAAATTCTTGAACAATCTTCTCAATTTCATTCTTCTAGGAGAAGTGATGATGATAAGGGAGAACATTTGGAGGAAGACTACCCGAAACTAGAGGAATGGAATCATCATGGACAATTCACAAAGGGGGAAGTCCCTGGGGGGTTTGAAACACAAATTGGTGTTGGGAGAGGATGTACATAGGGTGTCTCAACTTCCTAAATGGAGTGAAGTTGGGAAATAATTCAAGAGTGACCTTTTCTGAGGAGATTTTACATTCAGTGTGAACTGATAATCTCTGGGGACCCTGCCATGATGCCTTGGAACTGATGTTGTTGGCCCTCTTTCTAGAATTACGTGGTTAATTTATGGAAATCCATGGTGATAGGGTCGAGAGTACGTAACCATTCCGCACTAAGTACAATGTCACAACCGCCCATGTCAACAGAAAACATATGATATTTCAGGTGGTAGTGACCAATATGGAGGCACACATTTTCACAACTTCCTCCACATTTCATGGAACCCCCATTGGATATCATGATTTGGAAATTATTAACTATAATAATATAGCAATTGAATTCTTATGCAATGCAACGATGAATACAATTATGTGTGTTTCCACTGTCAACTAGAATGATGACTTTCTGGTTCTTAATGTAGCCAATTAACTTGAGGGTTTGGGGATCGGAGAAACCCGTGAGTGCATTCAGAGAAATCAATGGTTCAAATTCTGGTGGATTAGAGGTATGATTAATATCATTTGGTGGGGGTAGCTCAAGTACATGAGAAACATCTACCTTTGCTTCGGAATCCTATGACATAGTCATAAAAAAATTTGTTCCTTACACTTTTTCCCTAGAAAATACTTGTCATCAAAATTATAACAAAGACCCTTAAGTTGGCGTTCATCCATTTCTGCTCGATTCAATTTTTGGACCTTGAGGGGAGTAGTAGGAGGAGCGGGAAGTGTTGGTTTAGAGTGAGGAATAAAATGTGTTTTTCTGGTTTAGGATGATACAACTTGTTGTGCTTCCTTGGCCCATTTTGTAGCTTCCAACCAAGTCTGGGGGCGATCCATGAGGACATGGGAACATATTTCATTCTTGAGGCCACTGATAAAGAATTCACTGAAAAAAACATCTGTCATGCCCTCCGTTCTAAAAGAAAATTGCTCAAAGGAAGATATAAACTCTTCCACTTGGCCAATTTGTTTCAACTTGGTCAAACGAACTAAATGATGGGTGTCGGTGTCAAAGTGGTCATAGAGCTCTACAAAAAATTGTGTCCAAGACACATACCCTTGGTGTGCCTTTTTACTCGATTTCCACCATTTCCAATGTTCAGGATCCAAATGGAGAATACCATAATGAATTTTGGCCAACTCATCGGTAATGCCATGCAAAGGGGAGTAATTTTCCATTTGGGTGACCCAACCTATGGGATCTGAGCCATGAAATTTGTTCACATACACTCTGGGAAGGTGTAGGTCATGCTGAAATTGATGGGTGTGGGAATTTGATTAAGTCCCACCTTTGGGGTATAAATTTTGGTCATATGAGATATGGTCTCTGTTGGCACAGGGGTAGACCCAGGGTTCAACGCTACAACAGTGCACCAACAAAACCCTAACTACCGACCCTTTCGGAAACACCTGCGAAGTAGATGAAGTCTCACCCGAGGTAGAGATAGGGGTGGTTGCAAGACTCAAGTGTCTGCAACCTTAGCTGGGACAAAAATATGTGATTATAATACTTAACATAGCACTTGGCATCAATAGTTCATCAATATTCAACCAATAACTATTGCGCAGATAGAACAAAGCATCGCATCATTCGCACTGATCTAATGTGATCAAGCACTTATCACAAACATATGGATCAGATCTAGCAGAAGCAAGCACTAAGCACATCATAGAAGTCAGATCTAGCATTCATAGTACAAAGCACAAGCAGATCTATCTATCTATATAAAAGCACTTATCTAGAGAGAGTCATAAACACATTAAGATAAGCACAAAGCATAACAACACAGTATTTACATGGTTCACCCCCACCCTGGGGCTACATCCACAAAATCTTCTTCTTTATTGTCTTTAGTCAATCTGTTACGAGCACAGAGCCTCAAAACCCTTACTTCGCACATGACAAAAGATCTGTGCAACTCGCTAGATCCTTCTTCCTTGCGTTCCAACACTATGCCTTCCACAGTATTGCTACAATGACTTGCACTTAAGTCTGCAAGTTTCATATAGTATGCACAAATCCTTACAAGTCCTAATCACACAGATCCAAATCTTGGCACTTAGCCTACTTGCCTACTAACATCACATAGATGCACCACTACTTATATCTATCCTAAGCATCTATTTATATATACAAAATAGGCCTAAACATGGGTAAACCCATGGGACGACATCCCATTCCTGTTACATACTCCCACATCCAAAAAATGACCTAAAAAGGGGCCAAGATCCCGTGATATCTGCTTCTTCTTGCGCTCCTCCTTCGATGGGTGTCGAAGTCCAAAATAGGTCAACATGATCAAGAATCTCCCAAAGCTTGGTCAAAAGCTAACATGCCCCCAACACACACCTGTGACTCATCCTGAGTCACTCTGGTCTGACTATTTATGCCTTGAATGCCTCGAGCTGCCTCGACGTGCTGCTGTGGTATGAACTCTTGCTCGACAAACTCCTGGATTACGACGTTGTTCACTGGCTCTTCTAGGCACTATTCTGCTGCATTAACAACTTGTTCTAGATATTCTCCTCGACTCTCGACCTCTGTGAACAACTGATAGGCCTTATATTGCATAGGCTGGAGCCGTTGAGTTACTTCCATCACTTTTATTTGAATCGTATGGATCTGTTGCTGGACGGGTCTTTGCTCTTGAGACCGCTTCATTCTTTCTATAGCTGATAGGACCTTTGGATGCACTTGTAGTATCTCTACGTGTTGCTTTGCGTCCTAGAGCTGCGACTCTAGTGCCTACAATTTCAGGTTCTTAGTGAGCTTCTCATACGTTTGGGAACTGTGGTTACTCAACTGCTTGCACTCCCCTGCAAGAGCCTTCAGTCTCTCAGCTGCACTCCTAGCGGTTGCTTCCCTTTGATTTCTTACATCTTGAGGGGTCTTGGGCACTGCGCGTAGCTCCAAATTTTCTATGCATTGTTGTAGCTGCTAGATCACTTCTTCAAGTTGTACTATTTTCTATGGAGTTCTCTCTCTAGCCTTTATTTCTATGACTGTCACAGAGAGAAGCGCTCTATTGACCATTTCTTTTACTTCAAGTTGCTCTGTGAGAAACTGTTCCTTTTCTTTCTACAGTTGGGATTTTTCTTTGTCGAACTTTGCCTGGAGAGCAAGCTGCTCCCATTCTGCAGTACTGCATTTCTCTACAAGGACTCCTTGTACTTGTGCCAAATCCTGGGTGGCTTGCGCTGTTTCTTCCTGTGCTTGTCGAAGGCGAGCTTCGACTATCTCAAATATTCAGTGGAGTTGAGCTGGCTCATCTCCTAGTTCTGGTGTTCCTCCTGATAGAGGCACAGTGGGGACTGTGTGGCTAGACTGCAGTGCTTGCTGCAATCCTTGGAGATCAATCTCGATTCTATTGTACATTACTTCTTGCTTAGCCTCTTGTTTTTCTGCTATCTCCAGTAAAGCATCATTCAGGGCCACTATAATCAAATCGAAGTCATCTAAGGTGAGGATGGTCTGCATTTTGGTCATAGAAGCTTTCGATTTCTTTCGGGAGGAAGGTTTCATGGGGAAAACCTTCCTTTTCTTCGAGGGGTCCTCCTCATCTCTTGGTGGTGTAACCCCACCTTTATTCTGTTCAACTTCTGTGCCATCTATCTCTCCGCCATCACCTCCTTGCTCTGGTGATATGGAAGAATTCTTCACATATTCACTTTCTAAATCCCGAACCTCTTCAGTTTTCTTCGTCCTGCTAGGTCTGGGTGTATCCTGCGCAGTTTCTGGACTGTCTATATCGGATATCTCCACAGGGTCTGTTGGAATGAGGAAGTATGCCGACTAGTCCTTGGTGATCTCCTCCAAGTCCTCCTCCATTACCTTGTAGTAGGACTGAAGTTGCTGCTTGTGCTCATCAACGCGTGTTGTGATGTAAATGAAATGGCGATCTGCGCTAAAATTCATCAACGACCTGAACCTGTGTAAAGTATTCGACGTCATGCGAGGCTCAGAATGTATAGCTACCTTCAACTGGTTGTAGTATGCATGAAATAAAACATTGGACTACCACTGTTTATTCATGTCGCTTGAATACCATAGTGTGTTGAACTTAGCAGCCAATGGTTCAAAGGGGTCGATGTCTGGGAAGGTCGCACCTTACAACATCTTTGAGGCAATGAAAGCGATCAGGATCAATATCCAGCTGAAGTGGAATTTGTACCCTTTATATTGCGCTTCTCTGCAGTCAAGTTCTAATTGGTTTACTAGGTACTTCACCCAATTCATTTGTAGGCCCTCTGTGCACTTCCTTGCGAGGTTGACTATAAAGCCAGTCACTTGGGTGGGTCGGTTCCTGCATACTAACTTCCCTGCAATCATCTGATAGGCGAGGCACACTGCACCACTCTAGATAGAAGATACCTTGTAGCCTCGCGTTCCTTTATCGACATCTCCATAAGTGTCTTTGATCCTTTGGGCAAGAGCGTGGTCCATGGCTTTTCCAAGATAAAAATCCTGTGGGTCAGGTGCTTGTATACTAAGCCCGATGATCCGATTTATCAACATCAGATCCACTATTATACACCGATTTAACCATATATAACCTCCTTGGTAACAAGACAACAACAATATGACACATTCATTCACCTCCTGGTGTCGTCCGAAATGCAGAATCTTCATAATGTTCAGCAGGGTGGACTCCGCGAGGTTATGGGTCCATGATTGAGGGGCGATCTTCAAATTCTTTCCCTTTTTTCTGGTTAGGTACTTATATGGGGCGAGCATGTTGTAAACTTTCCGGTCACCGAGGTTGAATTCGCTAAAATTCAACACTGCAATCTTATCTTGGTCTGCATGAACTGTGCGTATCCCCTTTGGGAGGTACGCAGTGACCAAGGCATACTCAAAATCTCTAGGTATGCTATCGCGGTTTACAACACCGCTCAGAGGTGGTATATAAGTAGGTAATATGCTCATAATCAACTTTAGCATTCGCGAGGTCATCCCTGTTCTTAGTTCACTTCTCATCTGATGGTCGGGATGGTCCGGCTCAAGTAGTGGATGGAGAAGCTAGCAGTCCTCTCATGGATGATGCTTTTACACCTGTGGATAATCCTCTCTCTGACATGACTATTTCAGTCATCAGGTCGATCAAAACTTCCTCAAAAACTCTTTCTGTATCGCTCAACTTGTTCGACATACATGCTCGGGGTTAATAATCTCAGATGCAGGGGGTAGCTTAGACATAGTAACAGGAGAGAGAGAAGAAGCACAATGATCACGGTATAAACTCAACGTAGTCTGTGGGCTCAAATTCTCAATTAGAAAAAGTGTTCTCGGTGCACGACACAGTGGGATAAATAGGTAACTCGACAATGGGTCTCTTGCAATGAGTATGAGGTCTTCATTAACTATGTTCGATCCGTTATGGCACAGTCCAATGGTATGGTGTCGAGACTTAAATTACTTTCCACTCATTCGAGGCAACATTCGAACGGTTATAATCTCCCCAACGACTATATTTCTTTGCCATGGGGAAGTGCCATGTGTCGTTGTTCTGATATCCCGATGAAGCTCCAATTTTGCAAATTTTCCTTCTGTGAGCTTCCCTCTATAACTTTCTGTAACTTTTCAATCTTAGCCCTCTTCTTACTTAGCTTTCTAGCCTTCTTTCCAGTGAGCTTCATCTCGGTATGCCTTTTTCCATTCTGATTCTTATCTTCTTTTAACATAGTTACTTCGTGTTGTTGAAATTCTTTCCTAATATTCAAGGGTGATACTTCTTCTTTGTATTGGATAAGTACTTTAGTCTTCTGTTGGTCTTCTAATGTTCTTGCAACTTCGACATCTAAGCCTCTAGTGTTAAATATCTTCGATCTTTTCTCCTATTCTGCAATCAAGTGTGCGATCCTTCTGGTCATGAAATATTTTAACTCTTGTTTCATCTGTTCCAAAACTTCTTCTTCTTCCTTTCGTCTAGTTCGATCTCTATCAATCGAAGGTTTTCCTAGTAACATGGTAAACGGGGCGTTGTCTTCAATAAATTTAATAATATCAAAATATTCTTCTGTCGAAGTTCCATTAACGTGCATAGGTATACGAGTGAGCTTCCCACAGAGGTTTACCAACTTTCCTCTGGATAGTCCTATTCCTCCTAATGAAGGGATCATAGCAGACTTCCCTATGGCTTCCCAAGTTCTTTCTGTTATGATATTCACCTATGTTTCTTCATCCAGAACATAGTCAATGTTGAAGTCTCCTATTCTTACTTCAATGCATTCTTTTTCCTTGAAGATCTCTGATAGTCTGACATGTCGATGGTCATTCAGGGTTTCGTTTATTTTCAACAACAATTTTTCTGATTCTTCCTGGGATTCTTCCATTTTTGGATCTGCCTTAGGGTTTTCTTTATTCAGATTCATTTCTTCCAGCTTAGAAATCATTTTAGGGCAATCCAACACTTCATGGTCCATAGCTTTACAACAAAGACAACTAGGTCTCTTCCTAGGGCATTCCTTAGCAATATGTCCCAATCTTCTGCAACTATAACATAGGGTTAATCCTCTCTTTCTTTTAAATGATCCCCAGCCTTTCTGGTACTGCACACTAGGATCATGGTATCTAACCTGCAAAAAATTATTTCTAGGATCCTGCATCCATTTGCTAGTCCAAACATTCTTTCTATGCATAGGTGTAACATATATTTCACTATTCTTATCAGATCTACTCATATCAAGACTTCTTTCATCAATTAGTGCCCTAGTTTTCAAGCTAGGACAAAACCTATCAAACATACCTAGATCCATACTTTAGAAACAAAATTTTCCACTTATCTTACTTCTACAGAGCACAAAGCTTTTAGATCTAAAACTTTTCACTATTCTTACCTTTATCAGATCACAAAGCTTGCATATATTACCTCTTTTAATAAAAAATTCTCACTTTTACCTTTTTGAGAGCACAAAGCTTCCAGATCTTGCTTCTCTCCTTCAGATCCGACTTCTTTTCTTTAGATCGAGCTTCTTTATTTTAGCACAAATCTTTATAAATCAAGTAGACTACTACGCACTAGAGCGACATATCTATGCACAGAGCTTTCAAAACTTCAGGATGAATCTTTGCACAAAACTTCTTCTTTCTCAGTTCCCAACAATCACAGCTTTAGGTCCTGACAACGGAACCATTTGTTGGCACAGGGGTAGAACCATGGTTCAACGCTACAAAAGTGCACCAACAAAACCCTAAGTACCAACCCTTTTGGTAACACCTGCGAAGCAGATGAAGTCTCACCCGAGGTAGAGGCAGGGGTGGTTGTAGGACTCAAGTGTCTGCAACCTTAGCTGGGACACAGATCTGTAATTATAATACTTAATAGAGAAATTAACATCAATAGTTCATGAATATTCAAGTAATAAATACTACACAGATAGAATAGATCATTGCATCATTCAAACTGATCTAATGTGATCAAGCACTTATCACAAACACATTCATAGAAGTCATATCTAGCATTCATAGCACAAAGCATAAGCAGATCTATCTATCTATATAAAATAACTTAGCTATAGAGAGTCATAAACACATTAAGATAAGAAAAAAGCATAAAAAAACATTATTTACATGGTTCACCCCCACCCTGGGGCTATGTTCACCAAGTCTTCTTCTTTATTGTCTTCAACAAATCGGTTATGAGCACAGAGCCTCAAAACCCTTACTCTGCACAGGACATAATATCTGCGAAGTTCGCTAGATCCTTCTTCCTTCCATTCCAACACTAAGCCTTCCACAATATTTCTACAATGACTTGCAATTAACTCTACAAGTTTCACATAGTATGCATAAAGCCTTATAAGTCTTGATCACACAGACCCAAATCTTGGCACTTAGCCTACTTGCCTACTAACATCACATAGATGCACCACTACTTCTATCTATCCTAAGCATCTATTTATATATACAAAATAGGCATAAACATGGGTAAACCCATGGGCCAACATCCCATTCCCGTTACATATTCCCACATCCCATAAAGGACCCAAAAAGGGGTCGAGATCCCGCGATCTATGCTTCGTCTTGCGCTCCTCCTTCGACACGCCGTCGAAGTCCAAAATTGGTCAACATGACCAAGAATCTCCCAAATCTTGGTCAAGGGCCAACAGTCTCCATGAATATTCATTTTGGTGGAGAGATGGACATTGGAGGATTCAAGATGACTTACAAGCTGGGGAGAGAGGTCATGTTTTAGGTTTTCCATTTTAGTGTCTATGGTGACATGCATGTTTTCATTGATGGTGGTAATATTGGAATTGATTTTCTTCACTTCCTTCTGGGTTGTGAAAAAATAATATGACAAGGTATTGAGGCATGATTCAAGGTCTTGGTTGCAGGCGTGGGCCATGGTGAAAACAAGATATAGGAAAGGGATGGGTGGGTCCACATATAAAAGGGGTTATGGGTGAAGGGTATCATGATGATCAAGGTGAAAAATGGATCTAATGGGGTAGGTCCCAAATAAGGTTGCCAGAAGGGGGTCGAGACCATAGAGAAAAAAAAAGAAGGTGAAAAATGATAGCTATTACTGCAATCAGAACGAAAAGATGAATCATATGGGATAGGTCTCAAATAAGGGTGCAGGTAGGCCCCAATTTTATTTTTTATTTTTTATTTTTTACTCCTACAGAGTTATACTCCGATCTGAATAATATTGCAATGTCGAAATTCCCAAATTCTTAACAGGAAAATGTGTGTAGTCAATTCACGACCAGAATGTAGGAGGCAAGGTTTCACAACAATAGATCTTTTCTGTTCTCTTTCCATCCCAAAGGTTAGAGTTTTTAGGGTTCCTACAAACAAGGGTTTTCCCTGTGCTATAACTCTCTGATATATGTTCGAGGTCGAACAATAGTTCTTGGTCCAATATCTTAGGGAACTAACTAAGGAGGCTAGACCATACCCTTATCCATACTACCCGATTATCTAGGTACTAGAGAGTATCTTCCTAAGTGTTGTTCTTGGTGGAGCTATAACAGTTAGGTGACCAATCGGTTGATTTATGGAGGGTTTCTAGATACCTAGGCTAGTGCATATATAAGTGTTGTCTGATGAGCTACCACTTGAAGGGGTACCAACAAGGGTTACAAGGGTTTCCAACAATGTGAGCTTAAGTACCTCTTGTATTTCTTGAGTGTATGCTTCCTTGACCGCATATTTATGCACTGAACGACATATCTCTATAGTTTTAAGATGTCGAAATACATCTCTACCCTAAAAAAAAATAACCCACATTTCCTTCCAAAGAAAGTTCTCTAATACCACTTGTTAGGTACCAGATCTATTATAATAGAAGAAAATATAAATACTATAAAGAATAATGACAAAACAACATAATATATGAAACCACAACACCAAAATAATACCTTTGTTGATAGGAAACAATGTTCAATTTCCTCTTCAAGGGGGAAACCTCCAGTAGAGAAATGCTCTATTACAATAATTATCAAGAAAAAGACTTCTCATGCCCTCGACTCCATTTTATACTAATTCTATCTACTAAAAGAACAATCTAGACGAAGATATTTCTAGAAGCATAAGCTTCTATTAGGTCTTCTTACATTTGACTTATTCTTCCTTATTACTAGGCCTTATTAATATCGACCTTTATTACATGGAAAATATATTATTCTACCTACATGAGGGGTTAGGGAGGTTAAGTCCATGACATAATCCATTTAATTAAGGTAAATTCAAGAGTAGAAGGGTTTGGATGATTTCCACATGTCTAGACACATAGACCAATGTGGAAATACCTGTCCAATGCTACCACTAACATCAACACTTATGGCATCCACCCTTGTGGCCAATACCTGAAATTTTGAATTATAATCTTCAATATCACCTAATTTCTTTATTCTTGTCAATTTATTGAAGTAGTCATGTTTCCAAACTTTCCCATATTGTGCTTCTAAGTCTATTGTAAATAAGACCCAAGTATAATGATAAAAAGGGGGTTGCCTTTTTACTGTCCATTGGTACCATTGATATGGTTTTATCTCAAAGTTCAAAGTTTCTATTTGAATCCTTTTATTTTCATCCATAATATTATGTAGTTCAAAATATTTCTCTATTTGGTTCACCTAGGTGAAGAGCTTTGTTCCATCAAACTTCTTTAATTCAATCTTGGGAAGGTTGAATTTAATACCCCCACTGTAATTAACTCCACTATTAGAGTTAAACACATTAGAAATTTGCTTATTATCGACATGATGTTCAACCTAATTACTACCATTATTTTCATGATATCCTTGCATTTTGATATCTCCTTTAGGGGGTCTCTCAACTAGAGCCCGGGAGATCATGGAATACAAGGAATTTTGCAATTCCTTCATAGTTTTTTGTATTTCTAATTTATTTTCATCCATCTTATTTTTCATGTCATCCATCTTCTTATCCATTTCTTGAATTTGTTTTTTTGATGTTACAAACTCATCCTTTGTTATTGACCTAACACTCAATTCATTAAGTTGTTCCACCAATTTAGATAGCATGTTATGCATGTCCTCATTTTCTTCTTGAGTTATAGATGAGACTTTGGGAGGTTTAATTGGTGTTGAAATATTATTTGGACCCATGCATAATAAAAATAATAATACTCTTCTTTTTCCTCTTTATCACAAAGTTTGAATCACCAAAAACAAATCTTCCAATAAAAAGTTATGCCAATTTGGAGTTTGTTCTCTTGACCGACCTTCCTTATGATGTATTTATGAAATTTAGGCCCTTATAAGTCTGAAATTTCGACCTATAGTAATATGATATTTTCTCTCTACAATTCCATAGGTATGACCAAAATTGAACATGCCAAGTGGAAGTTAGGGTAACTTTCCCAAACCTTGATGATTTTTGGCCTTTTCAGGAGATTGAAATTGTACAGAATGCCACATGCTCAATATTTGATATATGATTCTGAAACTTGTACCATAATTACTATAGAATATCCTCTTTCCAATGAAACTAGTCTCACATCATTTAGATCCTCTATGAAGAATATATGACTATTTTATCTGGAACACTTGTTTGAGACTAGTTATAGGACTATTCAAAAACCATATCTTCCACAGAGTGTACCTAATAAATTACAATGACCTAGAAGCTGAAATTTGTACCCCAAGTACCTTGACATGTCTTATAAACATCCTCAAAATTTTTATTTCTCAAGTAGCCCTACATTTTTTTTATATTGAAAATGACAAGATGACTTGCTTGAGGAAGAAAAACCCTAGGATCAAGGATCTACTACCAAATGTTATGATCCAACACCTTAAAAATGATAAAAAGTCAATGAATTACATTCCACTTCGAGGGGGAATCCTCCTTTTACAATATATCCAATTCATAATACAATATGAGATGAGATAAGATTATCTTAATACTAGTTCTCCTTAGTATATATATATATATATATATAGGAGACAAATGGTACAATTATAATGAAAGGGTTCGATGACGGGGTTCAGAGCCTACATACAAATATAACACAAGAAATGTAATAATTCAATAAGGGGATTAATAAGGGGTTTTATACATAACATGGGATTTTATGGGATATTTTTAGGGCTTAACAAAATATCTATAATTGGACTATTGAGAGTCTAGCGACTCTTCATTGGCTATATCACTAGATCTCACAAACCGTAGACTTCTGGGTGCAAAATAATTTAGAAGGGTATATTATCGATTTCACTATAGAAAATCACAAAGCCTTATAGAAAGACAAAAATGTATTTATAGAAGGAGACAGAGGAAGATTTTTGTGGGAAATAACTTTGTGGATCAAGGTCCTCCTGGTAGAAGAAATAATGTTTCCTTTTCCCTCAGAAAACATGGAAACTTAAACACCTACGATCAGGGGAAGGTGATTTCTAGAAGGGTTCATGAGTTAAGATAGCGATAATTTTTCTTTGAGATATGGGGGGTCATAAAGAGAAGAGTGTAAGAAATGAATGAGATCTAAGAAGGGATTCGGTTGTTGAAAAATGGTGGTGGAACTAGATGAAAAAAATGATGAAGTGGACCGATCAGTTGCGAAATAAGAATAGATTAGATTTTAGTGATAGAGAAAAGATTGAAGAGTTGTGGAAGTTGAAGAGATGATGAAGACTGACCAATCAATGGTTGAAAGAAATAAGGGGTGTGAGAGGTGAAGTTTCCATAGGTAGTAGACAAGAGGAAAAGTATTCATAGGAGGTAGATGAAAGAATTAGGGTAGATGCCACCATCGAGGAAGAAGAGTCATCCCTTACCTTAGAAGAAGTTGTGGAAGAATCATAACCTGTAACTCCAGAAGATATCAGTTTGCATCATGAACCAAATGCAATGTTGTCGGAGAACGAGACCCCCTAGATCTAAGAAATACGTTCCATAGGTAAGGGAACCAACCCTGAATCACCTATTCCCCCAATGCCATAAAAAAATATGGAAATTTATTCAATAAATACTTTTACAACTTATATGATTCCTATTTCTTTGAGTTCTACAAGTTTATTGGGTAGTAGTAGTGGAAGTATGGTGAGTTCTAGTGTCATATTGAAACTATGATATCATGGGTTAAATTTAGTAGGGTCTATAAGTTCATCAATGGAAACACAAATGACATAATCCATGACTCAATACCCTGAGTTTTGGTGAAAGGGAGATGCAGATGTTGAACAACACCGGTTTCTATGTGAAGCCATCTGGAGGTCTCGAGGGACTTTGGATGAGAATATGTTGGTTGAGTTTTAGACCAATTTTAGAGGTTGATCTCTCAAATGGTACATGAAGACTATTGAACCAGGGATTCAAGGTAAATCCTTCACTTTGGTTCAAGTAGGATAGAGGTTTTTTGCAGAGTTCTAGTTACCACAATTAGAGAAACAAGTACTTTCCGAGTTGTAGGAGATAAATCCGAGAGATGGTGATTCTACATGGGAATATAATCAGATGTTTTAATATGCAATAGGGAATCTAATGAACCCTATTAATGAATATCATCAAAGGGAGTGGTTCATTTAGGGGTTACTACCTTTGAACTACATCCCTATGACACAACAAAGGATAACCACTCTAGGAGAAGCATTAAAGTAGGTTATGAAGATTGAAGCCATGGAAGGCTATCCAGGAAGCTTAAAAGTTATGAGATCTCCTGAAGATGCGAATCTCACACAATTGTAGGGGAAAATATCTACACTAAATGAAAATATTTAGGAGTTTGCCCTTCCCAAGGCAGGTCGGCCGCAAGTTTGGTGTACAAACTGTTACATAGAAGGTCACTTGGTGACTGGATGTATGATATTGAGAGGTGTAGGAACCTCTAGTACTCTGATGGCACCTCCACAAGTAGGACCACTAGGAGGAGTTTCACAAGTTGCTGCTACAACACTATTTCATGGGCTTGACCAATATCATGCCTTTCTAAATAAACATGGAGTACAAGCTAATAAATATTGTGAGATTTGTATAAATCACAGGCACTCTCCATGACATTGCTACATTATGAAAAAATACATACCTGCTTCGAATACATTGTATTGTAAATTCCGTGGTTCTCCAACTCATAATACTAATCAATGTCGTGCTCTATATGCACTTGTAGATAAATTGGATCGATATGCATTCAAGATGAATGAAGGACATCAAGAATTTGGAGGTGGTCGCAGAGGTGGAGGAAAATACAAAGGTGAATGAATTGGAAAAATAAGACCATTTAGCTGTTACAATTGCGAAGAGAAAGGAAATATTTCAAGAGATTGTCCACTTCTAAGAAGACCCCAGTGTTCACACTGTAGGAATAATGATCATGCTACTGAATACTTCCTTGCTCTAATTTCTAAATGAGAATATTGTGCCAAACAAAGAGGAGCCAATTTGATCAATTCTGAATCAATAATTGTAGCCGAAGGGAGTGGATATGCTATTAATATTATCACTAGGGGAGGAGCAAAGACTGGTGTTGATGTAGAGAGTATGCATAAAATCAAGATTCAAAAGGTTATGTCAGATAATTCCAAGTATGATCCTGCATGGAAGAAGGAATTCTTTAGAAATTCATGGTCCATAGACACCCGAAGTTACATAACCAATTTTCAATTTGACCCCACATCAACAAAGGATATCCAGAGAGTCATTTGCTCAATTGGAGTCTTTAGGTAAATCACATAAAGTTGTTGATATTTGGTTTCAATTATTCTCTGATATTTTAGACGATGAAAAACTTACTACAAAGTTGAAGAATTCCATTAAAGTGGCCTTGGGAGCTGAAGGAAATTCAGAAGAGTTCATTTCTACTAACCTTCTAGAATGGAAAGCAAGTAGGGTACATAGAAGAAAGAGGAGAACTCGAAGGGAATTCATACTAAATTCCTAGTTGGATGGTTATGAAATTAAGGATGTTATGCTATAATTGTCCTCTAATTTCAAAATTATTCCTAAGAAGACTTGGGAGGCAATGAGGAAACCTAAGTTACTATATTCTCCTATTCAACCGAGGATGGAAAATCAATACTGCATTTTTTCAGCAGGAAGATTACACAATGTAGAAGTAGATTTGGCTGGTGTCAAAGCAGTAGTATATTTTGAGGTTATTGAAATAATGGGTGAGAAGGATCCATATCCATATTTGTTAGGAATTGACTGGGCTTATGAAAACTATGATGTCATTGATATTAAAAAGGAAACTATGAATTTTGAGTCTAATGGCATGAAAGTCACTCAACCTTTAGATCCATACCAAGGACCACGATATATTGAACCTGTAGATGATAATATGGATCCATATGTCCTTTATTAGTTGTATAATATGACTATAGGAAAATGAGTTGATTATATTAACCCCACTGCAGATGAATCAATAAGTTGGAAGAGTGTTCAATCTATGGACGAGGATTCCAAACTAGCTTTTAACAATTGGCAACAAGGGAGGTATGAGAATTTTTCAAGACGTTCTGCAAATATCCACTCAGTAAGGTGGATTGGGGATGAAATAGGTGATTTTCCAACATATGATGGGACTTCATATCTACATATTTTTCTCATTGATATGGAGGATAAAGTTGCAGAATAACAAATAATTTCAACACTTGACATAGCTTTGAGATCTTTCCTGGCTAGATGGTAGGCCAATCATAAAGGAACTATTTCTTCTTGGGATGAGGATAATCTTGCCATACAATACTGATTCCTTTCTCCATCAAAAGTAAGCTAGTCAAGGGAATATTAAAAGATGAAAAATCAGTTATTAGTTATGGAACCTTATGATGGGTTCTTTGATCTAGTGGAGTATATTGAGTATTTTCTTTGAGTATGGGATGCTGCACAACTACCATCTCATTTATGGGTACATCAATTATTCCGTTCTCCGAGGATGATTCCAAAATCCTAGTATGTGCACGAGGAGACCAAGAGTAATACTGCATGCTAGAAGGTACTACAAGATTAGTTTTGTCATGATTTTTCCTTTTCTGGTAAGTCTTCAGAAATTACAGTAGTATTGCAACAAATCAAGAAAATGTTGTTTACTAATGAATTCAAGCCCAAGTATTCCCCTACATTATGTCATGAGCATAAATATATGCTTCAGTTTAGTTTTTACCCATCACCTACAAGGGTACCTATGGCTTGCAACAAGGTTGACAAAGATCCTGAATATCCTAAAGGCCCGAAGGGGCTTAGACATATGACCTTTAAGGAATTTGTAGGAACAAAAGAAGTTAGAGAAACTCCATCAAGTAATTCCATTAGTTCATATACTTAGCCTATAAATTTGTATAAGATAAATATTGGGAGTGAAGAGCATCCCAAGCTGGCTTCTATAGGAGACTTCTAGGATGAACAAACTATGAGAGAGATCTAGGCCCTATTGAGGGAGTATCAGGATTTTTTCTTGAATAGTTTTTCAGAACATAAAGGAATTAAAGGAGATATGGGATAAATGAAAATAGAGTTGAATCCTGATGATAAACCAATCAAACACAGGTTTTATCGCTTAAATCCAAGGGTTACATAAAAAGTTAAAAATGAAATTGATAGAATTCTTGTAGCTGGATTGATCTTCCCTATCGATGAAGTTGAGTGGATCAGTCCAATTGTCATACAGAACAAGAAAATCATTGAATACATAAGAGTTTGTGTGGGTTATAGAATTTTGAACTCAACTTGTGTACATGACCCTTTTCCTACTCCATTAAGTGATGAAATACTTGATCAGGTGGTGGGAAATCAAGCATATTCCTTCACTAATGGATTTTTAGGATATCATTAGGTCCGAATTGCAGAAGAAGATAAAAGGAATACCACTTTTACTTTTGAGTGGGGATCTTTTTCTTACATTGTCATGTTCTTTGGTTTTAAGAATGATCCCGCTATCTTTTCTATGATTGCTATTGCTGCCTTTTGGAACTTTATCCATAAGTTTCTTGAAGTTTACATGGATGATTGGACTGTGTACATATTTCTGAAGGAACACATAGGCTTACTTCAGTTAAGTTTTGACTGATGCAAGCAGTTACAAATTTCATTGAACCTGAAGAAATGTATTTTCAATGTGCCTTTCGGAAATTTGCTGGGACATATTGTTTTTTGTGTACCTATTAGTCCACTAGAAAAAACATTCAAATGAATGATATATCCTTACTACAACAAACTATCTGACTCATTGGGATGAAGCTAATCCCGTTAAGGATTGTTCCACAGACACATAAGTAAGGTTCATTTTTGAGAATATTATTATTTGATTCAGGTGTCCTAGGAGTTTAACTAATGTTCAAGGAGTTGATTTCATCACTGAGAGAATTTCCACCCTTACTCGAGAATTTTTGATTTAGCATCACAAGAGCAGTCCTTACCATCCACAAGATAATGACACAATGGAGGTCTTTAACAAAATTCTGGAGAAGTGGTTGACTAAAGTCAGTTGTGCTAATAAAGATGACTGGGATGAGAGAGTTCCTACTATCCTTTGGGCATATAGAACCACTATGAAGAAGTTACACAAGTATACCCCTTTCCAACTGGTTTATGGGAGAGAAGTAGTAGTACCGATTGAATTCATCACTTCAAGCTTATACATTTCCCAAGTTAATTAGATGACATATGATGAGTCTATTGTGGAATGGGTTGTGGAGTTGTTGGAATTGGAGGAAGCAATAGTTTTAGCATATTTTCATCATACTATGGAAAAATCAACAAAAAAATATTGACATGACAGGCACATCAATACCAAGGATTTTTATCAAGGTGATCAAGTGTTTCTCTATGATAGTAAGTACTTGAAGAATCCAGGAAAGTTGCAGATGCATTGGCTTGAACCAATTCTAGTTGCAAAAATTTGGGATTCAGGAGCCGCTAGACTGGTGCAACTAGATGGTGTTCTTCGACTGAGATGGGTGAATGGTGCACACTTGAAGCCCTATATTTCCTCTTATTAAATAAATCTTCTCCATACTCCTATCACATGGAGTGAATAAAATAAGAACATTTTAGTTTTGTTTATCTTTAGTTCTATTTTTTCAATAAAGTAGTGACGTGTCCATATGTCACTTGGTCCTATAGTCTAGTTGTCATTGTTACTAAGTTAATTCATAGTCATATCTGTGGTTGGGGAGGTATGTGTCAACTCTTTTATGAATTTTTTAACTTTCGATGTTTTAGTCATTGTCGCATCATTTTCACATTGTCATTTAACTGCAATTAATACTTTCCTATCGCCATCATATCCATGTTACCAAAAGAAATTAATGTTAGAAATTTCACCTATACAATATGTCCTGAATGATGTACAAATATCTCACCCTCCGAGAGAAATTATTCAGATTATTCCACTAAGGTACCAACAACCAACACTACCATCTTGTGAGAAAAAACCCTCCTCTGCGGTAGCACCCCCTGCATAAAACCTAGTATTCTACATTAGAGCCCTCCTGCGGAGACCCTAGTCGTATATATGCTCCATCCCATCGTACACACACACAAAAGTCTTAGCATAGATTTGGATGATGCTAAAAGGATGGGAACTCTGTAAGGTATAAGAGTTGGTTTTCCTTTCTATATTTTAGACATCAATGTAGAGGTAAAGTATTTGGGTTTCTATCTAAAACCAAACAATTGTGTGAAGAATTATTGGTATTAGTTGACCAAAAAGGTGAAAAAAATAATTTCACAATGGTGCAATAGATGGCTATCAAGAGGAGGTCATTTAGTTATGGTAAAGTTTGTGTTGGAGGCTTGTAATGTTCCTGCCTTCTAGAAATGAAATTTAAATCACCCCATACATATAAAATATGTTGTAGCCTCCATTTTTGGAGAAGACTCAATTTTGTGGAAATAAAACAATTTTGAGGAAATTAGAATGTGTTGTAGAACAACAAAACACACCAATAGAAAATCCAAGCAACAAAAAGAAATAGCTCAGAGTGCTAGCAAGGAATGTATTTTTACTCCATGTTAAGAACCAAACATCAATATAGCATATAAAAACCTCAGGAAAAGTAATCAACACCTTGAAAAAGAGATAATTTCAGATAATAAGCCTCTTCGAGGGGGCAACCTCCTTTTACCCCACTTAAATGTTCAAGTACAAGATG
>ML787097.1:182405-219623 GCA_009831015.1 Picea engelmannii
AAGAAAATAATTCTGTCCAAAAATGTCCAGTGAATATGGGATCTCTGTCACTTACAATAATCTTTGGGCTACCATGTAGCTTTTGAACTGTCTCCATGAATGCGGTGGCAACTGTACTAGCTTTGAAGGGATGAGAGAGTGCAGAAAATTCTAGCACCAAAAAAAAGCACCAGAAAATTCTAGCAGAAACCAAGAAGATGCAGAGTCAAGAAGTTGTAATAGATGTATCAAGAAGTCCTGCGGAAAGCTATAAGACAAAGACTTATCAAACAAGACAAAGTGGCTGATGCTGTTGTTACATATTTTGATACTAATAGAGATGTTGATGTTTAATTGTAGAACCTTGAGCTATCTCGACCCTAGGTTTTTGTACTGAGAATTGTATCTGTAATGTGTCGAGTCTTATCTCTGTTTCCAAATCTACGATAAAACCAGTTGTGAAATGTTTTTACATAGATTTTTCTCATCTGGGATCCGACTATTGTATACTCACCTTTGATATCTGAGTAATGACTATATGAGAAATACCATTTGGGGCTTAACAAATTGTTTGATTGTGTGTGAATGCTAAGATCTTGATCTGCACAACTATTACCTCTGTTTCTTTACTTGTTTAGTTAACGTTTAGGAATACTCTCACCAAAGGAATTTATCCATAGGTTATGCATTTCAATATTCCATTATGGTTATGATGTCAGTGTATAATATTTTATACTCCTGTTCATAGGTCTAGTTGGATTGTGTTCTTCCAACCACTACATTATCTTCGACCTTTCTCCATTTCACATAAGTCTTGACAACGCTTCGGGTGAGACCTTCTTCCCTTGTGTAAGGTCAAATATGCCAACACTCTAGACTACAATAGTGCCTTTGTTGGAAAACTCTGAGAACCCTGGTCTCCAACCATGCACCAACAAATGGTTCCATTGCTGGGACTTGATTTCTGAGCGAGATTTCAGAGGATGCAACATCATATTTTCAAGTCAGACATTAATAGGTGGTGGGAGAAAAGGTGTGATGAGTTCATATTTCAAGAAACTAAGTTACGACAGAATAATTTGAGGGTTGTGAAGGACACAATCTATTATTCTGAACCATCTAGTGATCAATACAAAATCTGTTGGATTACTGAGAGGGGGGGGGTGAATCAATAATATATATTTTTAATCCTTTTAACCATAGTATGCAAGTGTTATTTATCTTTATGATAAATATAGAATTATCATCCAATAAGTGTAGAGTAAATAAACCATGAAAAAATGAACAATAATACACATACACATAACACCAATATTTTTTACGTGGAAACTCAATGCGAGAGAAAACCACATAATGATTTTTCTTATTTGTATTTAAGAATTACATTCATTGGAAGCACCAAATTCCTTTGTTTTCTAGCTGCAACTGGAAGGAGGCTCCGACCCCCTATTTCTAGGCTACAACCCGAGGGAAGCTCCAACTCTCCAATTCTATGGCTACAACCAAAAGGAGGCTACAACCCCCTATGTTCTCTGGCTACCCACCTATCCTTGCCCCGTCCAACTTCCCTGAAATATAAGTGACAAATGAAGAAACTGAATATGTCACTGTCACAACCTGTTATGTCAAATCTGTCACCGAGAAACCTGTCACTGAGGATCCGGGTGATCATGTCACTACTTTTCATCTTTGGTGCTCATCTAATTCCCTTAATGGTGTTTCTATTCATTTGAGGCTATTTCAATGCACCGTTAAGGGGGTCGTCGCAAAGTGGTACATTGAGCTACCGGGGGGAACATACATAAACTTTAATAAGATGGTTTTGGTCTTTCTCAACCACTTCCAGTTGTCAGTTCATTATGATGCCAACATAGAAATTTTGTCATCCCTTCACCAAGATAAAGCCATGCATATATTAGACCATATCCAAGAGTGGCATAGATGGAAGAGGTTGATCAAAGCCTACATTCCTCTAGAGTTTCTATTGGAGTGGTTCCTTAAGTCCTTATTGCCTTATATTTTGAGGGATGTCTCTACATCCAAAGTAACATATGAGGAAGAAGCTATTTTAATATCCCAATAATTGGACCTCATATATGCTTAATCTGGGATGTTGTATGAAATTCTTCCTGACATTCCGCGGTCGAACCATGACCCTAGAAAAAATCTTGGGCCTCATGCTGATGGAATCATAGGATCCACAAATGATAAGTCTATATATCTGGTGACAAACCAGTTGAAAGATTTTTCTCTAAGTAAGCTTGTAGTAGGAGAAGCTTCGACTTCATCCTCCACTCCCACTCAGTCAGCGGATGTGCATTCTGTATAGTCGTCAGCTAATCCAAATGGTAACCAACAACCACGAGGGAATATAAGGAAAGGACAAGGTAATAATCACAAGGGTGGAAAAAATAATAACAATGCCAAGGACGACACTAACAATGATAGATAGAATAATAATGTTGGTGAGATAAAGAAAGAAAAACAAAAGGTGAAGTTTCCTTGTAAACTTTGTAAATATGATCACCTTACCCACCTATGCCACGTGGCCTTTCAAATCCATGTGGAGTACACGAAAATTACCATCAAATGCACTGTAATTGATGAAGGTTCTATGACATGCATGATGTCCCTAACATGTAGGAAAGCCATTCGCTCTCCGAATCTATCCCAATATATGACTATGTTGACCACTTTGATGGGTGTTTGTTCCGACCCCACAAAATTATTCCCACTTTTCTGGTCCAATTAGGTGGAAAGACAATGGAGGTTGATGTCGAAGTGTTTGATGCACCTCTCGAATATAATTTACTACTAGGGCGTAATTGGATTTATGCCATGACAACAATCGTGTGGTCCATTTTCCTCACTTTATGTTTTCCTCACAAAGGGAAAATAGTGACGATTGATTCCATTGTGCCAACAAATGGTTCCATTGTCGAGACCTAATTTCTGAGCGATATTTTAGAGGATGCAACATCATATTTTCAAGTCATACATTGATAGGTGGTGGGAACAAAGGTGCGATGAGTTCATATTTCAAGAAACCAAGTTACAACAAAAGAATTTGAGTGTTGTGAAGGAAACAATCTATTATTATGAACCAACTAGCGATCAATATAAAATATGTTGGATTACTGAGAGGGGGGTGAATCAATAATACATATTTTTAATTCTTTTAGCCACAACATGCAAGTGTTATTTATCTTTATGATCAATATAACATTATCATCCAATATGTGGAGAGTAAATAAACCATGAACAAATGAAAAATCATACACATACATAGTACACTAGTATTTTTTATGTGGAAACCCAATGCGGGAGAAAACCACATAATGATTTTTCTTATTTGTCTTTATGAATTACATTCATTAGAAGCACCAACTTCCTTTGTTTTGCAACTGCAACTGGAATGAGGCTCCGACCCCCTATTTTCAGGCTACAACCTGAGGGAAGATCCAACTCCCCAATTTTATGGCTACAACCAGAAGGAGGCTACAACCCCCTATGTTCTTCGGCTACAACCGGAAGGAGGCTACAACCACCTATCCTTTCCCCTTCCAACTACCCTGAAATATAAGTGCCAAATGTAGAAACTGAATATGTCACTGTCACAATCTATTATGTCAAATATGTCATTGAGAAACCTATCACTGTATACTCATCAACCAATATGATATGATCACATATACCTCAAACACTATACCGCAAGTCTGTACCTCAAACCATCTGCTAGAACCTCACTGTTATACAATCTCTATCTATACCAATAACGTCATAAACATACCTCAACCAAAATCCCTCAAACATGAACCAATACAACTTAGATAAACTCTACAACAAGCCCTAAACTTCCAAGAGGGCATCCAACATATTTACAAGGCAAACCCTCAACCAAATTCATAAATTCAACACTACACATATGAAAGACATACCTTTTTTCTTCTTGTAGTGTTCTGCTGCCGTAATTTTTCCGCCACACTTTTTTTGCCGCGGTTATTATACCACATTTTTTCTGCTTCATTTTTTCTTCTGCGATTTTTCTGCCGCACTTTTCTTGCCACAATTTTTCTGCCGCACTTTTCCTGCTGCACTTTTTCTGCCGCAGTTTTCCTGCTACGATTTTTCTACCACGATTTTTCTACCGCACTTATGCCACACTTTTCCTGTCGCAATTTTTTTGCCACACTTTTATCTATCAATAATACTTGCCCAAATAACCTTTCACAAAATAGATATTCAATGATATTCAATAGGTCCTAATGGGAGAGCCTTTCTCTCTTATTTATACTTCCATGTAACTTCCTCAAGGGGTTACCTTCTAACCAACTTAACCCACTTTCCTTATTTTAGGGATAACCCACTTCTAACCACCTGTCCACTTCTAACTCACTTTTCTACAAATAGTAAATTCTCCACTTCTAGTTGCAACTAAATTATTTTTAATTATTTTCTTATTGCAACAACTTAACCCATGACTAACTCCTAGTTTCACCCACTTGACTAGTCAACTTATTCTAGGAGTTTCTAGTATTAATTTGACTTCTTTGACCTTCTAGATAACTCATGAAGGTTCTCCACTTTACCATGCCATAACTCTCTAGCTGTGAGGAGATATGTGAAGTTCCACATATCATCGAAAATGGCATGAAATGTACTATCCATCTAGAATAATCTCACCTACAAATATATTAAACTTCATACCATTATACATCAATCAAATTGAAGTCCCTTAATCAACAATCTCCCCCTTTGGAATTGATGGCAACACTTTGATGCAATACTAAAGTCATATCGCTCATGCTCCCCTTGTGACCATTGCCCCCCCTAGAACCATGCCTCTGTTCTCTCCCTCCAAGTATCTAACTCTCTATCCTGCATCTAATAAATCTCTCCCCCTTTGACATCAATGGAAAAGGTAACTTCCTGTCTAGGGCTTCTCCCCCTAACTGAACTATCCTTGGGGCTACTCCCCCTGACTGAACTCTTCCTCAAACTACTCCCCCAAACTGAAATGTCCTATTTATGGTGCTTCCTTGTGTAAATCTAAGACATACAAGACAATCATTCAAAAAAATTCATTTTGGAGTAGAAATTACTTCGAGTCTTTGATGAAGATACTCAAAGGATTCCCTTGGAAGTGATTTTGTAAAGATATCTATCACTTGTTATTTTGTTCCCACATATTCAACTCTGATGTTATTCTTTGCAACCTGTTCTTGTAGAAAGTGATACTTGATTGGAATGTTCTTCATCTTGGAGTGCATCACCGGGTTCTTTTAGATAGTGATGGAACTTGTATTATCACAATAGGTTGGAATGGGATCATCATACTCAACCTGTATATCTTTCAGAGTTTGTTTCATCCATAGAACCTATGTACAACATGCTGCTGCTACAATAGACTCTGCTTCGGCTATAGATAATGATACTGATGACTGTTTCTTACTTAGCCAAGATACCAAATGCTCACCCAAGTAGAACGCTGCTCCACTAGTGCTTCATCGATCATCAATGCAACCTGTCCAATCTACATCTGTGTAAGAAATAAGTGATAAATTCTTTCTTTTTGGATACCATAATCCAAACTCTTATGTACCCTTGAGATATATGAATATCCTCTTTACTTCTAGAACACGTGATTCTTTTGGTGCTACTTGAAATCTTGCCACCTGTCCAACTGCCTGCATTACATCTGGTTTGGATTTTGTCACATAAATTAAGCTGCCAATCATTGACCTATACTACCTATGATCTGTAGACTTTGAATCATCACATTTACTTAAATTGCAATTGGTTTGCATAGGAGTACTGATTGGTTTGCAATCTTCCATTCAAAACCTTTTTAGCATTTCTTTGATATACTTGGTTTAAGAAATACAAATTCCTTGGTTTCTTTGACATATCTGAAGAACCGAAAAAAATGATAGTTCTCCAAGTAATGCCATTTCAAATTCATTCTGCATATCCTTTGCAAATTTATGGCTCAAACTGTCATCATCACTTCCAAAAATAATATCATCAACATAAATTTCAATTAATAAAATACTATCTTGAGTTACCTTGATGTAGAGGTTGTTGTCTGCATTTCCTTTCCTGAACCCTAGCTGCTGTAAGTATCTATATAGTCTGGAATACCATGCTCTGGGGGCATGTTTGAGACCATACAAGGCCTTCTTTAATCTGCAAACATAATCTTCATTTTTTGATAACCGAAATCCTTCTGGTTGCTCAGTGTAGACTTCTTCTTCTAGTTCTACATTCAGAAAAGTTGATTTCACGTCCATCTGATACACTTTAATATTCATTGATCATGCATAAGCTAGTATCAATATGATTTATTTCATTCCAGGAACTAGGGAAAATGTCTCTTCAAAGTTGATACCTTCAACCTGTGCGTATCCTTTACATACCAATCTAGATTTGTTCCTAGTAACCTATCCATATTCATTCAATTTATTTCTGAAGACCCATTTTGTGCCAATCACATTCTTGTACCCTGGTCTTGGAACTAATTCCCAAGTGTCATTCTTCTCTATATGATCCAATTCTTCATCCATGGCCTTTATCCATAATTCATTCTTGTTGGATTCTTCAAAACTGTTTGTTTCAATCAAAGATAAGAGTGCTAGGTGTTGTTGTTTTGGTGAACATATTCTTCTTCTAGTATAAACTCCTACATCATTGTTCTCGATAATCTGATCTGACGGATGATTCTTCTGTATTCATTTGCTAGGTGTCTTTGGAGGTACTTTTTTTTTTTTCTCTTCTAATTCTATTTGATATTCTTAATCTTCTCCTTCTGCTGCTTCTTCATCCTTTTCTTCTTCTTCGTAAACCTATTCCACTGACTCTTTTTCTTCTTCCTTTAATTTTCATCCACCTGTCTCATCAACTATTACATTGATGCTTTCCAAAACTTTGGAGAGATTTATATTGTAACATTTGTATGCTTTCCTTGTACTTGAGTAACCAACAAGTATGCCTTTGTCTACACGAGAATCAAAATTTCCCATTATGCCATCTTCATTTTTGATGTAGCATTTGCTTCTAAAGATTTTGAAGTGATTCACATTTGTTGGTCTTCCTTTCCATAGCTCGTAAGGAGTTTTGTCTCTATTGTTCTTGAGCATTACTCTGTTTTGAATGTGAACTGCTATATGCACTGCATGTGTCCAAAAAACATCTTTCAACTTGGAATCCATTAACATTGTTTGATCCATTTCCTATATTTTCATGTCCTTTCTTTCAACGACCCCATTCTATTGACATGTTATAGCAATGAATAATTTCCTTTTTATACCATGCTTGCTGCAGAAATACATAAATTCCTTTGAAGTAAACTCTCCTCCATTATCATATCTCAAGCATTTGATTTTTGAATCCATTTCATTTTCAACCATTTCCTTGTATACCTTGAAGTTTTCAAATGCTTCTGACTTATTCTTGAGAAAAAAAACTACAATCATTCTTGTATAATCATCAACCAATAACATAAAATATTGCTCACCTTTTAAATCCTTTGTTCTATTTGGTCCAACTAGATTAGTATGAACAATTTCTAGTGGTCTTGTCGTTGAGCATTCCTTTGATTTGAACCCGGTATTTGTTTGCTTTCCTCGTTGACAATGATTCCATAAAGTGTTGGTTGGCTTCGTTTTGGGGAATTTCTCTGACTGCTTCCTTTTTGCTGACTTTGAAAAGGTTATCAAAGTTTATGTGACCCATTCTTCTATGCCATATCCAAACTTCATCTCCCTTCCCTAGACACCACTTTTCATTTCCAATTTCACTTAATACATATATGTTGCTTGAATTTCTTACATCTGTTGCAACCAATTTGCCTGAACCTACTTTTCTTATCTCACATTTCTGTGAATCGAACATAATATTGTGACCTTTCTCACACATTTGACTTATAATTATAATATTATGTTTCATATCTTCCACTAGTAGAACTTTTTTTGCCTTGGTATCCTTGTTTCCAATTCTGACTGTGCCCTTTCTAATGATTCTAGCCAAGTCATTGTTTCCAAAGGAGACTGATCCATCTCTTTACTTTCTCAATGTTAGAAACCTATCTTCATCACCTGTCATGTGCTTTGAGAAACCACTGTCAACATACCAACCACGTTTCTTATGCTTATATTTTAGAGCGAGTGTGCATTCTTCATTGATATATTGATTTTTCTTTCTTATCTATGTTCTCTTATGATGTTCCTATCTGTGACTGTTGTTATTTTGTTGTGATTCTCTAGGAGGGACTGCCATTCTACAATATTTGTCCATGTGTCCAAAGTTGTTGCACTTGTATCATTCCACTTCAGTGCTCAATGATTCAAATCTATTGTAGCTTCTTCTATATGTTTCACTAGGCCTTCTTAGATAACCATTTTCTGTATGAATTTCAAAGTTGTTTCTGTTCCTACTATTAGCTTTACAATTTACATCTTTAGTCCAAAATTATTGCATGCATAACATAAAACAAAAAAGATAGTGTGATACCTGGGATTTGAAGATCTTAAGAAATTAATTACTCTTCTAAATCCTTATTCTTCCTGAGGCTTTTTTGTTTCTGGCTGTCGTTGATTCTGAAACTTGAATCTTCTCAGTGGAGGAGTGTCTCTGTGATCTTCCTTGTAGAACTTCCTATCCCCTCTAATTGTTTCTACATAACTTTTTGGATATGTTTCTTGATCTATCATTTAAGAGCTTGATCCATTTTCTATTTGAGTGTATCCAAGTCTAGACTTGTCATGATTAGGCCTTTGACTGCTGATAATATCATCCAAAACTTTTGAGCTATTCTACATATTTTTATTTTGAAGATCCTTTCTCAATGTGACAATCTATGCTTCCAAATTTCCAATGATCTTGTCTCTTTCTTGTAACTATTTTTTGAGTGCTTCTTCAATTCTTTTATCTTCTTCTATTTGAACCTTCAATTCCGTGATCATCTGCTCTAGTTCTTGAGTGTCTTCTTTCTTGTCTAGTTCTTCTTGGAGCTTCCTGTTTTTCTTCTTTTCTCTTTTTATAACTTCTATAACACTCAACAATTCTTCTCGGTAGTCAACTTCTTCCTCTTCATATTCTTCTTCTGTTTTTTCTTTATCAAAATCTTCTATTTCCATGAATAGAACTCTTTCTGTCTCACTTTCACTGACTTCATCTTCATCTGATGAGGAGCTGTCTTCTTTTGTGCATAAACTTTTCTTGAATACTTTATTTTTGGTTCTTTTTTTTTAATATGTTTGTTTTGTATTTGAATCATCTTCATCATTTCTTTTCTTTTTCTTATGAGGACATTTGTTAGAAAAATGACCAATACCATCACAATTAAAACAAATCAATGGAGGCTTACCTTTTTATCTGTCGTTGGTTCCCTTTTTCAATCTTCTGAAAAAGTTGGCCACTTCTTCATCGTCTTCCGAGATGTCACTATTGCTACTATATTCTTTTTCTTTTTGATTTTCCTTTTGCTTTGACCTTTTGTATGCTTTGAATGTTTCTTATTTTATACCTGGATTTTCCTGTTTAGTTCTCATTTCATAGGCTGTGAATATTACATGTAGGTCATGCATGCTTATTGAGTCTAGATCTGCTCTTTCTTCTAGTGTTGAGATCTTAGGATCAAATCTCATTGGAAGAGATCTGAGTACCTTTTGAACAATTACAGATTCTTCAATTTCTTCTCCCAATCCCATGATTGCATTCACTGTTTCATCAACTCATAAGAAGTAAGCTATAATATTCTCATCTTCCTTCATCTTTAGCTGTTTGAATTGACCTCTGTAAGTTTGAAGCTTTGCTACTTTGACTTTTGAATCTCCTTCATAAATATTTTGAAGTTTGTCTCAAATCTCTTTAGCGGAGCCAAAATGTCTAACTTTGGTATATACCAAACCACAAAGAACATTTAGAAGTGAATTTGTGGCTTTTGAATTCTTTAGACTAATTTTCTTTCCATTATCATTTGTTGGCAGAATTGTTGGTTCTTTGTAGCCATCTACAACTGATTTCCAAACTTGAAATCCTTGTTCCTGTACATATGCTTTCATCCTTCTGCTATAGAATACATAGTTTTGTCCATCAAACGGTGGTATTCCATTTATATATATACTGTTTCTTTCCATGATCTACCTTTCAATGGTTAAACTGATTTATGAAGGAACCTACTCTGATACCAATTGTTGGATTACTGAGAGGGGGGGGGGGTGAATCAACAATATATATTTTTAATCCTTTTAACCACAATATGGAATTGTTATTTATATTTATGATCAATATAGCATTATCATCCAATAAGTGCAGAGTAAATAAACCATGAAAAAATGAAAAATCATACACATACACATTACACCAATATTTTTTACGTGAAAACCATATGCGGGAGAAAACCACATAATGATTTTTCTTATTTGTCTTTAAGAATTACATTCATTGGAAGCACCAACTTGCTTTGTTTTCTAGCTACAATTGGAAGGAGGCTCCGACCCCTTATTTTCAGGCTACAACCTGAGGAAATATGAAACTCCCCAATTCTCTGGCTACAACGAGAAGGAGGCTACAATCCCCTATGTTCTTTAGCTACAACGAGAGGGTGGATACAACCACCTATCCTTACCCCATCCAACCACCCTGAAATATAAGTTCCAAATGTAGAAACTAAATATGTCACTGTCACAACCTGTCCTGTCAAATCTGTCACTAAGAAACATGTCATTGTATACTCATCAACCTTTCACAAAATAGATATTTAATGATATTCAATAGGTCCTAATGGGACATCCTTTATCTCTTATTTATACTTCCATGTAGCTTCCTCAAGGGGTTACCTTCTAACCAACTTAACCCACTTTCCTTCTTTGAGGGCTAACCCATTTCTAACCACTTGTCCACTTCTAACTCACTTTGCTACAAATAGTAAATTCTCCACTTCTAGTTACAACTAAATTATTTTTAATTATTTTCTTATTGCAACAACTTAACCCATGACTAACTCCTAGTTTCACCCACTTAACTAGTCAAATTCTTCTAGGAGCTTCTATAATTAATTTGACTTCTTTGACCTTCTAGATAACTCATGAGGGATCTCCACTTTGCCAGGCCATAACTCTCTAATTGAAAGGAGTTATGTGACGTTCCACATATCACCGGAAATGGCATGACATCTAGAATAGTCTTACCTGCAAATATATTAAACTTCGTACCATTATACATCAATCAAATTGAATTCCCTTAATCATATTGTTGGGCTACCATAATTTTCTACTCGACTTGCTTCAAGGGTTGACATGAATGAAAACCAACCCAATTAATCAACAAAATCTTCTAGATCTGGTTTACAGAGGAATTATTTCAATGGCTCGATTGATTACATGAATTTCAATGGCTCGATTGATTACATGAAGCACCTGAGTTTAAAGATCAAGTTAAGGGAAGGTTCCATTGGAATGTTGCAAAACTAGTTGTCCTCCATCGATTTTATCACCTGATTTGTCATGTAGTATATTTTTGGGTCAAGAATGTTACAACAAAATTTTCCTCACCCCATGAAAATTTCTTGGATGGCCTTTCCATTTCCCTATGCTGACTTGAAGTCCTCTTTTGTACCTTCCAGATCCAAAAAAACACATTTTTCCACATACAAGCGCCTTATCATTTAGACAAAGAGCGTATACATAGGTTGCTACACTACAGACCGCGTACATCGGGTTTGTTGCTCAAAATTAAAAATTATGTATGGTTTCCATGTCATGTCACAAGATCCATGATCCTTGACCTTCCATATACTGGAAACACTCTGAATCGGCCCTTTAGTTCCATTTGAAGGCTATAAATTGAGCCATATCCAAGCCTTGAAAAAAAATCAACTTTGAGAGAAAAGACACTATATACACACGGGTTTTCCCTTGATAGACATGTACATACACGAGTTTTACTCCTGTAGGGTGCGTACATACACAAGTTTTACTCAAACAGTCACGTACATAAACTCTTTAGTATTGCTAGGTGAGTTTGGTTGGTTACTGTGTCTTCTTGGGTCTCTATCTTGACTGTTAATTGCTTATAGAGTGATAGGAAACCTTCTTATTGTTGAATTTTTGGGAGATATTCTTTCTTATCATATTTTTCATTGGTTGTCCTTGCACATTGGTTTGAGTGTTTTCTTATTGGTATCTTCCTTGGTTTGTCTCTTTTTTTTTGCAGTAGGGTATGTATGTGAAGCTTCTATTCAGTCCTTGCATTTTATTTTCTTTATATCGAAAATACAAAAAAACTTTTCTTATTTTGCATTATGGAATTTTCTCTTTTTGTTACTTTTCATTGATTTTGACACATGTGGAGAGATTTAATTTCATTAAAATTGTAGAGATTGCATTGAAAAGTTGCATTTAGAAGCATACCATCTTTTTGGAATTCAAGATTAATACTTAGAAGTGTTTTTATATTTGCTTCTTTTATATGCTGAGTCGTAATACCATCAATTTCATGACCACACATATTGAGTAAGTAGAAGCCATTAAAAGTAACGCTGATTATTATTTTTTGATTAGAGACGATTTTATTTTCCAGGGTACAAAAACAAGTATAGGACATAGGGCCTTGGAATAGGATTTTGTGAGTAAACTTCTCTAAGGATATTAAACTAAACATATGTGTCTGTCCATGGAGTGGATAAACCAATTATGTGATTAGTGATGTCAGGAGGCTCCACTCACACCAGAGTTAAGCATGTAGTTACGTGAAGTTGGTGTTGGCAGCCATTTCACATTTTTATCCTATCTTTATAAGCTGCCTACACAAGTGTTTTGGAACCCTTGATTCTCATCGCAATCGTTTGGATAAAACGACATGATTATTTTGCGCATTCACACACCTGCCTTTTTGTTTTCGTTTTCACGACTGCAAGCGTGAAAACCTTGGTTCGAAGTCATGTCGATGGCATTAAAATCGTCACTGGATTATTGTGGTTACTCTCGTTTATACATTCAGTTCACTCAATGACAGTCACACAGTTGGCAAAACAATTTTTTTTTACCCACTTTGCATTTTCTGTTAATATGACTTCATTTTATTAATGTGTGATGCAATGGTGTTCTAGGGATTGTGATTGAATCCTTGATATAATGGTGGTTCGATGTTCTATTTTTTTTGATCGAATTCAATGGTTTCATACAAAGCATACATTTTATAATCGAATCCATGGTGCTATATTCGAAACATTGTTTTCTTTTTAAATCATGCAAACACTATTGTTGTGCAAATATTCGGGTCAACTTACCATAATTTTCAATAATTGTTTGATTGGCATTACTTTTAACACATTGCAATAGTGATCACCATAGCACCGTCGATTGTACATTTTGATATGAATGTTTTGCATGGGTTTATTTCGCTCCACCACCCTCACACACTTAGGCATTAATGCCTGCCTTCCATCCCGGGTTACCTCTGTTAGTTTTGGGGAAATCTCTGAGTATTCGATCCTGCGTATACCCTGTCCAAACCCCTGTCCATTTACCCTTCCCACTGTGTGCTCTCTCCTATGGCACCTGTGGTGCGCATAGAACCTAATGGCAACCAAACACTCCTCCTATTCGACAATGCTCGTGAGGATTTGGAAAATAGTGGCTGGTTAGTTTTTATCCAGAGATTTGAGGGTTTCAACCTTACGGTCACCCAACAATTCACCCTCACGTTCGACGGATGCAGGGATAAGGTCGAAGATATCAACCTCGAGCTAAATAAGGAATTCCTCAGCTCGACTACATGCTTACCAGCTAAAGGGCAGAGGTGGTTTAAGAATTCAAAAGTCGACGAGGTGCCGTGGCCGCTCCTATTCACATCAAGGAAGATTGTTAGTTGTGATAGAGGTATGCCTGTCACTGCCCTCAAGCCCAGGTGGCATGATCTATTAGCAATTGTTAAGCAGTTTGTGACTTGTGAAGGTCATTATGGTTTGGTATTTATGTATCATCTTCGGTTGCTGATGAATTTTATAGACTACCCTCTGAACATGCCTCACTACCTCCTATGCAGTCTATACAAAATGTCCAAACGATTTAAGCGTGAGAAGGATGATAACATCCTTTTCCATCATTGCTTGATCAAAATCATTATCGTTCATCATTTGAGCCTTAGTGGTGACTGTTGGCAAGCCTTCCTATCAAGGAATGGCTTTGCCACTCTCGAGTGTGTCCAAGTGGACAAGGTTGTGGTCACTGAAACTCTGGTTGGGCCAGCCGTGCCACCTCCTACCCTTCTATCCCCTGTCAAACCCTCAAACTGCCCCAACATTGACCTACCCGATACCATGGCCGACCCGTGTGCTAAAGACAATGCTAAGACTGTCAAGAGGCCTGTAAGGAATAAAGGCAAAGATGTTACTGGTGTTAATAGTAAGGGAAAGAAGAATGCACTATGGATATCTAGATGCGCTCGGAACAAGCCCAAACAAAACGTAGACCAAAAGACTATTGTTTTGAGCGAGGATTCAGACTCTGATATTGAACACTTCTTGGCTGAGGAATACCCTTACTCTCATGGTTTGTGTTCTGTGGAACCCTATGACTATGTTTCCAACCTACCTCCGTGCCTCAAGAGTGACCCTAACTTCCCGGGAATTAAGCTTCACAGCAGAACCCCTGGTAACTTGAAAGAACCCTCACCTGTAATGCCAAGGCCCAATCAATCACTGTGTAATCAATGCAATTCCTGGCTTGAATGTTACTACAAGGATGTTCCCTTGTTGCAATCTAAAATTAAATTATTGGAGGAACGAGTTACTATGTTGTCAAAGGAGAACGACAGGCTACAAACCAACGAGAAGAAGAAAAATACTACGGGTTCAATTGTCTTCAGAAATGTCGAGGCAGCTACGGCCTTTGTCAACTCAAAGTTATCCTGACCGAACCGTTTTCCTACAGCCCAGGTATGATTATTTCAACATCGATTTTGAATGATTTGGTTAGCCGATTGTGTTCGCTCCCATTTAGATCTATTTGTTTAAATAGATTTAAAAAATGATTCTGTTATTTTGATTTCATTTTGAATTATGTTTGCATTGAAGATTTGTTAGCTAAAATCGTATAACTATGTTTTGATTTAACACGATTTGATTTCTCTTGAATTAGTATAACGATCATGTCGGCCCTGAATTAGTTCGATTCAGTTCTATTTGGTTTGATGCAGAAATGATTCTAATGATTGAATTAGCATAATCTTTTGTGTATGCGATGCATTAATATCAAAGATTGGTTTGATGAATACAATGTAATCTATTGATTCGAAAAAACAACTCTGTTAGTTTTGGATTTAAAAAAGATTCTGTTAAGTGTTGGATTGATATATTGTATCTATATTGAATTCGTACCAAAGATTTGTTTGATATTCATTTACAGTTTGTTTCAATTGAAATGGATTCAATTACGATTTCGTTTGTTCAGATTTTGCATAAAAGTTTTGGTTTGTTTTGGCGTGAATGATTTGCTTTGTTTTCAATTAGAAATTAAAGATTTGTTTAATAGGTCAAATATATTTATGTTATCATTTGGATTGATTTAAAACATTCTGTTTGAAAATAAGACCAGCTACAGAATCGTGAGATTCTGTAGCTAGTCTTAAAATTTAGATTTTTGTTAATTTTATCAATAAAACATTATCTAAACTTGTGTATTCTTGTCCACCTACAGGTACCTATGAATTTCAATGGAAAATTGGACATGCTGTGGCAGTTTAGAACATACTTTTTGTGATATAGTTTTGTTTTAAGTTGTTAGTCATAGGCAGAAATAAAGACTTGGGAGATTGTTCCCAGATTTTTTGTAAACTGTTTTTGATAATTCCCACATGGATGTTTTACCCTGTGGCCTTTATATACTCGTTTATTTTTGTAATGAACCCATCACTGTTGGGAGAACAAAGACTATGGGCTTATGATTATATAGACTCGAATGGAAGTGGATGCTTTGTAACATCTTTAGCTTTCAATTTATCATACTTTCGTTCAAGTTTTGTGCATTTTAATTTGTGATCAAGTCATTGACTACTTTAGATATCAAGACTTATTACAAGTTAATGCGTTGCGATTTAAATTCTGTCCATATCTTATGCATCTCATTTTTAGTACAACAATTACTTTGTTTCAATTTGATGAGTAAAGGTTTATCTTCTTCATTAAATGAACTTTTTTGTACAGATCTTCGCACAGGGATTTATCTAAATGTCATGAATTGTAAATTTTAAGATTGCTGTCCTTTTATGTCTTGTTTGTTTTGTCATCTGTATTCAAAGAGCACTGCTGCTTCCTGTTTACAAGAAGCTTGTGGAGAATCTGGTGCGGGTTTCCTCCCATCAAACAACTAAATCAACTACTGTGCACATGACAGATAAGAAACATTACTTCAGGTTAGTTTGTTATTTGTTATTTAGTAGTTAATGAATTCGAGAATTCTCAGTAGTTTAGATAGATGCATAGTTCAGTTTTATAGTTAGGATTATTATTATTTTAATTGCTCAGCTCAGATAGTTTTCATTTTTTTCCCATAAAAATTATAAAAATAAAAAACAACAGTTTCGCTGTCACAATATATTTTACAAGTTTCGATTAAAATTTGTATTCTGTAAACACTGTACATTTGTGATTAAGATTTAATTGTATTTATAAGTTGAACATTTAATAAGTTGGGAAATTGCTCTATAGTATTAGTTAGTAAATTGTATATATGCTTTAGATTTGTATATAGTTTGCTGTAGTTGCTCTTTTCTCATTTAGATTAGTTCCTTTAGTTTAGTTTTCTTTCGTTTCTTAGGACTTAGATCAGCCAATGAAGCTGCTAAACCCATCAGGGTGGATCATTCCAAATGGCTTGGGTTATTTAGACAACCCCGAACCAGATCCACTCTTCCAGTTGGCGAGCGTTCATTTTCGCCCATCAATAAATGGCGCTAGAAGGAGGGCTTGAAAATTATTAATGGCACGAGGTAGTCATAAGACTCCTCCACCACCCAACCACTCACCTATAGTGACAAGAAGTCATTCAAACGATAACATTGTCCCTCAAACAACAACCACATTAAACGACGATCTACGGATCACAGTTGAACCGGTAACCCCAAATCCTACAGGTGGTGACGTACAAGAGATTGTTCGCCAATCTCTCTTAAGAACACATAGTGCCTTCACCCATTTAAGACAACCTAATCGGCCTTTAGATCAACCTTTAGACTTCTCTAATATCAGAGAGTATCTTGGAGGCTCTAACCTCACTTTGAACCCTACAGATCCAATCCTTACTCCTGCTGCAGGAGGATTTGGAATACCACCTCCATCATCTCCTTCTTCTTCTGGATAAGACTCTTCTGACGAAGGTAGTTCCCCTTCTCATCCTTCCACACCGCCTACACCAATGGCCAACCAGAACAATCCTACCAGACCCTGGCTCGACCAGGATGCAGTAGCCATACCTGGGCCACATCATCCCTTACCCAAACATTCGAAGAAGTGGCTTCCTAAGTTTGACCCTGACTCTAAACATATCGCCAAATATCACATTAAAAAGTTTATGTTAGCCATTAGACTTCGTAATGTCGAGCACGAAGACGTAGTCTGTAGGTTGTTCCCCTACACTTTCGAGGGCAATGCCTCTACTTGGTACTTTGCCCAGCAACCCCATACCATCGTGTCTTGGGAGAAGTTCGAATCCTGCTTTCTTGAGAAATTCGACGACGATAAGTCCCCGGAAGTCCTAGTCATGGAGCTTTCTAGTTTAAGAATGAATCCCAAAGATAAAATCAAAGACTTTAACCAAATATTATTAACACTTAAGAACTGAATCCCTACGGATTCGATGCCTGCCGAGAATCTTATCATAACATACTATACTAAAGCCTTGCATCAAAGTATAGCCATTTGGGTAAAACGATCTAAGAAAGCCACGTTGTTAGAGGCCTTTGAAGAGGCCATCCAGATTGAAAAAGACATCCTTAGTTTAAAAGACACTACTAGCAACGAACCAGAGACTAGTTCATCTTCCAAAAAGAAGATCGAAATCCTCCCTAGACCTGCTCAAAATAAAACACAACCTGAAAGCTCGGATTTAGAAAACCTAACTAAAGTCGTTCAAAAACTGTCAAATCAAGTTATAGATTTAAAAAGGACGTCCGAAGAAGCTTCTTCGAGAAAAGGGCCCTACAAACCCCCGTTTAGGAAGCCTTTTTCCACCAACCGACCTAACCCAAGTACAGAGGGCCTAAATCTAGAAAGTCTGCAATTCACCCTTCAAACAATTCTAGAAGCCCAGGATAACTTGATGCCTCCTGAGATTCCTGAGGAGGTTGTTGAAAAAGAGACAGTTGAAGAAGAAGAATCTTCTCCAAACATTTTTGGACACTTCTCGGATAGCATTTTTCAAGCTAACTTCGAGACAGTTCATCCCTATAATACTAGGAGTAAGACAGCAAACAAACCTTCTTTCGAAAACACTACGACTTTCCCCAAAAACAATCTCAACCAGCTGAGACTAAATAGTCATGTAAACCCCAACTTAGATTATGATTTAGTTGAAGACCTAAAAAAGTTAAGGGCTAACATTTCTGTTTATGAATTATTAAAATTTCCATTTTTTCTACAAAAAATGTTACAGAATATTGCAGAGAATAGCAAAAATTGTAATTCAATTAGTAACAAGGTTGTTCAGAACAAAGTTCCTCAGAAGAATTTTGCTAAGACTAGTCCTGATCCTCATGATAAAGGAAGTCTTCTTGTAAATAATGTAACAAATGTAGATAAGTTAGCTTTAGAGACTGCGAGTAAAAAGCCACAAGCTTCCACCCTTAGTACTCGCAGAAATGTACCTCCATTTTTGTTAACTTTTGAAATCTTCAACATAAATGTGCACAATTGTATGGTAGATTCAGGAGCGTCATCCAATGTAATGCCATGGTCTATATGTCAGAAGATTAATGCTGAAGTTGAACCATCCACCTTAAAATCATCCAACTTGATCGAACTAGTGTAAAAGTTATAGGCGAATTAAGGAATGTACTTATAAGATTATTGTCTAACCCCAAAGTTCATCAAGTAATTGATATTATTGTTGTGGATATTCTAGAAGTGTATGGTCTATTTTTAAGCAGGGACTGGTTAGAGCAGCTACACGGCTATTTCGCAACAGATTGGTCTCACCTGTGGCTGCCCGAGAATGGTAAGCCTAACAAGATCAAGGTAAATCATGAATGCTACCTAAAGCTCACAGTATTAAATGATCCCAATGAGCCATTTACACCTTCTGCCGACTCACCCGAAATACAAGGGATGGATACCTTTTTTGGAAATTTCATGTCCGAGACTTTAGCTATCACCAACCCAGAACAACAGTCCGAGATTGTAGCATATGTGCAACCATTAGCTTCTACACAATTGTCTCATGCACCTGACAAAAATCAAATTTGGTCTCTTTACTTTGACGGGTCAAAGTCCAAAGAAAAAGCTGGTGCAGGCTGCGTTATTATTGATCCCTCAGGTAACAAAACCTTGATTGCATGTAGGCTAGAATTTGAATGTACTAATAACACAGCAGAATATGAGGATTTACTACAGGGCCTCAGAAAAGATCTAGATATGAACATTCAAAATTTCACTGTCTTTGGCGATTCTAAAATCGTGGTTAGACAGGTAAGAGATTCTATCCACTGTCTATCTCTGCATCTTAAAAGCTACCAATTCGAGGTATGGAATTTAATGAATAATTTTTTTTCTTTCAATATAAATTCTATTCCTATATTGAATAATTCTGAAGCTGATCTATTAGCTAATGTAGCTTCCAAACTCTTTCCAGTAGAAGGCTTGTCCCCGAATGCATTCTCCATCAAATTGTTGTTTAGGCCATCCGTTCTCGACAACATCACGAATTGGAGAGTCTTCGATGACGATCAGCAGATTATTAGCTTCCTGCATATGGAAGAAACTTTCCAAGGCACGGTGATTGATGAATGCACTCATGACGACAATTTGCGCGATTTCACGATAATACCAGACCCGAGGTCTCCTGAATCTTCATCGGACATGGTAAATTCAATCCCTAAATCTGTAGTTAGATTATAGAAATTTTACGATCTTCAAGATAAATTCAAAAAATCGGTCAACTGTAAAACCAATAGTTCCTCGTTATTGTATGAAAAAGTAAACTTGGGAACTAATGACAATCCACAGTGCATTAATTTAGGGGTGGGGTGTTCTGCATAAGAGAAAGCCACATTTATTAAATTGTTTAAGGAATTTAAATATGTTTTTGCATGGACGTATGATGACCTTAAAACTTTCGACCCTAACATCATACAACACGTCATTCCTATGAAACCCCAAATCTTACCCTTTCAGCAAAAATTAAGAAAAATGCACCCTAAGCTCGAACCGACCGTAAAAAAAGAATTAAATAAACTCTTGAATGCTAAGATAATTTTCCCAGTTAGGCACACGCAATGGGTTTCTAACCTTTTCCCTATCCTGAAGAAAAGTGGGGAAATTCGACTATGCGTCGATTTCCGAAACCTTAATAGAGCATCGGATAAAGACAACTACCCTGTCCCACCCATGGAACATATCCTTCAACAGGTATCTGGTTCTGAGAGACTGTCCTTATTGGATGGTTTTTCAGGGTACAACCAAGTCCTGATGTCTCCACCAGACCAACTTAAAACTACCTTCCGCACTCCATGGGGCACCTATGATTACAGGAAAATTCCATTTGGACTGATTAATGCCGGTGCCACTTTCCAGAGAGCGATGGACATCTCTTTCCGAGGCTTAATCAATTAATCCATCATAGTTTAATTAGATGATGTTACTGTATTTTCAAAACACAAAACCGATCACCTAGCTCATTTGAGAGCCGTTCTACAACGATGTCGTAAATACGACATTTCCTTGAATCCTAAAAAATCTATCTTCGTAGTAGAACAAGGCAAACTCCTAGGATTTATTGTGTCAAGCAAATGGATGATTATCAACCCTGAAAGGACTCAAGTCATCTCAAAAATTCCCCCTCCCTCATCCAAAAAGTCTATGCAGTCTTTCTTAGGACAGATAAACTTCGTCAGGAGATTCGTTCCCAGTTTCTCCGAGATGGTGAGACCTTTACAGAATTTAATTAAGAAAGACATAAAATATCATTGGGGACCCTTAGAAAATCAAGCTTTTAATTCAATAAAAAAGGCCATAATAGATGCTCCTTCTCTCATGAGCCCCGACTTTTCGCAAGACTTCACGCTCTACACTTTTGCTTCTGACCGCTCCTACACTGCCGTCCTAACTCAAAAGAACACTGAAAACAATGAAGTACCCATTGCCTTTATGAGCTCTGCTTTCAAAGGCGCGGAACTTAATTACCCATCGGTAGATCAACAAGCCTACGCTGTTTTCAAAGCAGTCAAACACTTCCGATCTTATCTTTTGAAATCTAGGACGAAAATTATTGTCCCTTACCCAACCGTCAGAAACCTGTTAGTGAAGAAAGAACTAGGCGAAAAGAGGGCGAACTAGGTCACTTCCTTACAGGAGTATGACATAGAAATCACCCCAACTCAAATAGTAAGAGGCCAAGGGTTATGCAAGTTAGTTTCTGATTCAACAGCAGGACAACAAGGAGAAAATGATATGTCAAACCTAGGACAACACAATCAAAATGCAATCTGCTGTGCACAAAACTCTGTCAGTCCCTAGTATGATGATATAAAATTCTGTCTTGAACATGGGTCATCCCCCCGTCACCTGGATCCCACTAAAAGAAGAGCATTAAGATTAAAATTTGCTTCATTTCATTTGATTAATGGTATTCTGTTTCGTCAAAATTTTGATGGAGTACTAATGCACTGTCTTGATAAAGATGAAGCAGAAAAAGTCTTACTAGAATTGCACGCAGGAGAAGCTGGTGGGCATTTTGGTGGTGACACCACTGCCCATAAAGTTTTGAGAGCCGGTTATTACTGGCCCACACTTTTTAGAGACGCCCATACCTTGTGCCGCAAGTGTATTATTTGTCAAAAAGAATCCGGGCGGATACAGAAGCCAGCCTTTCCTTTACAACCTGTCTCAGTAGACTCCCCTTTTCAACAATGGGGTTTTGATATTATAGGTCCAATCAATCCGCCATCCTCACAGCAACATAAGTTTATCATAACAACCATAGATTACTTCACCAGGTGGTCTGAAGCTACCACATTAAGAACTGTGAATACCAGTCAGGTAATTGCCTTTCTAAATTCAAATATTATTACTCGTTTTGGTATCCCTGACTGTTTAATATTCGATAACGCTTCTTATTTTTCGTCTCTTGAGATGAGAAAATTTTCTGTAGAAAAAGGAATTAAATTGAAGTAGTCTGCCAGCTATTACCCCTAGGGCAATGGATTGGCAGAATCAAAAAATAAGAATCTGATTAAAATCATCAAGAGAACGGTATCTGAGAATCACAAAAATTGGCATAATTCTCTTTTAAACGCAATCTGGGCTGATAGGGTAACACCAAAGAATGCTGTAGGTAACTCTCCCTTCTTTCTCGTCTATGGCAGAGAAGCAATTCTGCCACCACATATTCTTCTTCCCTCACTACAGCTATCACATAAAATACAAGAAGAAGACTGTCCCCCTTTGGAGAACCGAATTAACACTTTAATGAAACTAGAAGAGGTAAGAGCCCAAGCTAAACGTAAGTTAGATTAGCATCCACTAGTGGTTAAAAACTGGTTTGATTCTAATGCTGCCTCTGATAGGAACTTCTAAGTAGGTGACCTTGTCTTGAAATGGGACAAACCGCATGAGGGAAAGGGAGAGCACATGAAGTTTCAGAATTTATGGCTTGGACCGTTTTTAATTGCTGATAAATTGGGTCCCAGCTCTTTCCGATTACAGAATCTAGAGGGATAGCCAGATACCTATCCAGTGAATGGCCAAGCTCTGAAAATATATTTCGCTTGATGAAAACCCTATGTATACTGTGTAAATATTTTTTTTTTGTTTGCTTTTCTTTTTGTTGTTTTGGTTTTGATTTTTCCCCTTGCGCTTATTATTTTTTATTTTTGGAAATACACATACCTGCATTTTGAACTGTTCAGACGAAGAAAACAAAAAATTCTTTCACTGAAATGACTGCTGAAAATTTGTCTAAACATCAATTATAATGTGCTTCTGAAATTTACATCTGTGTTGAGAAAAGATTGTTGTTTGAAAGAAGTTAACTGATTTCGATCTCTGAGAGAAGCTTGTCACGATCATCCATTATATTTTTACGCTGTCCCTGTTCCTTAAGGGAATAACTCAGAAAGATGTCTCCCTGCCTTAGAAGCTTGGTTTTGTAAACAAACCATCTCTGAATCTTAATGAAGGACAATTTTAAAAAATTCTTTCAAGGTCTGTAAAAAAAATGTCAAAATAACATAATTTTCAGCGTCACCCCGCTCAATTATATATCTTTAAAAAACCAAATAAATCATTAAAGAGCCGTGGGAAGTGCTTGTAAACCCACCGGGATTCTGAACAGGTCTGCTGGCAGCGGGTAAATGCATGCATGATGCCAAGACAACTTTGCCGGGGTACTGAACAGGCCCGTTGGCAGTGAAGCAATGTCGGGTATATGAAAATTCGTAAGTATGAAATCACTTGACCTTAAAATGTCCTTTATTCTGATCTGGAACTTCTTGGCATGATACGAATATCAGAGTGGGTTAAATGGCAACCCTGTCAAGGCTATGAACGCCTGCTGGCAGCAGTGGCTCTGTCAATAGTATTGGAGATTTTATCTTTAATATCGTGGTTCGCTTGTCTTAAGACTGTTATCAATTTTCATCCTTTAAGCACTACTGTAATGTTTGATTAACGATGATGTTTAAACAATTTTCTGGTTGTTTTTGAGTTAGAATTATTCTCATTATCATAATCTGAATTTGTTCTTTTGGTAGAGATAACTGCTTCTACCAATGTGTCACCATTGTTGGCAGCCATTTCGCATTTTTATCCTATCTTTATAAGCTGCCTACACAAGTGTTTTGGAACCCTTGATTCTCATCGCAATCTTTTGGATAAAACGACATGATTATTTTGCGCATTCACACACCTGCCTTTTTGTTTTCGTTTTCACAACTGCAAGCGTGAAAACCTTGGTTCGAAGTCATGTCGATGGCATTAAAATCGTCACTGGATTATTGTGGTTACTCTTGTTTATGCGTTCAGTTCACTCAATGACAATCACACAGTTGGGAAAACACCAAATTTTTACCCACTTTGCATTTTCTGTTAATATGACTTCATTTTATTAATGTGTGATGCAATGGTGTTCTAGGGACTGTGATTGAATCCTTGATATAATGGTGGTTCGATGTTCTATTGTTTTTGATCGAATTCAATGGTTTCATACAAAGCATACATTTTATAATCGAATCCATGGTGTTATATTCGAAACATTGTTTTGGTTTGAAATCATGCAAACACTATTGTTGTGCAAATATTTGGGTCAACTTACCATAGTTTTCAATAATTGTTTGATTGGCATTACTTTTAACACATTGCAATAGTGATCACCATAGCGTCGTCAATTGTACATTTTGATATGACTATTTTGCATGGGTTTATTTCACTCCACCATCCTCACACACTTAGGCATTAATGCCTGCCTTCTATCCCGGGTTACCTCTATTAGTTTTGGGGAAATCTATGAGCATTTGATCCTGCGTATACCATGTCCAAACCCTTGTCCGTTTACCCTGCCCACTGTGTTCTCTCTCCTATGGCACCTGTGGTGCGCATAGAACCTAATGGAAGCCAAACACTCCTGCTATTCGACAATGCTCTTGAGGATTTGGAAAATAGTGGCTGGTTAGTTTTTATCCAGAGATTTGAGGGTTTCAACCTTACGGTCGCCCAACAATTTTCCCTCGCGTTCGAAGGATGCAACGCTAAGGTCAGAGATATCCAACTCAAGCTAAATGAGGAATTCCTCAGCTCGGCTATAGGCTTACCAGCTAAAGGGTAGAGGTGGTTTAAGAATTCAAAAGTGGATGAGGTGCTGTGGCCACTCCTATTCACATCAAGGAAGATTGTTAGTTGTGATAGAGGTATGCCTGCCACTGCCCTCAAGCCCAGGTGGAATGATCTATTAGCAATTGTTAAGCAGTTTGTGACTTGTGAAGGTCGTTATGGTTTGGTATTTCTGTATCATCTTCGGTTGCTGATGAATTTTATAGACTACCCTCTGAACATGCCTCACTACCTCCTATGCAGTCTATACAAAATGTACAAACGATTTAAGCGTGAGAAGGCTGATAGCAGCCTTTTCCATCACTGCTTGATCAAAATCATTATCGTTCATCATTTGAGCCTTAGTGGTGACTGTTGGCAAGCCTTCCTATCAATGAATGGATTTTACACTCCCGAGTGTGTCCAAGTGGACAAGGTTTTGGTCACTGAAACTCTGGTTGGGCCAACCGTGCCACCTCCTACCCTTCTACCCCTTGTCAAACCCTCGAACTGCCCCAACATTGACCTACCCGATACCATGGCCGACCCGTGTGCTAAAGACAATGCTAAGACCATCAAGAGGCCTATAAGGAAGAAAGGCAAAGATGTTACTGGTGTCAATAGTAAGGGAAAGAAGAATGTACGATGGATATCTAGATGCGCTCGGAACAAGACCAAACAAAACGTAGACCAAAAGCCTATTATTTTGAGCGAGGATTCATACTCTGATATTGAACACTTCTTGGCCGAGGAATACCCTTACTCTCATGGTTTGTGTTCTGTGGAACCATATGACTATGTTTCCAACCTACCTCCGTGCCTCAAGAGTGACCCTAACTTCCCGGGAATTAAGCTTCACAACAGAACCCCTAGTAACTTGAAAGAACCCTCACCTGTAATGCCAAGGCCCAATCAATCACCGTGTACTCAATGCAATTCCTGGCTTGAACGTTACTACATGGATGTTCCCCTGTTGCAATCTAAAATTAAATCATTGGAGGAATGAGTTACTGTGTTGTCAAAGGAGAACGACAGGCTACAAACCAACGAGAAGAAGCAAAAGACTATGGGTTCAATTGTCTTCAGAAATGTTGAGGCAACTACGGCCTTTGTCAACTCAAAGTTATCCTGACCGAACCGTTTTCCTACAGCCCAGGTATGATTATTTCAACATCAATTTTGAATGATTTGGTTAGCCGATTGTGTTCTCTCCCATTTAGTTCTGTTTGTTTAAATAGATTTAAAAAACGATTCTGTTATTTTGATTTCGTTTTGAATTATGTTTGCATTGAAGATTTGTTAGCTAAAATTGTATAGCTATGTTTTGATTTAACACGATTTGATTGCTCTTGAATTAGTATAACGATCGTGTCGGCCCTGAATTAGTTCGATTCAGTTCTGTTTGGTTTGATCCAGAAACAATTCTAATGATTGAATTAGCATAATATTTTGTGTATACGATGCATTAATATCAAAGATTGGTTTGATGAATACAATGTAATCTATTGATTCGAAAAAACAACTCTGTTAGTTTTGGATTTAAAAAAGATTCTGTTAAGTGTTGGATTGGTATATTGTATCTATATTGAATTCGTACCAAAGATTTGTTTGATATTCGTTTACAGTCTGTTTCGATTGAAATGGATTCAATTACGATTTCATTTGTTCAGATTTTGCATAAAAGTTTTGGTTTGTTTTGGCGTGAATGATTTTCTTTGTTTTCAATTAGAAATTAAAGATTTGTTTAATAGGTCGAATTTATTTCTGTTATCATTTGGATTGATTTAAAACGGTTCTGTTTGAAAATAAGAGCAGCTACAAAATCGTGAGATTCTGTAGCTAGTCTTAAAATTTAGATTTTTGTTAATTTTATCAATAAAACATTATCTAAACTTGTGTATTCTTGTCCACCTACAGGTACCTACGAATTTCAATGGCAAATTGGACATGCTGTGGAAGTTTAGAACATACTTTTTGTGATATAGTTTTGTTTTAAGTTGTTAGTCATAGGCAGAAATACAGACTTGGGAGATTGTTCCCAGATTTTTTGTAAACTGTTTTTGATAATTCCCATAGGGATGTTTTACCCTGTGGCCTTTATATACTCATTTATTTTTGTAATGAACCTATCACTGTTGGGAGAACAAAGACTATGGGCTTATGATTATACATACTCGAATGGAAGTGGATGCTTTGTAACAGCTTTAGCTTTCAATTTATCATACTTTCGTTCAAGTTTTGTGCATTTTAATTTGTGATCAAGTCATTGACTACTTTAGATATCAAGACTTGTTACAGGTTAATGCGTTGCGATTTAAATTCTGTCCATATGTTATGTATCTCATTTTTAGTACAACAATTACTTTGTTTCAATTTGATGAGTAAAGGTTTATCTTCTTCATTAAATGAACTGTTTTGTACAGATCTTCGCACATGGATTTATCTAAATGTGATGAACTGTAAATTTTAAGATTGTTGTTGTTTTATGTCTTGTTTGTTTTGTCATCTGTATTCAAAGAGCACTGCTGCTTCCTGTTTACAAGACGCTTGTGGAGAATCTGGTGCGGGTTTCCTCCCATCAAACAACTAAATCAACTACTGTGCACAGTACAGATAGGAAGCATTACTTCAGGTTAGTTTGTTATTTGTTATTTAGTAGTTAATGAATTCGAGAATTCTTAGTAGTTTAGATAGATATATAGTTCAGTTTTATAGTTAGGATTATTATTAATTTAATTGCTCATCTTAGATAGTTTTCATTTTTTTCCCATAAAAATTATAAAAACAAAAAACAATAGTTTCGCTGTCACAATATATTTTACAAATGATTTTGCAAGTTTCGATTAAAATTTGTATTTTGTAAACACTGTACATTTGTGATTAATATTTAATTGTATTTATAAGCTGAACATTTAATAAGTTGGGAAATTGCTCTATAGTATTAGTTAGTAAACTGTATATATGCTTTAGATTTGTATATAGTTTGCTGTAGTTGCTCTTTTCTCATTTAGATTAGTTCCTTTAGTTTGGTTTTCTTTCGTTTCTTAGGACTTAGATCGGCCAACGGAGCCGCTAAACCTGTCAAGGTGGATCATTCCAAATGGCTTGGGTTATTTAGACAACCCCAGACTGGATCCACTCTTCCAGTTCGCGAGCATTCATTTTCTCCCATCAACAGTTGGTTGCAGAGATAGCCCTCTAATACCTTCTTAGTGTCAGAGACATTTCTGGGGTTCTATTCATATTTTTGGGTCTTGCTAGTACCTTTACCTCTGTGAGAGGCGATGCTTTCAAGATTTCGGGCTTTATTACCCTGCCCATATAGTGGACTGGACTTCTGTGCATTGGTTATATTGTAGTGACTCTAGTTTCTTGACATAGGTAGCCACATAGGTCACTTGCGGGGGTTATTCTACAGGCACCCTGAGTAATATAAAGGTCGGAAAACACACAACCTTTATGGAGGATTACCTCTTCGGGGGGATCTGAATGACTATGCTTTTAATCCCACGAGGGCCCTTATAACTGATTCTAATACCTCCAATCTTTTGAAGGGAGTCTCAGGCCCCTCTTGGGTGAGACATACCTACTCTAGTGAGGGAGGACCCTTTTCAACCACTATATACTATTTGTGTGTATTGGCCTTTTTGATTTATTTTGGTGTGCTCTTTGATTATTAGTTGTCCCTAGGATTTGGTTTTATATCTCGATTATTGAGTCATCATGGAGAGAGAACAACATCCTTGCAGGTCTCGTCATTTGTTGAAGTTACCACCTCATATTAAGTCTTTACCGAAGTTTCCTTCTAAAATGTGTAAATTTAATAAACATGGTACATATATCTCCACCTCCCAGACTTGTGATCATCCAGTTATGAGTACTAAGTCAATCCCGAACATCACAAGGAGTCCCTCGACTCCTATGTTTTCTGTGATTAGTGGGATCCCTTCGACTCCTTCAACATGGTTGGGGTGCCAGAGATCCCCGCCCCTACTGCTACCTAACCTATGGGTTCTACTTGACCCATAGTAATGAACCCCTTCAGATCTCTTTTTGGTATGCGAGGATACAATTCTCATCAATACCTTCGGTCTCTAATCCATTTTCTTTTTGTATGCCCAACATGACGTCGCAACTCTGATCCTCTATTCCAACGGATAATGCGAATCCTAGTTTTGGACCTCGGGGAATGGCTCCTCCATATGCTCCTCTCTTGTTTGGATGAGGCCATATTCCCCAAACGAATCCTACAGTTGGAGGTTGGCCTCATTTTTCTTTTGGACCTAATCCTATTTTCAATGCTCCTAGATGGAGTGCTCAACTGGGTGCACAAGTCACCTCCTATATTCCATCCTTTATCCCCTCTTCCTCCATGAAAATTCTAACAAACAAATTTATTATGGCGAATCCCCCTCTTTCCTCCGGAGTTCCATCTAGAGGGAGTTGGTTTCACACTATGGGAAACCCCAAGCCCGGATCTCCTTCGGCTGGGGGCAACATATATAACCCTTATTATACCACTTCTATAGAAATGGTGCCCATACAACCTTTTATAAATTAGTTTGGAGGAGCATATTATCCTACTAGACAAGTCCATGGAATATACCAGAACCCTGGGTGGCTTGCAATCCCTCAGTCCCAATATTTCTTGAGAGCATGGGCTTAGACGCCGCAACCACGAATCCCTTTTCTAGCCATGCTTAATCTTCCATATTTGTCAAAATTAATGAATGAACATGTGCTTCATGATCCGTCATGCCTCCCATCCCCACCAAGCTTCCTTTGGACATTCCAAAATTTGAACGCAAGACTGGCGAGGATCCGGGTGATCATGTCTCTACTTTTCATATTCGGTGCTCATCTAATTCCCTTAATAACGCTTCTATTCATTTGAGGCTATTTCAACGCACCCTCACGGGGGTCGCGACAAAGTGGTACGTTGAGATACCAGGGGAAACATACATAAACTTTAATCAGATGGTTTTGGTCTTTCTCAACCACTTCCAGTTGTTAGTTCGTTACGATGCCAACATAGAATTTTTTTTGGCCCTCTACCAAGATAAAGCCACACATATCTCAGACCATATCCAATACTGGAGTAGACAGAAGAGGTTGATCAAAGCTTACATTCCTGCAAAGTTTCTATTGGAGTGGTTCCTTAAGTCCTTATTGCCTTATATTTCGAAGGATGTCTCTACATCCGAAGTAACATATGAGGAAGAAGCTATTTTCAAATCCCAACAATTGGGTCTCATAAATGCTCAATATGGGATGTTGTATGAAATTATTCCTGACACTCCATGATCGAACTATGACCCTAGACAAAATCCCGGGCCTCATTCCGATGGAATCATAGGATCCACAAATGCTAAGTATATAGATCTGGTGACGAACCAATTGAAAGATTTGTCTCTAAGCTAGCCTATAGCAGGACAAGCTTCAAATTCATCCTCCACTCCCACTCGGTCGGCAGATGTGCATTCTGTATAGTCTTCAGCTAACCCAAATGGTAACCAACAACCAGGAGGAATAGAAGGAAAGGATGAGGTAATGATCGTAAGGGTGGGAAAAATAATAACAAAGACAAGGACAACACTAAAAATGATAGATCAAATATTAATGTTGGTGAGGGAAAGAAGGAAAAACGAAAGGTGAAGTTTCCTTGTAAACTTTGTAAAGATGATCAACTTACTCACCTATTCCCCAAAATTGAGGAAGCCTCGAGGCTCTTATCACAACCACCCACTATGCTGAAAAATCCATTTCCACATAATCAACACATGGCCTTGGGGACCTCCAACACCGAAAATGCATCGAAGGGGAGCATAGATGATTTTAGGGGCTAAATTTCGAAAATGGGCTAATTTTCCATGGTTTTTCCCAAAAAACAATTCGCTATTATCCATTTTCTCTAAAAACGATTCACCCAAATTCCATAGAATAAAATTATTTTACCTTAAAAATCGCCAAAATTTTAAAGAAATAATATAAAATCCTTAGAAATTTGAATATTTTTTAAAAACTATTGCCAAACATTTTACATTTTGCATATTAAGGACTAGTAATATTAGCCCATGTTTCTACATTTTAATATAAATTTACATCCTTAAAATCATCCCTGAAGGGGAGTCAAAACCCCTTGACACATGAATGTGGCCATTTGTGTGTCAATATGGTCAAGTCTCAGATTGATGTAGCCACTCAATCTTGTGATTACAGTTCTTCACAGTCTGTTGTAGGTCCAAAGTCTCCTACCCCTCTAGAACCTCCACCTCGTATTCCAAAAGGATTAATAAAACACTTTGCCCATAATCATAATGCCAGAGCTTCACATAACTATTCAATTTTCGAAGATCTGGGTCAAACCCCTTGTGCGGTGTTCTCCAGACATGTCCTTCATAGAGGAACACCTTGTTATCTTCTTTAGGATCTCTATGTAAGTTTTAAACCTACGAAGTAAAGCAATGCATATAGATTTTTAAGCAATATAGAAATTAATCAATGGCTCATACACAGAGTACACAGAGATTTTATACCGGAAACCCTCAACCGGGAAAACCTTTCTTATTTTCATGCAAAGAATATAACACATACCCAACATCTAGACTAGTGTGGATCGAAGGTCTTTAAGTTTTATATCACGAATGTTAGGCCTCACTTACCTTACCACGTGGCCTTTCAAATCCATGTGGAGTACATGGAAATTACCATCAAACACACTGTAATTGATGATGGTGCTGCGACATGCGTGATGTCCCTAACCTGTTGGAAAGACATTGGCTCTCTAGCTCTATCCCAATCTATGACTATGTTGACCAATTTTGATGGGCATTCATTCCAACCCCATGAAATTCTTCCCACTTTTCCAGTCCAGTCAGGTGGAAAGATAGTGGAGGTTGATGTCAAAGTGGTTGATTCACCTCTCAAATATAATTTACTATTAGGGTGTAATCGGACATATTCCATGACAACAGTCTTGTCGTCTATTTTCAACACTTTTTGTTTTCCTCACGAAGGGAAAATATTGACGATTAATCAATTGTATTTTGAGTATGCTAGTCCTAATGCATCAGATGGACCTTTGGTCCCTGTGATCAACAATTCTCATCAAGAAACTAAGGATGTTGGTGTCAGAATGTATTCCTCTCTCATGGGTAGCTTTGATTTCATGGCACCAATTCATCACATTCATGCCATTTCCAGTGAGTCTTTGTCGTCGATGAGGTCCGTTCCTTTCCGTACTTTGTATTTCAATGACCCTTGGACTCTACATTCCCCGACTATGTCATACAAAGGTCAGTCACACATTGGGATGGAAATGCCACTATCAACGACAAAAATTGTGTATGAGTGTATTCTTGACGCTACTGCTGACCCAGATCCTTTCTCCTTGCAGACAAACAAGGAGGATCCTGTTCTAGAGCCCGTATGGGCCGTCCAATATTATTTTTTGCATGATTTCCTCGATGATACTTTACCCTCAGATGAAGCCATCTTATAGGCCATGTATGGTCCTGATAGGCCTTGGGACGATATGCATCATCACTCCTATTTCCTCCCAGAGCTTGTTAGGATCAAACAACATGACTTTAGATCTACCTTGAGTGAGATGTTCGTTCACGCTGTGGTTCCACTAGATACACATGGAATTTATACCGAAGGAAACATGGTGAATATTTATCCTACCGTCGTGATCGACATCTCTCAAGTTCCTGGAAAAATTGAGAACATATATATCGGTGCAGATTGTTCGCTTGGAGAAATTCAGATCTACATAGATCTCTTCAAAGAATTTCATAATGTATTCTCTTGGTCCTACGAAGAGATGCTAGGGATCGACTCCAGCATTTTCAAACATGAGATAAAGACCTATCCATATGCTATACCTATTCGACAATGTCTTAGAATTGTTAACCCTAGGACAACCCCTGCTATTAAGGAAGAGGTAGAGAATCTACTTAAGGATGGTTTCATCTACCTAGTTCCCTTGACTGAATGGGTGTCCAACCCCATTCTTGTGAATTAAAAACAAGGAACCATACACGTATGTATGTATTTTTGAGAGTTGAACAAGGCTTGTCCTAAATATAACTTCCCGACTCCTTTCATTGACCAGATTCTTGATGAGTGTGCAGGAAGCGAAATATTTTCTTCTATGGATGGATTTTCAAAGTATAATCAAATTCAAATCAAACCTGAGGATAAACATAAGACGACATTTATTTTTCCTTGGTGTTGTGCCCATTTCTTCACTTGGGTGAGAAAAACAATGGCACTTGCATGGCTAGTTGGGCCTGCTAGACAAGACAGAAGTTTGTGAGTGGGTTAAACAAGCCAAACAAATGTAATAAACAAATAAACAAACTAAAACAACTAAGAAAATAAAAACTAGAATGCATAAGAAACTTAGAACCATAAACAATCAACCAATGCCCAAGATTATGCCACCAATGGATAACTATATTAGTTGGAAAAAACACTGTAGAGAAAAATGAGGACTTATGGGTCCCCTCTTCCTCCTTGGGAGGGCTCTTGAGTTCCCTAATGGAGATATCTTCTTACAATGGAAGAAAAATGGCAAATGATGAAGAAAATCAATGCCTATTCCCTCAAGAGGTGAGTGGAATGACCTATTGCATTGGTTCTTGAATACTCCAAGGAGAAAAGAGGATTCTCAAGGGAGAATTGAGGAAACATAACAATACTATGAAGATATTGGTTTCTTAGCGCACCCATGGCTTTCATTTATAGCATTTCTTCAAGGAAAAATGTAATTGGTTCTTGGTGTGAACAAGGGGCCTTTTAGGGCACCCTTTGGTCCTTGACCAGCCCCCCATTCAGATTTCTCTCAGATATGGAGGTCAAATCAGGTTAGAAGATGGTCCATAAGTGGATGGGGCCCGACAAGAACCATAAATGTGTCATTCACAGGAGTGCGTGACTTTTCTCATACATAGTCGTGCATTTGGCACATTATACACTCTAAGGGATTTGTTGGCCCACACACTGTGTGCACGCTTCCTTTAGTGATTTTGCATATGCCAGTGTTTCCCAATTGTATAGTTTTTTCCTTTTGAAATGCATTTTAATGTTGTAGGTGAACTAATTGCGGTTGGAATTGTTGTATTTTTGTAACCATTTGTGTGCAATGTTGCGAATGAAATTTCAGTGATAACATATGCCTCTTGATGTGTGAGGTTAGGAGAGTACGTATAGCCGGAATACATCAATGTTTCTTCTACTGAGAGTGCCATTGTAATGAAGAGTGCCGAGAGGAACTGCAAGAGTGATCCGTTGGAGAGAGAGGGGAAACTATGGGACCCAAACCTTTCTCTAGGGAGAAAAAAAATATGTATACAAACAAGGCGGGCATGCCCCATGCTTGTGTCATGTAACCCAAAATGTAAGTTGGTAACTGAAGATGTATGATGATGTAGATAACTGCAGTGCCCTCTGGGGCGGTTGATAACGACAGATGACAATTATGAATGGTGAACATACTCTAAAATGAGTTAAGGATGCTTGTAAGAAGTGTCTATGACTCGTAGGCATTGATGGCCTAACAAATTCAGAGGTCTTCGGCTGGTATAAAACAACTAAAATAGTCACATGGTAAGACCCACCATAACATGAGATTTTGCTGAAGTCGAATGTTATGGGGGTCAACAGAATCAAAGAGAAATGGTGATTCTTTCTGTGCCGTTCGAGACTACTAATTGTAAAGGTAATGAGAGCCAAGATACTTTCACCCTTTTGGAAACTGTGTTGATGTTGACATAAAGGGAGACACAACTCCAAGAATCAAATGGATTCATGAAATCCACTGAAATAAGATCAGGTATTGATAGGGAACATGAACGAAGTCAAGATGCGGTGAGACTCAAGACTGCCCTTGGTTGGGGTATGTTTGAAGGATGATTGGAAACAACCGTAAAACTGTATCTAGTTTCAGGGGGATGACTAGATATGGGGTTAAATTGTGCCAGAGGCTTGACAAAGTGGAAAAAATCAAAGATTAGGGGTACATGGATTTTTGGATACTAGGGGTTCATGAACGATGTCAGAATGAAAAAAGGAGAGTGGATTCCCCAACCAAGGGCGACATGGGTTGCATTGCCAGAAAAAAGAAAGTCATCAGGGGTGATGACAAAAAGCTAAGTAAATGATGGAAACAAAGGATTTTTACAATTAACAAATAAATAAAGAATAATTTGGAATGAGTGTATAGATACAGAAATGGGTGCCCCAATGCGAGATGGTTTGGCCCGTGAGGGCGCAAATTGGGAAGAGAACTGGTGGAGGGTGGGGGCCCCAAGGGTGGGTTTCTATATGAGGTAAATGAATGGAGGGAAATATGCAGATGGGAAAATTGATGGTGAATGAGATGGAGGGATAATGATACTGCGAAGGTGCAATCAATAGAACCGAGATGAGATAACCAGAGAGTTCATTGGGAAATCTAGCAATATGATGAGAAGAAGTATGTGGCGTATTCTCGGAAGTGCATAAGACTATTGAGACTCCCATACCTAGGGGGTGAAAGCAGCATGAGTGTCAATTTTCCAAGGGGAATTATGAATGAGATAAATCATGTGGGGGAGAGTGTTGATTAAGGTTGTTTGTCATTGATGTCAACCCTTGAAGAAAGTTTGGTAGTGAATTCTGGTAGCACAAAGGTTTGGGTAATGGAACCAAGGTTGTTTCATGTATAATGGTATGAGTTTTGATATATTTTTAGGTAATACTATTCTATATGGATAGTACATATCATTCCATTTCTGGTGGTATGTGGAACGTCACATAACTCCTCACAGTTTGAGAGTTATGGCCTTACGAAGTTGGAGGACACTCATATGTAGGCTTGAAGCCCCAAAAGGTCAAAGAAGTCAAAGAGCTTGCAAAGAAGAAATTATTACTTAAATGGTAAAGAAAAGTGACAAAGTCAAGGAGGATTATTTAAATGATAAAGTGGAGTGAAAAAATCAAAGAAGATTATAAAGTGGGGTGACAAAGTCAAGGAGGAATATTTAAATGATAAAGAAATAAAGAACTTTCTAATTATGGAAAGTGGTTAACCCTAAAAATGAGGAAAATAGGTTAAGTGACCTAGAAATGGGTTAAGTGACCTAGAAATAAGTTGAGTGACCTAGAAATGGGTTAAGTGACCTAGAAATAGGTTAAGTGACCTAGAAGTGGGTCAAGTGACCTAGAAGATGCTTTTAAGGAAGCAACTTGGAGAGTATAAATAAGAGGCAAGGCTCTCTCATTTTATATCACACTTGAGAATATTGAATATCTATAGGTGACTGAGGTAACCAAAGGATATCTAAACCGAATTTTAGAGGGAAGGTGAAGAAAATAAGGCCGGAATTCAAGGGAGGACAAATTCTTTTGATGATGCTTTCTAAGGTATCTTATTTACAGGTCATCTCACCATTTTCGCAATAACTATTTTTCTAGAATGATTCAGACCATGAAATTGATAGGAAATTAAGGAAACATATCCAAGTATATGTGGTAAAAAATTCATCTTGTGGGTCGTTGTATTTTTGGATTTACACTCTGTGGAAAATAAGGATTGTGGGTAGTCCTAAAACTAGTCTAAAACAAGTGTTTCAGGTAAAAACGTCATAACTTATTCATAACATATCCCAATTTAGTAAGACTAAATGTGTTGGTTATAGTACAGTCTATAGTATTCTGTGTAACATTTTCAGATCCATTCAACAAATATTCCGTGCAGGGCACGCTCTACAAGGTTTCTCTATAGAATAAGCCAAAATTCAACAAGGTATGCCATTTTTTCTATAACTCCTTTTCTAAGAGGTTCCAAGTAGTTCCACCTGGAGGAACTGCATAAAACAAACTGAAGAACATTGTGTACTATTTTCAGATCTTTATTCATTACAGGTACATAGTTATGATTGTTTCAAGTTAGGGTTGTTGACTAATCCCAAACTAGTCATGTGAGACTAAAGAAAAGGTTGATGAAAATGCTAGTCTCTTGTTGTGAAAGTTAAGGAAGGTTTGTAGGTATGTGATCATATACACCAGGTCTAATACAGAGTTACAAATAATATTTTTATGATGAAATTGATGAGGGATTTTGGTTAAGGTACATGTTGGGTAAATGGTTGCAACAAGTAGTTGATGAGTTGACACATACATGAGGTGTATAGTTGATGATGTTGGTACATTTTTATGAGTCATAGTTGATGAGTAGT
>ML787097.1:219673-272954 GCA_009831015.1 Picea engelmannii
GTACATACTTGGTACATGGTTGGATGCACTTGTTTATGGTACAGGTTGATTACAGGTTGTTTTGGTACAGGTTGATGCACTTGTTTATGGTACAGGTTGATTACAGGTTCAGGTACAGGTTGATGCATGGGTGATGCATGGTTTAGGTTTATTGGTACATGTTTACAGTGGAATATCTCACAGTGATAGTGTGACAATGGTTCCATCATTATACTTCTACTTTAGGGTGGTTGGATGGGGAAATGACAGGTGGTTGTAGCCACCTTCCGGTTGTAGCTGAAGAACATAGGGGGTTGTAGCCAGAGAATAGGGGAGTTGGAGCTTCCCTCATGTTGTAGCCTGAGAAACAAGGGGGTTGGATCCTCCTTCCAATTGCAGCTGGAAAACAAAGGAAGTTGGTGCTTCCAATGAATGTAATTATTCAAGACGTATAAGAAAAATCATTCTTTGGTTTTCTCCTGCTTTGGGTTTCCATGTAAAACACCAGTGTACTGTGTATGTGTATGATTGTTCATTTTTTCATTGCTTATTTACTCTGCAGTTATTGGATGATAATTCTACATTGATATAACACTTGGATTATATGGTTAAAAAGGATTAAATTTATCTATTACTGATTCACCCCCCCCTCTTAGTAATCCAACAGAGAGTGCTATCGGGTAACAATACCAAAATGTAGCAGGGGTGATCGTACTGCAGAGCCGGATGTAAGGACCCTAAAGGTGAACGTCAGAGGGTGTGATTGGGAGATGCAATTGATTTTTAGAGGGAATAATTACATGCCAGTGTCGAACATATACCTGAAGGGGTTGTGCCATTTGTGATAACCTAATACCTGAACACATTAAAAACCAAATACCCGACGTGAACAATATCTGATGATAAAGAACACATAACAAATATTTGATAATTTTCAACATAAGCATGCGTACCTGGACATGACATGAGAAAAATGCTCCCCTGGGGCCAAGTTCAAATGGTGATCCGGGGAATGTGACTATGTAGATGGTGGGACCATGATCCCGTGGCTGAGAACAGATCGGGAAACAAAGGCTCTGGGCTTCTATAACTGAGTATGGAAGTTTGGAAAAAGGGACTATATATGGCTGGTGGGCCCACAATGCCACCTCATTTGTACCTATCTCTATAATGATTTGACAAGAGAATTTTTAGGAGATTTGGAGATTACGAGAGCTCGAGTCGACCGATCTGGGAGTTGCGAGACTCAGGTTAGTGGTCTCATCCTCTTGCATGGTATGAATTTCCTATATTTGAGTTAGGGGTTGTACGTATGGCCGTACGAGGGTAGGTTTTAGGGGTGGGCCCACTAATTCATGGGAGAAGGAAGAATACTTGCACTCAGATGCACGGGTATAATTCCATCTCCCACACATAATGTGTGGTTGTGCTTGACAGAGCCATGGATGGGGGCACGGGGGAGGGGAAAAAAGGCAGGCATGAGATGCAGGCATGTTAAGATGACAACTGTGCACTGTGTGCAACTATTTCTCAGAAAGCTGCGCATCAATGCGAAACTATGTAGAGGACAGGTGCGCATGTGTGCAGACCTGTCGGGGTGATAGCTACGCATTAGTGCACAACTGTGAAAAGAACAGATGCACACATGTGCGCCCCTATGTGGGTGAAAGCCGCGCACTGGAGGAACGGCTAAGGGTGTTTGGAATTTTGAAATTTTTGATGTTTTTGATGGATGATGAGGGATAACCAAGTGTTTTTGTGTGGATGCAGGTGATCAGCTTGTGATGGGAGAGATTTATTCCAGTTCGTTGGAGAGAGTGAAACTGGGAGTGTCTCATAGAGGTGATGAGGGAGAAATCGGGCATTCGGAGACACTTGGTAGCCTCAGAGTTTCTCAAGTCCTTCGATTATCCCTTGATACAATCGCAAGAGTTCCTGCTACAATATCTGATATCTATGTGGAGCACTTATCTGTAGTGTTTCATTGTAAGGGGGCAACAAATGACACTCTCAGCTATGGAGGATGTGTACTTTCTGACGGGGCTCCCATTCTGGGGATGGCCCTTCCTACTGACCCCCAACTGCTGGGGGATGAGAGATTGGTGGAATTGACATGTTGCCACTTCTCGGGACCGAACCCGATGTCGGATTCCATCATTCGTATTGAGGGGATTGATGAGCTATTGACTCAGTGAATTTCCACCATGGTAGTGAGGATCTACAGATCCTTGGTGACTCAGCGGATCACAGGAGGTCAGCGGAGGATTGTGGAGAGAGTCCTGGATGGAGACCATTTTCCCGGGGGGCTGTTGTTGCACTTTAGGATGATGGGGCAGATTCACTAGTGTCGGACCATCGAATCAAGTGACTTTGCGTTTGGGTCGATCCCGGTGTCCTCGTTTTTGGATAGGGTGCCCCTTTTTCACGCGAGGATTTTGCTAGCGCCTTTAGGGCCAAGTGATCCGCGTATGATGCGGTGGGCCCATGTGTTTCCGCGACCCGGGGGAGGAGAGGGTGGCCATTAATTTACGACCACTGTGGCACATGTGTGGCATCATATGCCACAGGTGATACTATGGTATCCATATGGTGGTATAGACTACCGTCATGATCCTGACATGATGCTGCCTCCTGGGGAGGTTTGGGATCAGAGAGGTATGTTTATGTATTTATGTTTTCAGATTTTTATAGCGTAGCATATGATGATATATATATGGATGTTGACTCTACCTTTGGTGTTTATGTTTGCAGATGTGGGGCCCCAAGGCCCTGAGGTCAAGATGGCCAGGGAGCCGGCTCACTAGGGGCTAGCGCAACCGCCGCGGGTAGGAAAAAGGCGCAGGTGAGATGATGCTGGTGCTGCGCCAGCACATGAGCCGAAGGCAGGCCATAGATGGAGAATGTTGTATGGTCACCAATATGTTGTGCCCATTTCATCACTTCGGTGATAAAAATAATGGCACTTGCATGCCTAGTTGGGATTGCTAGACAAGACAAAAGTTTGTGAGTTTTTTAAACAAGACAAACACATGTAATAAAAAAATAAACAAACTAAAAAAACTAAGAAAATAAAAACTAGAATGCATAAGAAACTTAGAAACATAAACAATCAACCAATGACCAAGACTATGCCACCAATAAATAACTATATTAGTTGGAAAAAACACCGTAGAGAAAAATGAGGACTTATGGGTCCCCTCTTCCTCCTTGGGAGGGCTCTTGAGTTCCTGTTGGCATAGGGGAAGACCCAGGGTTCAGTTCTAACATCGCACCAACAAGCCCTAACTACTGGCCCTTTTGGCAACACCTGCAAAGCAGATGCAGTCTCACCCGAAGTAGCTATAGGGGGGTTGCAGGACACAAGTGTCTACAACTAGAGGAAATGGAAAGAGGATCCAGGGAAACACGCTCACACAGATCTAGTTATTCTTTATCTTTTTTAATCCTATTGTGTGAACTATATCTCATATCTAACACAATATTGCATTAACAATATATCAGAGATCAGAAGAACACAACATCAATCACACATAACAACACGATATACATGGTTCACCCTCTCCCTAGGGCTACATCCATAGAACTGCACTTTATAATATATTATATGAAAGCATACAGTTCTATCTACACTTAGCTTTTAGATCTCTCTCTTCCTTTCTCTTCTCCTCTCCCCCCTCCTTGCACACCCAACTGCAGGATTGATCTTCACACCCAACTGAAGATCTTACAACGTAGACTTCTCTCACCACACAATACTTCTCTCTCAATAATAACAACAATTACTCATCATACATAATCTCTCTCACCCATCCTAGGTCCTCTTGACCTTTATTTATACATTACAATGACTCTCAAACATCCTTAGGCCAAAACCTAGGTGTCAAAACCCTAAGTACCTGTTAGCGTTGGAAATCACTCTTGGATTTCTTGCAGGAGCAGAGCCCGACGCCCATCAGTTTAATGTCACGTTTTGTTTATAAAGGGGTGATTTAATGGAGATAAAGACTCGAGGACATATTACTCTAACTCAGGGACTGGGTCTAGCATGTGTGGGACAAAGGAGGTCTTGATCCAACTTCAGCCAGTGGGTTGATTAAAAGGTGAATAGGTGGAAGACTTGGTAAGAAAGGTGAACAGACGACTTTGGGCAACAGGCTTACAACAGTTTGCAGAAGAAAAACTATGAATGCAAGATCCTCTTGGTTCAGGGTCTCAAGAAACTGAAAGGGGACTTAACTGGATCCTCCAATTCCAAGTCACTCAGCGCTGGGAAAATCACAAGAACTGATTAGAAACGACGTAACTACTACAGTGATCCAACCTACATCATCCTATAACAGCTACAACTCGACTGGATCCTCCAATTTCGATTTGTTCTAACATAGTATAACAAAGATGTAAAAGAAACTGGCATTCATAAGGCAAGAAGTCTCAAAAGTTCATACATAACCAGAGTATCAGTGCTTCATTAAATCTTTACAACCGGGAGCTCTACTCGACCATCGATCCATACAAAAATAGTGAAAACGCCTTCATATACTCAAAACAACAACAACAACATAATCGAGACGTTGCATTAAAAGATTTGCGTCTGCATGGCTTCTGACAGTCAACACTTGCAGTCTCTGAATGATCGTGCAACTTATGGCAGACGCAATTGAACTCCTGACAGTTCCATAGACGAATTGACGTGCCTTTAATTCGTTGTCGGGATTTCCCATTATGGCGGAGGTGATGTCTAACCACCACCAACCACTTCAATAACTTCTTCATTGGGATTGAGGATGGCCTGGCCAACTCGACATTTCTGCGACATGGAAGACCCCTTGCGCTTCCATCTGGATTAGCTGAATGGCCTGATGGATAGGCGGGGAGGCCAGCGCGAGGGATGGGGGCGCATAACGGGAGTGGTGACACCAAGACCATGAGGGTGTGATAAGAAGTGATGAGGCGTGAGAGGGGACGACAGAGGAAGTGACATGGCGGAAGATAATAGGCGGAGGGGGCAGGAGATGGGATAATAATGGGCTTGCTTTTAGCGGGAGGCTGACGTGGAAAGGAGCGGGACACGTGGTAGGGGGTGGGTGGAAAATGAGATGGGAAAGGGACCATTCAGACCAGGAGAGGGGAGAGGGACAAATGTCGGAGGATGAGGAAGGGGCTAAAGGGCGTGAGCCTCATCGCACGTCCAGGAAGAGAACATATGGCACAAAAGATTACATGGCAGGGAAGGGGCCCATGTTGGCTAAACGCAGAAAGACAGAGGATGCCCAGGTTGCCTGTACGCCGTTGATCTGGGCGCGTGAATTGCAGCCGTTGGAGAAATGCACTTTTGATTCTGGACCCCCCCCCTCCGCTTAAAGGTAGAAAGGAGGGGGGGGGTTCGGAATCACCCCACGCGCCATTGATCCGGGCACTTCGATCATGACCATTGAAGAGGTGCGCCCTCGATTCCGGACCCCCCCCTTCCGCTTAAAGGTAGAAAGGTGGGGGGGGCTCCAGAATCCTATGTGCGCCATTGATCCGGGTGCCCGAATCTCTGCTGTCCAAAATTGATTTCCAATTAAACATGGGCGCATTTGCGTCCCAAACTTAGGACAAGTGGGTTTTTTACCCATTCCTTTTCATTTTACCCCCCTTACCAGAAATATCGTTAACATTTGGCTCCATGGGGGATAGAGTCATCCCTGTGATGCTCTAAGAACGCTTTTGCAGATTCAGTGCCTTGCTGTTGGGCTAAGGAGTCATTTATTAATCTAAAAACAAAAACAATATTTACAAAAAACAAAAGAGCCGATTGCGGCTCACAATTTTTTTTTTTCAAGAAGTGCCCATTCACTGGGCCACTAAAAACTTCTTTGCCTTCCAGATCCTGAAACCTGTAAGTGTTGTTTGAAAATACTTCAAGGATCTTGAAAGGCCCAAACCAGAGGGCATCAAACTTGTTGTGCTTACCCTTTTCTTGTCTAGGTGCATCCCATTTGAGTACCATCTCACCTTGCTCGAATTCTTCCTTTCTGCTCTTCCCGTCGAAAGCCTGCTTGATCTTCTGCTAATGATCGTAGGATCTGTCCATGACCTGCTCTCTGATCTGCTGCACTTCCACCATCTGATGAATCCTTCTGATCATATGGTCAGGCTCTCCTTCAAGGTCCTGGAGGAATTTCGCCATAGATACGGCGAGCTGAGTAGGGAAAACGACCTCTGTTCCGTAAACAAGTTGGAAGGGTGAGATGCCTAGGGATTTCTTTGTTATTACCCGATCAGCCCATAGAAAAATTTTTAGCTTTGAATCCCAGGCCCTTTTATTATCTTCCAATAATTTCTTAATAAGATTGATCAGGCTTTTATTGGAAGATTCTTCCCATCCATTTCCCTAAGGATAATATGGAGTAGAGTGAAACAGTGAAATCTCGAACTATTCACAGAACTTGACCAGAGGCTCAGACCTGAAGGGGGTGGCATTGTCAGTGAAAATTCTACTAGGACAACCAAATCTGGCTATGATGTCCTCCAGGAAGCTGATGATTACTTTGTGAGAAGTGCTCCTGGTGGGAACAACCTCTATCCACTTGGTGAAATAATCAGTCACAGTGAGGATCCATCTGTGCTGGCCACTTGAGGGAGGATGAATCTCTCCAATGAAGTCCAATCCCCACTATTGAAAGGGTGCCGAAACCACTACAGGCTTTAATGACAGAGATTTGAGCTGCTACTTACCTGAGAACTTCTAGAATTTGATGCAAGCTCTGACTTCTCTGCAGACATCAGGGAACAAAGTAGGCCAGTAATACCCTGCCCGGAGGATCTTGTGAGCTGTGGTCTTCCAAAAATGATGACCTCCGCAAAGACCGCTGTGGAAATCAAATGCAACCTACTGGGCTTCTTGTGGGTCCAGACACCTTAAAAATACCCCTAAAGGGTCTTTCCAGTATAGGACTTGGTCAATGAGGAAATATCTGACAGCCTTGAGCTTTAAATCTCTCGCCTTTCTCTTTTCCATTCCATCGGGAGGCCTCAATTCTTGTAGAAAATACAAGATATCCTTATACCAGGCGCAGGCTACTAGTGATACATCACCTTGGGAGCTCTTGCTGGATGACTCGGCTTGCTCATTGATGAAGTTAATCCCCAAAGGTTTGCAATTGGAGTCAGCCAACAATCTGGCTAAGCCCTGCCCCTTTATCAACTTAGTGGGCTTAATTACCAGATCAAACTCTAGGATCTTGGCGATCCATTTACCTCTCCTCCCGTCTATGTCTGGCTATATAAGAATGTCCTTCACAGAGGCTGAAGGAACATATGCAGTGATCCTTGAGTGCAATACATAGACTCTGAAATCTTTGAGGGCTTTCACTAGGGCATAGGCCTGCTTCTCCATGGTCTCGTACCGGAGTTCAACATCTCTCAATGCCTTGCTGTAGAAGGCAATAGGTTGCTCTTGTCCCTGATCATTTTTTTGCAACAAGACTGCTGCTATTATATCACAAGAAGCAAAAGAAAAAATCAGGAAGTCTTTAGAATAATCAGGACTGATTAGCACAGGTGCCTCAGTCAATGCCCTTTTTATTTGGATGAAGGATTCCCTGGGTTTAGCAGTCCATTTCACTTCATTTCCCTTCCTGAGCATGGCCGTAATGTGTTTCACCAACTCAAAAACATTAGAGACAAATCTCCTCAGAAAATTTATCTTCCCCAAAAAGGCCTGAACTTCCTTCTTAGATCTGGGAAGTGACAGGGTCTGAAGTGATTCTACCCTGTTAGGGTCAATCCTTACTCCCTCTGCTGACACTATATGGCCTAATAGCTTCCCTTCTTTCATAGCAAACAAATATTTCTTGGGGTTTAGGGATAGGCCAAACCTCTGACACTTCAGGAAAACTTTCTTCAAGTGGCAGCAGTGCTCCTTGTCCGTCCTGGAGAAGACCGTGATGTCATCCAGATAAATTACCACAAACTGGTCTTTTTCCCCGATGAAGGCTATGTCCATGGCTCGCTGAAATGTTGCCCCTACATTCATCAATTCGAAAGGCATTTTGGCATACATGAATGTGCCCCATGGAGTGGTGAAGGCCGTTTTTTCTCTGTCCTCAGGCATGACTGATATCTGATTGTAGCCAGAGAAGCCATCAATCATGGATATTCTAGATGCACCAGTGACCTTTTTCAATATGTGCTCCATGTTGGGCAGGGGATAATTGTCTTTCCTTGAGCTCCTGTTCAGGTTCCTGAAATCAACACAGAGTCTGATTTCCCCACTTTTCTTACTTACTGGAACCAGATTGGCCACCCAATCAGAATATCTCAAGGGGACAATGATTTGGGTATACAACAACTTCTTTACTTCTTTTTCCATGACCGGTAGCAACATGGGATTTATCTGCCTCAGCTTCTGCTTGAATGGCTTAGCCTCTTCTTTCAGTGGGATCTTGTGCTCAATGACTGATGTGTCATACGTCTTGAGGTCTTCGTAGGTCCATGCAAACACATCAACAAACTCTCTCAGCAACTCGGTATATTCAACCTTCTGCTCCTTGGTCAAACTCCTTGACAGCTTGATAAACTTAGGCTCATCAGGCGTGCCAATGTTGCACTCAGCTGTGTCAACATCATCACTTGAAACTCTCCCCTTCATTGCCACATCATTCCCATCAAAAAATCTCTCTAATGGGACCAGTCCCCTTGGAATGTGATTGCTAGGCAACTGAATAATGTCATGCTTTGCTATTTTACCTAGCAACTCACCCCCATCAAACCTTTCCTCAGCGGCGTAGTCTTGGTCGATATGCATTTCTGAGAATTCTTCAATAGTTTCCAGGAACTTTTTGATCTCGAGATCATCCTCAAACAACTTCCAATGTTTGATATTGTCAGGTATGAAGGGCCTGTATTTTACTTCTACATCATACCTCAGTTTGGGCGGCAAGGGTACTTTGAAAATGCTTGCTGATGTAGCCAAGGAATCTGCCCCTGTGTTTTCTTATCTTGGGATGAAAGAGATGTTAAATGCTGAGAAGAAACTGTCAATTATATCCCATACCTCATTTTTGTAATTCCGGAGTCGAGGATGCTTAGCCTGATAAGTGCCTCTGATCTGCTGGACTACCAACTCGGCATCTCCGAACACTGCTACCTCTTGAATTTCCATTTCCCTTATGGCTCTTAATTCTAGGACAAGAGCTTCATACTCTGCCACATTATTGGTGGTTTCGAATTCCAGCTTATATGACAGGGATATGGTCTCCTGAGCAGGTGACACAAAAACCACCCCAACTCCAGCACCTTCTTGGGAACAGGCTCCATCGAAAAACATTTTCCAGATTAGGGTGATGGAGGGAGGAAATTCAGGAGAAATAGTGGGCTGCTTTCTGAGTTTCAGAGGAGGCTCGGGGGCATGGGTGAGCTGCAGAAAATTGGAGCCTAAATTAGTGTCCAAGGAAAAGATGGGATGATTGGTAGGGTTGGCTTCATCACTGATTATGTAGGCCAGTTGGGCTTCCCTGTATAGTCTTCTATGCTCCCCTCCAAACACTGGAATAGTGGCATATGTGAGATCCATCTGCAAGGTTCCCCCTAGTCTTTTTATCCAAGATCTCGATAACAACATACCAAACTTAGGGGGGACATCGGCCACTACAATATTCATGACCACACTTTTCATGGGAAGTTGAAACAAGGTCACAACCAGGTCTTTAATGACTTCAAGACACTGGACTCTCCTGGAGTCAAAAGAATAGAGGTCATGATAGGCTCGGGTGACTTCTAGTCCTAACTCTTCCATGACAGTTTTGGGCATGAGGTTGTGAGAGGCCCCTGAATCCATAAGGAAATTATGCAACACTTTATCATGTATGTTCAGGGAGGTGTAGAAGGGAGGGGATGAATCATCTCTGTCTTCTACCATAGGACCTAGAACAACTGCTGGCTTTTCATCTTGGAGATTTATGGAATCTGTGGGAAGGCAAGGGGCTTCAGACTGTAGAAGCTCGGAGAAGCGTTTTTTAAATTCTCCATGTTTAATTAGCTCGGTGAGGGGTACATGGATTATGATCTTCTGAATTTCATGCTCGAAATTAAAAACAGATGTGAACTTTGGGATTTGTCTTATTTCAGGAACATGATTATGGACAATGGGAGAGAGGGGTTGAGCCTTCTTACCTCTGTGACTATCTGCTACTCCATTAGCGGGTTTCTCTGTTCTAGTGGACTGCTCAGGAATATCAGGCACTGCTATCTTTTTGTCGGACCTCAGGTTGTACCTGCCTCGACCGTCGCTAACCTTGTCTCCTTTGCTCAATTCATTTAGCTGACTGTTCATGAGAGATTCTTCGTATGTTGATTGAGTCAGATGAGGAAAAGCGGGAGTGTCTTCTAAACAATGGATTTCAGGATCAAGCTCATCTTCTTCCCTTTCTTCCTCATCGGCCACCAAATTGTTCTGAAAAGGGGCCTGAATTCTTTGGTCTTCCCTGTCTCTTCCCCTTTCTCTGTGCATAGTCGGAGGAAGAATATTATTTGGCCTTCTGAAGCCTCCTTTGTTTTTGGTGTTCTGAGGGCCCTTGTACATTTGCTTCCTTTCCACCTTCAATCTCTCCATCTCTTCAGATAGAAACTTCATCATCTTGGTCAGTTCATCCACTTGAGGGTGGGGTACCGATGAGCTAGAAGTTGAGGCTTCGGATTTTCCCTTTCTTCTGTTTGCGTCAGCCTTGTTCCTTAGTCTGTCAGCTGATAATATGTTGGATTCCACTTCTATGGCCGCATCTTTCATTTGAGCTAAGGAGGTGGCTCTTCTTTCTCTCAATAAAAGACAGAAATCAGGGTCAAATGCACCAGCATAGGAAATTTGGGCAGAGGCCTCTAAAGGTTTTATCTCTGCAAGAATCTTATTATACATTTTATTGAATCTTTTGGAGAAGTCAGAGACAAACTCTCCTTCCATTTTCTTGAGAGACCCAAAATCCGTCATGTAATACATGACGTCCTTCCTATCTCCCCACTGCCTCAGGAAAACACTATCCAGGGCTTCAATGCCAACAATAGATCCGGGGGCCAATCCTCTAAACCATTTCCTCACCTCGCCATCCAAGCTCTGGACAAAGACTCTCATCCAGACATCTTCATTTTCAATGTTTAGGTTGTCTGCATAACTGTAGAAAGCATCCAAGTGCTCTTCTGCAGTTATGTCCCCTTCTCCAGTGAACTTGGGCATGCATTTCAAATAGTCTCCAGCAGGGAGAGGATTCATAGGATGGGGCAGGATTAAGGGAGCATATCTAGCAGTGACTATGGAATCCATTCTGTTCAGAGGTGGATTAGCACTAGCCATAGGAATGTTAGGTCAAGGAGAACTTGGAGGAGAAGGAGTTTGTGAAGGGGCTACTGGGAATGAGTCTCGGAGTGGAGTGGGAAACAAGAGAGGATTCAAGGAGAAGGCTAATGAGCTCAAGCCAGCATGAGCTTCTCTTTGTGTAGGAGTGGGGAAATCTTCTGTAGGCCCGGTTATACGCCAAGGAATAGCTTCAGAGGAGAGGGGAGTGACAAGAATTTCTCCCTCCAATCCCAGACCAGGAGGGGAAAACTCAGCTGGAACACTCCCAAAATTCAAGAAATGAGAAACCTCTGAAGGAAGTCTATTAAGAAACTGAGGAGGAGAAAACAGAGTTCTCACAGAGGGAGACGACAGATTACCTGTTTCGGCGATAGAAACTTCCTTTGTAGAGCTCTTTCCTCTTCTGAGAACCACCTCTGGGTCAGCTTCAGGTGTAGCTAGAGGCAACTGTGGATGAGACCGTGTGTGTCTGCCTCTGAAAGCCACAATTAAAACAACGGGTTTTCTCCAGTGGAGTCGTCACAATGGAGTCACCAGGTGCACAGTAGCAATCTTCAAGTTCTGATATCTGATGCACCTTCAGAATCAGCTAATCATTGTCGTTCAATCCCGGGGAAAATATTCAACTTGATCCCCGGCAACGACGCCAGAAATGTTAGTGTCGGAAGTCACTCCTGGATTGCTTGCAGGAGCAGATCCCGACACCCATCAGTTTAATGTCACATTTTGTTTATAAAGGGGTGATCGAATGGAGATAAAGACTCGAGGAAATATTACTCTAACTCAGGGACTGGGTCTAGCATGTGTGGGACAAAGGAGGTCTTGATCCAACTTCAGCCAGTGGGTTGATTAAAAGGTGAATAGGTGGAAGACTTGGTAAGAAAGGTGAACAAATGGGTTTGGGAAACAGGCTTACAGCAGTTTGCAGAAGAAAAACTCTGAATGCAAGATCCTCTTGGTTCAGGGTCTCAAGAAACTGAAAGGGGACTTGACTGGATCCTCCAATTCCAAGTCACTCAGCGCTGGGAAAATCACAAGAACTGATTAGAAACGACGTAACTACTACAGTGATCCAACCTACATCATCTTATAACAGCTACAACTCGACTGGATCCTCCAATTCCGAGTTGTTCTAACACAATATAACAAAGATGTAAAAGAAACTGGCATTCATAAGGCAAGAAGTCTCAAAAGTTCATACATAACTAGAGTATCAGTGCTTCATTAAATCTTTACAACCGGGAGCTCTGCTCGACCATCGATCCATACAAAAATAGCGAAAACGCCTTCATATACTCAAAACAAAAACAACAACAGAATCGAGACGTTGCATTAAAATATTTACGTCTGCATGGCTTCTGACAATCAACACCTGCAGTCTCTGAATGATCGTGCAACTTATGGCAGACGCAATCGAACTCCTGACAGTTCCATAGGTGAATTGACGTGCCTTTAATTCGTTGCCGGGCTTTCCCATTATGGTGGAGGCGATGTCTAACCACCACCAACCACTTCAATAACTGCTTCATTGGGATTGAGGATGGCCCGACCAACTCGACATTTCTGCGACGTGGAAGACCCTTCGCGCTGCCATCTGGATTAGCTGAACGACCTGATGGATAGGCGGGGAGGCTAGCGCGAGGGATGGGGGCACATAACGGGAGTGGTGACACCAAGACCATGAGGGTGTGATAAGAAGTGATGAGGCATGAGAGGGGATGATAGAGGAAGTGACATGGCGGAAGATAATAGGCGGAGGGGGCAGGAGATGGGATAATAATGGGATTTCTTTTAGCAGGAGGCTGACGTGGAAAGGAGCGGGACACGTGGCAGGGCGTGAGTGGACTATGAGATGGGAAAGGGACCATTCGGACCAGGAGAGGGGAGAGGGACAGATTTTGGAGGATGAGGAAGGGGCTAAAGGGCGTGAGCCTCATCGCACGGCCAGGAAGAGAACAGATGGCACAAAAGATTACATGGTAGGGAAGGGGCCCACGTTGGCTAAACGCAGAAAGACAGAGGATGCCCATGTTTCCTGTGCACTGTTGATCCGGGCGCACGAATTGCAGCCGTTGGAGAAATGCACTTTTGATTCTGGACCCCCCCCCTCCGCTTAAAGGTAGAAAGGCAGGGGGGGTCCGGAATCACCCCACGCGCCATTGATCTAGGCGCTTCGATCATGACCGTTGAAGAGGTGTGCCCTCGATTCCGAACCCCCCCCTTCCGCTTAAAGGTAGAAAGGTGGGGGGGCTCCGGAATCCTATGTGCGCCGTTGATCCGGGCGCGCGAATCTTCGCCGTCCAAAATTGATTTCCAATTAAACATGGGCGCATTTGCATCCCGAACTTAGGACAAGTGGGTTTTTTACCCATTCCTTTGCATTTTACCCCCCTTACCAGAAATATCGTTAACAATACCAAAACCCTAGGTGTTTAAAATGCTAGGTCAACTTGACCGACGTTTTCAAGGCTTCGCCAACCTGTCTTTCCTTATTTCTTGTGAGGTGCTCCAAATAATCTATTGGTGGATTTTTCTGCTTGCTGTGTTGTCCACGATCCATATTCCTTGCTGATATGTCTTCCTCTCTCTCCTCGTCCAATGACTTTCTTTCTCTTACTTCGCTCCGTCTTTTCTGCTCTTTTGGTCACTTCGACCCAATCTCAGTCAACTTGTCTTCCGCATAGTTTTCACTTCATGCTTCTTTTCTTAATATTCACAACCTTTCATAACAAAGGGCCAACAGGCCCCCAACACTCACATGTGACTCCTCTCAAGGCACTTCAGGGTGGAACCTTCTGACTTACTTTGATTTCAAACTGCGCGGGGTAGCTTGTGCTTTTTTCTCTGTCCCACCCTTCTTCCCTTGTGCAAACTGTATTTTTTGTGTTTGGTACCCAGTTTCAACTGCACCTGGTACCTAGACCCTTTTTCTCATGCTTCTATTGGGAGCTGTGAGGCAGTTGGTTGTCTTAGTACAATTTCAACTGACTGCCATTCACCAAACCTTCCTTCCATTCTCCATTCAAAGTTTTCAACTATGCAACTCCTCCTTCTGTAATGTAAAAAACCTCATATGGCCCAAGCCAATGTGTCCTGAACTTCCCTAGATGATTCATGAACTTTTTGTCGTATACCAATACCAGATATCCTTGCTTGAAGTCTCTTTTCTTAATGTGCCTATCATGATATCCAGATATCCTTCCTTTTGTACCTGCTGATGGAATCTTGCAACAAATCGATCTTCTTCTAGTTCTACCAACTGCACAAGCCTCTCTTGAACAATGCCAATGTCATCCATATCTGTGAATGCTGCAATTGTGAGACTAGGAACCAAATATTCCATAGGGACAACTTCTTCTAAGCCATATACCAACTTGAAGGGGGTCTGCATTGTTATCTTCTTGCAAGTAGTTCTATAGGCCCATAGTACTGCTGGTACTCTCAGATCCCAGTCATCCTTGTTCACACTACAAATATTCGTCAGTGTTATCTCCAATATCTTGTTGAAAGCTTCGACCTTCCCATTCACTTGTGGATGGTAAGGAGTATTCTTTTGATGGCAGACGTCAAATTCCTGAGTCAAAGCTTCAATAGTCTTATTAATAAAGTGTGTGCCTTGATCGCTCATCAGGGTCTTTGGGCATCCAAACCTGGTTATGATATCCTCAAATATAAATCACACAACTGTAGTTGCACTACAGTCCTTAACTTCTCTTGCTTCTGCCCATCTTGTCAAATACTCTATCGTAGTGATGATGTATCTAGCTCTTGTGCGCTTCCCTGGTGGGTTTATAGGTCCCACGAAATCAATTGCCCATTTCTCAAATGCCTGTAAAGTCAACTATGGTGCTAAAGGCATCTCATCTCTTTGGGAAGGCTTCCCAACTCTTTGGCATACATCGCAGGCTTTATAGTATTCCTTGGCATCTTTATGTAAAGTAGGCCACCAGAGGCCATCTCTAAGAACCTTCTGCACTGTTTCTTTCCCTATGTAGTGTCCTCCTACGATGCCTTCATGTGTTTCTGCTAAAATCAATGGTCTTTCTTCCTCCATAACGCATCTCCTCAGGATCTCATCAGGTCCCATGTTGTATAGTTGTTCGACTATAAGTGAAAAATCTATAGTGCGCACTACCAATTGTTTCTTCTGGATGATTGTATATTCATTAGGTTCCATTTCTATTGACATTAACTAGACTATCTCGATGAAGTGATCATCAATATTTCTAATGGCCAACAACTGTGCATTTGGTAGTGTATCCTTCAAACTAGTAGGTTCCTCTCCATGCTCTAACCTAGACAAATGATCAGGTCCCTTGTTCATTCTCCCTAGATTGACCACAATCTCGAAATCATATTCCTGGAATAACAATAGTCATCTGCATATTCTTCCCCCCAACACTGGATTGCTGACTAGATATTTCAACGTGGAGTGATCAGTGAGAATCTTAAAGTGGCCTCCCAACAAGTAGTGACGAAACTTATGCAACACGTACACCATGGCTAAACCCTCTCTCTCAGTATTGGTGTAATTTATCTCAGCTGTTGAGAGCTTCCTGCTAGCAAAGGCTAACATATGGTCAATATCTCTTGCTCCTGGTTGTGCTAACACTTCTCCTAGTGCAATAGAAGATGCATCTACATGCACATGAAATTCGTTGCTCCAATTTGGGAAAACCAGAATAGGCGCAGTAACCATTTTCTGTTTCAGTGTGTCGAAGCTCTGCTGGCATTCTTTTGTCCATTGAAACTGACAATATTTCTTCAGAAGCTTCTCCATAGGTGTTGTAATCTGTGCATAGCCCTTAATGAACTTCCTGTAGTATCCAATATGTCCCAATGCATTGCACAACTGTCTAACTGAAGTAGGAGGGGGTATATCAACAATAATGGAAATCTTGGACGGATCTACCAGCAACCCTTGCTTACACACAATGTGGCCCAACAACACTCCAAAGGGTGAAAATAAGATGCACTTCTTCAGATTCAGGGCAATCTGACATCGTTTGCACTTATCCAACATTAGTCTTAAACATTCAATATGATTTTGTAATAATCTAAAAACAGTCCAATCATCAAAATAGGCTTCCAAAAATTTATGTAAAACTCTTTGAATGCTTCGAGCACCACCCTGGAAAAGATGGTTGGTGCATTCTTCAATCTGAAAGGCATCGCTGTATACTGGTAGGAACCCCATTCTGTTGCAAATGTGGTCTTATGGCAGTCTTCCTTGGCAATCCTGACTTGGTGATAACCTGAAAATCCATCTGTAAAGGAATATACCTCCCATCCTCCTACATTATCTAACACTTTGTCTGTAAACAATGTAGGGAATGGTTCATTCAAACATGCATCATTCAACTTCCTAAGGTCTACACATATCCTGATATCTCCTGTCTTCTTATCTTATACCACCATAGGAATAATCCACTCTGACTCTTCAACAGGTTCTATGATTCCTGCTTCCAGCATTCTGTCTAATTCAATATTCACTTTCTCCTTATATTTGGGATTCAATCTATAGGGTATCTTCTTGAATGGCCTTGCATCTGGTTTCAAGGGGATCTTCATCTCTTCTATGGGCCCTTTTATGCCCTTCATATCAGTGAAATTGGTTGGTAACAAGTCCTGATATCCATGCAGTAACTCTATGATCTTATCAATGGTGGCATCATCCCAATAATCCCCAACATTAGCAAGCTTAGGTGCTTGCTGTGTTCCAAGATTAACTTTCTTGATTTTGATCGGCTGTCCAATGAAAGGTAGTTCAACTCCTGGTCCTTCTACATCTCTCTGTCCTTCCATTTTTTTGATGTTCACATTCCTAGGATCATCGTCTTCATCGACATTGATATTGTAACATCCTTGCAGTTTTTGAAGAGGTGCAGTCCATTCATCCTCTTCTTGTTCCAAAGGGAGGCTAGGTGCCTCCTCAAAGAATTTCTATCTAACAACTTGTAGAGCTTGATCTACTGAAGGGTACTAACTTTCAAATGAAAATGTAGCTATAAAGTTTTGATTCATACCGTACCAATCTGAAGTGATGAGGCACATTTATGCTTGAAGATACCAATTGATAGGCTTTGTGTCTAGAGTATTGGTGAATTTATGCACCCACTGTTCTTGAGGAACGCCGCTCCAGGCCTCCTCACAACCTCTCACATGGTCCTTACGACAACTTTGACCTATGTATCTAACTTCACATCCTTCAATGTTGTCTGAAAATCGCGCTGCAATGAAAGTGAGATATCGTATCCAGTCCATGATGTTCTTTTTATGTGTCCCCCACCATCTTTCTAGATTAACTTTCAAAGCCTCATCCAGTGCCAACAATCTCTATTGTACTGGTACAACTTCTTCAAATTCCAGTAAGAAATTTTCTAAGTGATTCAAACCATCAAAGGTGGGCAAGTTACTTACCATTGTGCCGATCCAACAAACTTCCTTGGTCAATTTGGCACATCTCTGTGCATAAACTTCATACTTTTTTTTCTGCCAGTTCTCTAGTGCTTCTTTTGAGTCTGATGAACATGTGTTGTCACTTCGCCACCTCATATTCCCATCTGATGTAGGATTAATGTAGTCATGTTGTCTTGCTATCAATTTATATATATTCTCTAGCTCATATGCGCGGTCTTCTTCTCTGATGGGTTTTGTGTATCTTCAGCCTTCATCAGGATCCAGAGGTACAATGACCTTAAGTCCATCACCTTCAAATGTAATTACTCTTTTCTTTAAGTCAACAACAGTGGAATTGTTGAAATCCCAATAAATTCCTAATAACGTCAGATAAGGACAACTATCATCAACTATCTGAATCACCTTGAAGTCCACAAATGTTCTTACCTCATCGATGCCCACAGGGACATGTTACAACCTACCAAAGGGGCTTACTGCCTACTGATTATCCATCCTAATCCTGATAGAGGAATAGATCAACTTAGGTTTTCCCATCAATTCCTAGGTCTGCTTCGTCATAACATTGACCTCCGAACCTAAGTCGAGGACCACATAATCTATATCATAATCTCCAATTTGGGAATTAAGGTGTAGTTCCTTATTTGTCCTTATCTTTTTGGATAGTTGATGTACTGGTTTATTCAATAGAGGGTCTACCCTTCCTATCTCATACTGTCTGATAAAATTTTGTCATTATTGTATGGATTTTTCATCCTTAATCAAATTAATGCAAGTACATAAGAATTCCATAAGTCTTCTTACCTCTTTTCCTTCTCTAGGCGAAGCAGACTGATCAAAGGCCAGGGGCATTCCACATTCTCTCGCTTCTGGTTGTGCCTTTGATGAAGAATCCCGATCTCTTCCAAACTCTTTTCTTTCCTCTTCAAATGTCTGCTTCTCTTTCTTTGTATCAAACTCCCGTGTCTTCTCCACAACTCTTCTAACTCTTGATTCTTCTGTAATATTCCCTGGAGTCACCCTGTCTTCTCCTGTATAAACACCTCCTCTAGTGATAATGAAGACTCTAGGATCCACTCCGTGAGGTTTTGCTGAGATTAGTTGTACTTGTTGGTTCCCTCCTCGTCTTTCCTGAAGTTTGGATAACAACGCATGACAATCTTCTATGACATGTTCAAATGAATTGCAGTAACTTCAAGTGGTACAAAGGTTATGAAAGTCCCTTTCCAAGTGACCTGGCTGTGCGTAGTTATAACAAATGGTCTGACCTCGACCTCAACCCATGCCTACTCCTCTTCCTCTTCCTATGAATCCACCACGAGGGTTGAAGTTTCCTCTTCCTCGGGAGTTAAACTGCGTAGTATTTCCTTCTTGCTGTACTTCGCCTTGAATTCTATATATGTCTCTTGATGTTTCATGCAAGAGGTCATAATCCCTACAATCTTTCTCATCATGCACCACATATTTATAGAATGTGCAGTAAAGATTGGTAGGTGTCTGGACATATTTTTGCATGTAATAACATTCTCGAGGGCGATGTCTATTTCTACATACCTCGCACCAAGGTAGAGTAACCTGCTTCAAAGGGATTGGGGCTCCTGAAGCCAAGTACTCATGAAATAGGGGACAATGCTCCTTATCACGACCTTCTAATTTTCATCTGATACACCAAATATCTTCTCTTTTATCTTTTCCCTTATCCCTTTTCATATCTTCGACCTGCAGTGATAAGCTAGTTAGCTGACTCAAAATTTGACACATAACTGAGCTGGACTCTCCCGTAGGGGCTGATTCTAGTTTCATGGCGATATCCAACACCTCAGCTTGAAAATCGATCTTCTATTGAATCAGAGGGACTCTGATGTGTGGTAAGAGGGTAACAATGAACCATTCTTTATTTTGTTCGTTCGGAATCTGAAAACTCAAATGGCCTATCAAGGTCTTAAACCTTTGATCAAACTCCCAAACAGGTTCAACTACTTTCTTCTTGATTTATTTCAACTCTGTGATGCACTGCGACTCCGACTTGGGTTTCTTGAATTCTGCAATCAATGCAGTCTTGATCTCTTTCAGTGGTTTCGGTTGGACAAATCCTTGGACGAACTTCATGCACTAGCTTAGTGTGTGGTCTCTTAGGGTAGTACTAAATTGAGCTCTCTTAACATCTTTGTCAATGACATTATTAATATTCCATACAGCTTCTCATAAGAACCAATGTTGATCAGGATCTTCAGATCCATCTCCCCTAAAGGTAGGTAACCTCATCTCATATGCCATAGATCTTCCTAGATTTCTTGACTGAGTATGTACTGAACCGCTTGTACCAATGCTCTGAGTGTTTTGATAACTTAGGTTACTCTGGTTACTCAATGCTATTAAAAAAATATGAGGTGTAACAATACTTACTTCAATAGTCTGCGTAGTTCCTGGAGTTTCTGACTCTTTTCAGCGAGGTTCTTCAACCTTCCCTTCTTCTGCCCTAGCGGAATCTAAATGTTCCTTGTTCAGTAACTCTTATTCTTCTCCACTATAGAACCCTTCTTCCTGTGCTGGTGGTTCATGATTATGCTCAAACAAGTCCACCAGAGGAACTTCTCTGAAAGTTCTCCCACTGCGCATGTGTCCAACCTCTGTGTCGCTGCCACTGTCTGAATTCTTGAACATTAGATTTTTCAATTTGACCCACTACTGTATATTCAGGATGTTCTTCTCATGCAATAACATATTGATCTTCAACTTCAAGAAGTGTAAAAATTTTCCTCTCAGTCCCTTAAATAAATATCTCTCTACTTGGCTATATGATTCTACTCTATCAATATCAAACTCAATGATATACCCTCCAATGGTACTATCAAACTAGTGATCTACTGTTCTTGACACACCGTTATCAACTCTCTTGACCTTATTGATCAATGTCGACCTCCAAACCACCGACGGTCTGAGTCTGATATCAAAATGGGTATCTGCTAATCTGGCTAGCCACTCATATAGCTCCTTATGAATTCCTCCAAAGAAAATCTCATGTATATCAGTAAAGATATACGTTCCCAAACAATCCTCTGTACTAAGATTAGGGTTCTTATTTTGAGCTTCAACGAAGTCATTCTCTTGTTCTTATATCCACTTCTGAATATTTGTCTTCGATGGAAACCACCTTGACATTCCCTAAAGAAGATCCCAGTCCCGACAACAGAACCATTTGTTGGCACAGGGGTAGACCAAGGTTAAGTTCTAACAACGCACCAACAAGACCTAACTACTGGCCCTTTCGGAAACACCTGCAAAGAAGATGCAGTCTCACCTGAAGTAGCTATAGGGGGGTTGTAGGACACAAGTGTCTACAACCAAAGGAAATGCAAAGAGGATCCAGGGCAACACGCTCACACAGATCTAGTTATTCTTTATCTTTCTTAAGCCTACTGCGCGAACTATATCTTATATCTAACACAATATTGAATTAACAATATATCAGAGATCAAAAGAACACAAAATCAATCACACATAACAACAGGATATACGTGGCTCACCCTCTCCCTAGGGCAACATCCACATAACTGCGCTTTATAATATATTAGATGAAAGCATATAGTTCTATCTGCACTTAGCTTGCAAATCTCTCTCTTCCTTTCTCTTCTCCTCTCCCCCCTCCCTACGCACCTAGCTGCAAGGTTGATCTTCACACCCAGCTGGAGATCTTACAACGTAGACTTCTCTCACCACACAATACTTCTCTCTCAATAATAACAAAAATTACTCATCATACATAATCTCTCTCACCCATCCCAGGTCCTCTTTACCTTTATTTATACATTACAATGACTCTTGGACATCCTTAGACCGAAACCTAGGTGTCAAAACCCTAAATACCAAAACCCTAGGTGTCTAAAACCCTAGGTCAACTTGACCCGCATTTTCAGGGCTTCACCAACCCGTCTTTCCTTCTTTCTTGCGAGGTGCTCCAAAGCATCTATTGGTGGATTTTTTCGCTTGCTGAGTTGTCCAAGATCCATCTTCCTCTCTCTCCCTGTCCAACGACTTGCTTTCTCTTACTTTGCTCCATATTTTTTTCTCTTTTGATCACTTCGATCCAATCTCGGTCAACTTGTCTTTCGTGCAGTTCGCAGTTCACACTTCTTTTCTTAATCTTTACAAGCTTTCATAACCAAGGGCCAAAAGTTCCCTAATGGAGATCTCTTCTTACAATGGAATAAAAATGGAAAATGATGAAGAAAATCAATGCCTATTCCCTCAAGAGGTGAGTGGAATGGCCTATTGCAATGGTACTTGAATACTCTAAGGAGAAACGATAATTCTCAAGGGAGAATTGAGGCAGCATAACAATACTATGAAGATCTTTGTTTCTTAGTGCACCCATGTCTTTCATTTATAGCATTTCTTCAAGGAAAATCTTAATTGGTTCTTGGTGTGAACAAGGAGCCTTTTAGGGCACCCTTTGGTCCTTGACCATTCCCCCATTCGATTTTTTCTAAGATATGGAGGTCAAATCAGGTTGGGAGCTGGTCCATAAGTGGTTGGGGGGCTAAAAAGAACCATAAAGACACCATTCATAGGACAACGTGACTTTTCTCATACACAGTCATGCATTTGGCACATTGTGCGCTCTGAGGGCTTTGTTGGCCCGCCCAAAGTTCCTTTAGTGATTTTGCACATGTCAATTTTTTCCCAATTGTGTAGTTTTTTCCTTTTGAAATGCATTTTAGTGCTTCAGGTGAACTAATTGTTGTATTTCTGTAACCATTTGCGTGTAATATTGCAGACGCAATTTCAGTGATTACAGTTGGGGTACTTTTTCATACCAGAAAATGCTTTTCGAACTTAAAAATTCTGAAGCAACCTTCCAACGTGCCATGATCTTTGATTTTCACAATCTCAAGCATATTGTCGAAGCTTACCTAGATGATATTTCTTCTCACTCTCACAAGAGAGTATATCACTATTCTCACCTTCAATTAGTATTTGAGAGATGACATTACTATCGCATTCGGTTGAACCCTCACAAGTGCATATTCTATGTTAGTTGTGGCTATATTTTAGGATTGTTAGTATCTGATCATGGGATCATGGTAGAGCCTATGAAGGTTGAGGAAATACTTCAATTTCCTCCCCCGCGCAACATTCGACAACTTCAAGGTTTATAGGGGAAGGATAATTTCTTGCATCGGTTCATATTGAACTATGCCAATTTAACTAAGGGTTTCATGATTCGTTTGAAGAATTATACTTTGTTTATATGGGATGAGTGAGCCCAGGAATCCTTCGATGCTCTTAAGAAAGATTTGGTATTGGAACCTCTACTGAAGCCTCCATACTACAGTAGAGAATATTTGATTTATGTCACTACGTCTGAAGGGATGTTTGGTATGGTCTGGTTTAGGAGGACGATGAGCTCCATGAGCACCTTTTCTAATATCTCAGTCGAAATCTAGTCGGTCCTGAACTTAAATACTCTCACGTAGAGAAACTAGCCTTGGACGTCGTACATGCAGTTCAAGGCTTACGACATTATATATTACTTTGAAAAACTACCATAGTTGCAAATATCAAATAATTTCAATACGTCCTCACTAGGCGTATCATAGGGAGGAAATGCAATAAGTGGATTGTTATTTTTCCAGAATTTGATCTCGATTTTGATTCAGCGAAGTCAAAGAAATCGTTATTTTTTGTTGAGTTGATATCTGAATTCCCTCGACTAGATGAAGAATTTTTTTATGAAGATTTGTTTGTGGATAAACATATCTTCCTTATCTCATATTCAGACCCATGGTATGGAGACATTCTAATTTAACTTCAAACCTTGAACATATCCCAACATCTGTCGAGAGACGATTGATGACGTATACACAATCAGGCTAAAAACTACCTTATCATTGGCGACACTTTGTATCGTCGAGGAGTATATAATATTTTAGGTCGTTTCTTGAATCATGAGGAAGTTGAGTCTATTCTCAATGAATGTCACAGTGGAGCTTGTGGTGGTCATTTATCCGAGCTTGTGACAACCCAAAAAATATTGTGAGCTGGTTATTTTTGGCCATCAATTTTTAAATACTATGTTGAAGCGATCAAGAAGTGTCACCCTTTCTAGGTGTTCACTCAGAAAATGCGTTCACACCTAGCCCCTCTTCACCTAGACATCATCATCGGTCCCTTCACCAAGTGGGGGGTAGATTTTATGGACTGTAACCCAACTTTGACTGGGGGGCATAAACATATCATTGTGGTCATGGATTACTTCACTAAATGGGAAGAGGCCATGTCTAACATTAAATATGATGGTATGAATGAAACATTCTTCGTATTCAACCAAATTATAACCTGGTTTAGAATCCAAAAAGTGATTGTCACTGATCATGGTAGTCACTTTCAAAATGAAATGATGAAAGAGTTAGCATCAAAACTGGGGTTTAAGAACGATCATTATTCCCCTTATTATCCCCAGGAAAATGGTCAAGAAGAGGTGGTGAATAAATATCTCAAGACCATCTTGCAAAAAACATTTAGCCAGAGTAAGTCTAACTAACATATAATGCTTTACCCTACACTTTGGGCATATCGAACCTCGGTAAATACTTCCACCGGTTTTTCACCTTTTCAATTAGTACATGGCATGGATTTGATTCTTTTGATTGAATGCAAAATCCCTTCCCTCAAGTTGACAATTGAGCTCCTTCCTGACACATTCGATCTTGAAGAACGCCTTGTGCACCTAGAGAGTCTTGATGAGTAGTTTCGAGATGCCTCTACAGCTATCGAAGAGAATAAATGACGTGTTAAGGTTCAATATGATAGGTCTATCTGTCCTCGATAGTACAATGAAGGTGAATTGGTTCTCCTATATGACCAAGCCAAAGAACTGTTAGGGGTAGGAAAGTTCAACCCCATGTGGAATTGTACTTATATCATGTGACGTGTCTTAGAGAAAGGAGCCTATGAATTGGAAGATTATGAAGGGAATATGTTGGATGAGCCCAGAAATGGGATCTACCTTAAAAGTTATTACACTTAATCCCTCAAATATTGGGCGTGACCTTTTGTATACTAGTGTATCTTATTGTATATACATATTTTCCTTTGTGTCATCGACTTGCTTATCAAGTTTTCTCTTGGTTGGTAGATGTTAATAGAATATTCAGTTTACCTAGGATTCACGGATGGTGCTAGTTGTCATACACGAAACATGGCTTCCATTGCTTGGGTCATTTACTCACCCGAGGGTCAACTGGTGTCTTTAGATGGTGTTCGTCTAGAGCCATCGACGAATAATGTGGCTGAGTATAGAATTGTTATAGAACTATTACGTAACACCATTTCAAATGGTGTTCAGTCTTTAGAGGTTCGCTTGGAATCCTAGTTAGTCGTATGCCAGTTAAACAATAGTTACCGTGCATGAGACCCTACTCTACTCTGACGATTCCTATAGGTACGAATTTTAGAATGATACTTTGATTTTCTTACTTATAAGCACATACCTAGAAGTTCTAATCATGTATTTGATGCATATGCTAATTATATTTTAGATTGGAATTTGTCACATAGCTAAGCAAAGAAAACACATTCATGCATGTACACATTGTAACATATATAAATAAAGCCAAAGACCATTTTTTTTTTATATTTCATCTTTTCAAAAACTATGGTGTCATAATACAAAATGGGGCTCACACCCTCAAAATACATATATGGCCGGTATATAATATGACCATGGAATCTACGTTTGTGGCGCCAAATGTGTATCATGATAGTACACTATGGTGTTTGTGAGATGCCATAAAATACACTCCCACACACGGGGTACACCCACCACCTTCCGCTGCATAGCCTCTCGCATATCCTCCACTTGAACCATAGGAATCTTGTGTGTCAATCAAGACAGGTTCCCTTGCACATTCTGCAACACTCTCTCTGCATCTCCTGTCACATGCTCATCTCCTTGGATCCTCCTCCGATGTCGTGGGAACCCCTCTGGTCGTCGTGGAACTACATTTGTGTAACAAAGCAATTGTTAATACTAGGTACCATACAAAGACATTTGCATTTTTATTCTTTTTGAAAAACACAAAAAAATAAATATATAAAAACATTTCTTACCAATATCACTGTAGGAGGAACTAGTGGCAAAGGAATATTCAAATCCCCTCTGTAGTCGATCTTGGTGTAAGATTAGTTGCCAATGGCTATGACCTGTTGATGCCACCAGAAAAATAACTCATCATTGTAGGGGGTTGGAACCCTACCACCTCCTAGCCTCCTCATCACATCGGTCCACCATGACATGGATGGATCATGCTGTCCATGTGCAGTAATATCTACTCTAGGGCTCAAGCCTGGAACTCGTTCAAAGAAAAAACTACAAAGAATGGATGCAAATCCAAAATTTCTCTTTTTCCCTTATTTGCAATCTGTCAGTTGGCTCTTCATGTTAGCCAATAGTGAGGTACACTAGTCATAAATAGTGGATTGTAAACACTCCATCGCATAGAACATGAGTGGCCTTGATGCCTGGTGCAATGAGGTTGACCCAAGTACAAGAATGACGATATTTAAGCTCAGGTTATCGATCGCCCTGATGGGGAGTTGGCTCCCTACTTTATCTGTGCCAAAAAAACAGTGGGTGGAAATTTACTCCTCCATAGTCATACCACCCTAGCCCCTTGAGCCCTGAGATTCACTACCTCTCCTCGGTGAGACAATCCTATAATAAAATATATGTCGTCCACTTCAATCCTAAATGTTTTCCCATCGATGTTGAAGGCCTCTATCTCCGGATCCTAGAAGTTTACTAGCAACTGGAGTAACCTCACTTGATCCCTCATTTCTTTGAGAGCCCAAAATTTATAAAGGCCACATATTTTTAAATCTTGTTGGGCCCCTGCATCCCTTCCCATTGCTGCATCTATCTCTTCATGCTCCCTCTCCCTCCATTCAATCACCATCTTGCAAAGGAAAAGCCATTTTTTTTTAGTTAAATCATTTCAAAATGTGTTCATGGACTTGTACGCGAGCTAACATGGTAACATTCATGTATAATGTTTCATATATGCGATCATGATTTTCTTTTCCCACGTATATGGGGTCGCATACGCGACCCAATTAACTGTCACTCGCGTATGCCCTAATTCACATATTACTCCCTCTAATACTAAAAAAATGGGGCCTAAATTTAAATTTTAAACCATTGAAATTGAAGTAGAGGGGATGGGAACTTACTTGGTCCATACGGTTGTTGATTCTGTTGATCGTAGCTCCCGCAATCGACACTTGAAGATTGTGGGAAAAATGGCCTAAAATGCACTATGTGGGTGAAAAAACTCAAATGGTATGGTAAAATGGTCTATTTTTACTATTAGTATAAATGTTTTTACCCACTTCATATAGTTTGTGCTAATTTTTGACCTTGTGGACTAATAGTGCAATGGAAAGAATTGGTTTTTGATGGTTTTGTCTAGGATTTTTGCGGTTTCAAGAATCATACCACCCATTCATGCCTTCGACATGTATATTCTTTCATCGGAATATAGGATAGGTTATGACTCCATTTTTCACTCTTCCATCATCCTATGACCGTGATTCATACACCCTAGGTACAAACTCATTTATTAGTGACACTGAACCTTCCTACTGCAACTAAAAGTGTCATTATTAAGTGGTAGAGGCTTACCAAACATGGGTTCCCTAGTTAGAACCTTTTTTCTATTTGGTTCCCATGCAGAAGTTATTCCATAGGACCAGGAGTTCCTTATAGTTCCAATATGACTTTGAGTTCGAACCCCATATTCGTACTCACAAGAATTTTGACTGTTACCTATGGGACTCCCCCCGAGTCTTAGTTAAGTATTTTTTCGACTCTCTAAAAAATGAAAAAGATTGCCGAGTGAACTTTTCTCTTTCACACTCATTAAATGGCCTTGAAAGGACATCTATTTGGTGTAAGTTTAACCCTTTTTTGGACCAAGTAGACTACTTACAAAAAATGAATACTCTAGTCATCATTGGATAAAAGGGTTATCCTGGGTATTATTTTATACTTTTTTGGGCCTAGGGGACTAAATCTATGAAAAAGGACATTATTTGGAGTTAAGTTGTAATCAAATTCCATCATCCTGCTTGCATTGTTGAGCCTATTTCTGGTTCCCTCTTTCTCATTATAAGCCTCTTACCTCAACAATTGGCATCACTAGCCAAGAAAAGCCTTTTTTATATCCTTTGCATCTTGACACCCTGTACCCTAAATGGAAACATCCCCTCGAGTGTCCATGACCCGCATGCACTTCCTTGCATTGAGAATAGGTATGTTCCACTGATTGGAGCTAGTTTCTCACTCACGACAGTCATTTCCTCTCATGTATCATAGAGTTTCTTTGCCTATGAAAAAAAAAAAAAGACGAGTGGGAAAATAATATTATCTCATATCGGCAACATTCGTGTCAACTTTGAACACAACACAAACTTTTCATTCCACTTTCATCCAAATTTTGGGTTTATCATGACCTTAGGAAGCTGGGCTTGTTACTTAGAGTTTAATCCTCCAACTGGTTATTATTCCAGTCCCTATGGAGAGTTTGTTGATACGTCCTACATCACAAATTTTTATCATCAAGTCTATGTTTCTTGAGTTATCCACATGTCTCATGCTCTTGTTCAAAGGATGTCTATAAGTTTGTGTCGACCATCTCTTAGAAATCTTGACTTTGCATGTTGGTCATACCCTCAATGTATCTCAAAGTCACAAAAAGTTGTAGTCCTACCATGCACCCTGGTCCTACTTTAATTATGGGTAGGTAAACTTGAACCCAACAATTGACATCTCCTCAATGGTCGCTAACTAGGGGGGTTTCCCTTGCGTTCGATGACAATAAATCTATTCACATATTGGGATTCATGTAGTGTATTGGATTCCATTACCCTTATTGGTGGTTTCCTCACCTTTTCGGAAAAAAATCTTATTGGATACTATTCAAAGGGTCTCTTTCGTGCACTACTTGCATCTGGTGCATGCGAGAGACACATAAGGTTGTTGGTTTATGAACATCCTATTCGTCCGAACTCCTCCTAATAATCAAGATATTTATTTGTACCTCATGCTGACTGATGAGACATGCCCTAATGTTATCCTTTCAGTGAGTCTCTTTCCATCGAATTCAACTCATCTATTTTGGAAATGAGACCTAGAGTCCTATGAGTACCTAGAGGCTTGCACTCATCAGTGAAAAGCTCTCCTGCCATCGACAGTTGGGAATACATCAATGTCTCCTGATTGAGGGATTATTAAAGTGTTCGACCTCAACACCCTTATTCAAAATTGTAGAATGTACTCAGTGCCTTGATACCTACTTTCATTATCGATAGGTTGTCTCACGCTTGTTAACAATATATCTTAATGATCGGTAATCAAACAAAGTCTCATTGTGTTCAAACTAAAATCCTCTATTCACATGATGTAGACTTTCACCTTCGGTGGATAGTGTAGAAGACCTCCAACTTACAGTAGCATCTTTCCTAATCTATTGTTGTCTTTCATTGGACAAATACCTATATGACTTCGGTGATCATGGTAGATCATATTGTACTCCATTGTATACAGATATATTTAGATGGATTTTGAGAATGGATTCGACTGTGCCTTGTTCATGACTATGAAAACCTATGGCACTTTGTATTTCATATTCATGGACATGAACAACTATTTGATATATTCCCACATGGATCTGTAGTGTAATTCAGATTGACATTCATGTGTACAAAGTCATTATGGATTGTAATATTCTCATAAGTAACTAGCACTTCCAACTGAGTCTCCATTACTCCACTTCTGGGTATTATAATGTATTTTGGCCATCACAGATACTCCTATGACCTCACACATTAGGGGGCATCTGTTACAACAAAATTTTCCTCACCCCATTCAACTTGCTTGGATGGACTTTCCATTTCCCTATGGATAATTTAAGTCCCCTTTTGTACATTCTAGAGAAAAAAAAGAACATTTTTCCACATATACACACCCTATCAGCTAGACAACAAGCTTATACACAGGTTTCTCCACTACAACCCACATACATCGAGTTTGGTGCTCAAAATAAAAAATTATGTCGGGTTTCCATGTCATTTCACGAGATCCATGATCCTTGACCTTCCATATACTGGAAACGCTTCGACTTGGCCCTTCAGTTCCATTTGAAGGATATAAATTGAGCCATATCCAAGCCTTGAAAAAACAATTCAACTTTGAGAGAAAAGACACTTTGGAAAAATTTCACTTCATATTGAGTCTGCATCCCTTTGTCCTTGAAAGTTTGAACCCCTTGTTCAATCCCCAAGCTCTTCATTCTTTGTGATGGAGAACCTGATTGTGTCCTTTGTATGATTTTTCCTTTGGTGGAGGATTGAAGTGGTGGAGGCCCAACTAGAGGAACTTAGTTTCTCGGTTCCAATATGCATCATTACAAAATTTTGTCACCTATATATTTCTGTTGATTATTTTAATAGAAATACTCTTTTCTCGTCCAATTGATATTTTGCAAATATTTGAATTATTATTCCATGGGAATATTTGTCATGTATGTTAATGGATTATGATAATATATATGCTAACACTATATATAGTCACCATATTCTTGTTTATATTGGTTGTTGAGGACAAGTTGCATGTATAAAGCTTTGAGTTGCATGCTCAACGATGGTCTTCATCAAATGTTTGGATGAGGTAGGCTCTTGGCCTTGTTTTGTTAGCATTTCATTTATATAGAATAATTGGGATTAGAGTTGAATTATGCATGTCATTCCATATATTGTGGTTTAACCCATGCCATAGAGATATTTTCCTCGTAGAAAAGACTATGTTGGACATATACATCATTGAATTTGTTGTGGAGAACCACCGATCATTTTCGAAAGAAAAAGTGATGTTTTACGAAGGCCCTACACAAAGAATATTGAGGGAGATTCCTCTGTGGATGAAGGTTCTGTTTCTGGAAGAAGGAATGTTTCCTATTCTGTCAGAATATATGGTAGTGTAAACCCCTGCACATGAGGGGTGGGTGATTTAGGTGAAGGATTCATGAGTTAGGAAGTTCTTAAAATATGGGGGGTTATCGTCATCGTGAGAAAAGTGATAGATATGAACACGATCTAAGAAGGGTTGTTATAATTGAAAATAATTGGCAAGATCATATGATAAAGTCGATGAAGAGGTCATATTAGTCATGGATGATGATTGACCTCAACAATATCCATATGAAAGAACTAGAGAAGTTGTGAGAGTTGCAGATACGCGAAATAATGGCCAGTCGTTGGTTGAAGGAAATATTTTGGGAGAAAAATGAAAGTTATGAAGGAAACAAATGAGCATGAGTTAGGATAGATGAGGGAGTTAGGATCGATGGAAATTTAGGAGAACAAGACTCAGTCATAACCCTTGAAGAATCTACAATATACTCAGGTCTTTCTAAACTGAAGGATGATGAGACTCATCAAGAAAATGGTACAATGTTGTTTAACTACGTGACCCCCCGATGAAATAATTCCATTCCAAAATCAAAGGAACCCGCCTTGGATCACCCCCACCCTCAGTGCCTTCTACAAATCTGGTAAATTATACACTGAATCCCGCAATAATTTCTATTTTTTCTCACAATTATAATACAATAGGTTCAAATTATAATAGTAGCAGAAGTGGAGAAATTTCTTCAACTCTAGTACATCCAGGACCATTAGGATTTATATTGATAGGATCCCCTAATTCTCCGATGGGAACTCAACACGCGGGCTCACTCACCCGATACCCAAAATTTTGGGGTAAAGGGGATGAGGATGTAGAAAAACATTGGTTATTATGTGAGGCTATATGGAGGTCCCACATAACTTTAGATGCCAATAAAATAGTCTAATTCCAGACCACATCGAGAGGTAGAGCACTAAAATGGTACATGAAGTCCATTGAGCCTAGGAATCCTCAAGGGACTTCCCCTAGAAAACCCTTTAATATTTCTTAGTTCAAACATATATTTATTGTATAGTTTGTCCTACCTCAATCTAAACAACATACCCTCTCTGAGTTATGGGAGATCAAGCAGAGATATGGGGAGTCTGCTTGGGAGTACAAACAACGATTCAAACATGAAATTGGGAAGATAACAAAGCCAATTCATGAGAATCATCAACATGAATGGTTCATTCAGGGTCTCTTTCCTTTGAATTAGATTCCACTAACTCAAAAAAGACTCGCCCCTTTGGGCAAAGCCTTATAATAGGCCAAGAAAATTGAAGTAATGGCAGGCTACCTTGGGAGCTTGCGCATGGTGAGACCTGTCGAGGATAAAAATATTGTGCAACTACAGGGCTATATTTCCATGTTGTCTGAGAAAATTTAGGAGTTGGCCCTACTTAAGGGAGGTTGACCACAGTTTTGGTGCACTAGTTGCTACACTAAAGGTCATACGATGACAGAGTGTCTAAGATCGCAGGGTGGTGGAGCTGTGAGCCACTCTATGCCTCCACCACCAGTCATACCATCATGTGGTATTGCGTAAGTTGCGACTGCAACACCATTCCATGCACCTATGCAATTCCATGCCTTTCCGAATCAACAAGAGGGTCAACCCAATGAGTATTGTGATACTTTTAGATACCATGGACATTCTTCGAGACATTTCCCCATCTTACAGAAATATACATTTGTCCCAAATATGATTTACCGCAAATTCTTTGGGTCGACTACCCATACCACCAAGTAATGTAATTCTTTATATTCTCTTGCAAATAGACTAGAACACTCTGCCTTGAGGATTGGCGAAGCCCCTCTAGGGTTTGGAGGAGGTCACAGAGGTAGAGGAGCTTTCAAGGGAGGCAGAGATGGTGGCAGAGGACCCACGCACTGCTACAACTATGACGAACATGGCCACCTTGAAGAGACTTCCCACATCCAAGGATACCATGGTGCACACACTGCTGAAACAATAACCATACTACTGAGGACTATCCTAATGTGATCACATGTTGAGAATATCACACAAGAAAAAGGGGAGCCAATTTGATAAACTAAGAACCTAGGCCAAAAAGAGAGGAAGTCCAACATTCATGTTATAAAAAGGGGAGGCGCATAGTTTGGTGCTGATACTAGACATCTTCATCAAGCTCATATTAAAGAGGTAGTGCCTAAACCCCCATATTATCCTTTACAAAAAAAATATTTTTTCAGAATGCAATAGAATTGTTCCACAAAATTTCTAATTTCGTGATACCTGAAGTTGGGAATCTAAGCTATACCAGCCCTCCCTCTCTAGTTGTGGAAAAGTTGGTCACATCGAAGGGCACATCATATGAGTCAAACAAAACTATTGTCTTATGGTTGAAACTCTTTTCTGATATGCCAAACGATTAAAACCTTACTCAGAATTTGCGGAACACAATTGGCATAGCTCTGAGAGTTGATGGAAATGTAGAGGGATCTATAGTTGTTAATTTTCCAGAGAGAAATGCAGGCCGAATACAGAGACAAAAGAAGAGGTCAGGATGCGAGTTCAAACTAAATGTGCATATTGATGGTTATGAAATTAATGATTCCATGCTGAATTTGGGATCGGATGTTAATATCATACCAAAGAAAACATGAGAAGCTATGGGAAAACCCATGTTGGTCTATTCCCCAATTCAGTTGTGCATGGTGAACCAATATTATATTGATCCAGTAGGGAGGATGGAAAATGTAGAAGTAGATCTAGCCAGAGTCAATACTGTTGCAGACTTTGAGGTCATTGAGATCATGGGGGACACATATCCATATCCAACCTTGCTTGGAATTGACTGGGCATACAACAATTATGCTATGATCAACTTGAAGAAGGAATCCATGACCTTCAAAGCAGATGGTATGAAAGTGGTTCAACCTTTAGATCCATACCTAGGACCATGATACACTAAACCCTCAAAAGATAACATGGAATCTGATGTCTTGGATCATTTGTATACTATGACTAAGGGAAACCAAATATACTACATTAATCCTATCACAGATGGTTCAATCAGTTGGTGAAGTATTTAGCCTTCTGGGGAAGATTCAAAGGCCACTTTCGAAAACTAGTAGCATGAACGATTTGAAAATTTATCAAGATGACGTGACACTATTTAAGTAGCTCCTTCAACGCCAATTTTTCTAGGATTTCTCTTTTACAGGTAAGTCCCCTGAACTCACTTTAGAATTGAAACAAATTCAAATCTTGTTATTCACATATTAGTTCAAAACCACCTATCCCCCTATAGTTTTCTCTGCGCATAAACACCTTTTCTATTCCATTTTTCACCAATATCTTGAACCAACAAATCATTCTGTTGCACCACTACCTATTTACTGTAGTAAGTTTGATACCATCCCTAATGATCTCAAATATTTATAAGACCTTAGGAATCTTTCCTTTAAAGAATACGAAGGCACTAGGACTGTTCAGGACACCATTTCTCCTGAAGCCAATATCTCCTACACTAACCCTATGAAGTTGTGCAGGTTAATATAGGCAGTACATAGCATCCCAAGATAGCCTCTATAGGGGATTATTGGGATGAATAGACCGTAACTAAAATTTAGGCCCTGTTGCAGGAATATGAGGACCTATTCCTCACCAAATTCATATAGCTTAAGGGAATTAAGGGAGATATAGGAGAAATGAGAATTGAACTGAAGCTTGACGCGAAACTTGTTAAGCACTGACCATACCATATGAACCCCAACGTCAAAGAAAAATTCAAGAAGGATATTGATTTCATGCTTGTAGCTAGGTTGATATTCCCAGTGGATGAGGCTGAGTGGACCAAACCAATTTTCATTCAGAGTAAAAAGGGTATGGAGGATATCAGGGTTTGTTTTGTCTATCGGAGCTTGAACTCTAGCTGTGTTCATGACCTATTTTTGACTCCTTTTAGTGATGAAATTTTAGATAAGGTTGTGGGAAGAGAAGAATATTCATTTACCAAGGATTTTTAGGATATCACCAGGTAAATATTACAGAATAAGATAAGAAGAAAACTATCTTCACGATAGAGTGGGGGCCATTTTCTTACAATGTCAGGACGTTTGGGCTCAAGAATTCCCTAGCAATGTTTTTTCTCGAATCGTTATTTCCACATTTTGTGAACTAATCCATAAATTTATTGAAGTCTATGTTTATGATTGGACAATATACAGTCTACTCAAATAACATATTGGTCTCTTGTGGCTAATGTTGGATTGATGTCGTCAATTGTATATTTCCTTGAACTTGAAAAAATGTATATTTTGTGTACCCTTCAGGAATTTGTGTGGACATATCATGTGCAAAGAAGGGGTACTCATCGATCCCACAAAAGTTGTGGGAATCCTCAATATGCATCCTCCTACCTCTGTCAAGCAATTGTGAACTACCCTCATACATAGTGGATATTACCTTCGATTTATCAAGGGCTACACGAGTATCACAACGTCATTGGAACAATTACTTAAGAAATATGAAGGATTTCATTGGAATTCAGTTTGCGATAACTCATTTGACATCTTGAAGGAAAAGTTGAGTACAACCCCCATTCTTACTTTCCCCAATTGGGGCGTGGATTTACATGCGCACATTGATTCCTCCAACATTGCGCTAGGTGCTATCCTTGCGCAACCAGGAGAAGGGAATAACAACCATCCTATCTATTTTTCCAGTAAAAAATTATCTCAAGCCGAACACAACTACACCAAAACATAAAGGGAAGGTTTGGCTATGGTATATGCTTTACAAAAATTTCGACATTATTTGTTAGGTGGTCACTTTAAGTTTTTCACTGATCATTCTTCTTTAAAATATCTTGTTAACAAACCTTTCTTAGAAGGAAGAATCTATATATTGTTGTTACTATTTCAGGAATTTTCCTTTGAAGTTATCGTCAAGCCTAGAAAGTTGAATGTTGGGCATGATCACCTCTCTCATTTAGAGTTCGGTGAGAGTGGTGGAGCCCTGGATGATCGTCTTCCTGATGAAGATTTGTTTCGCATTGAAACTATTCCATACTATTTTTTAGAAATTGCAGTATTCCTCATGATCGATACAACACCTGATGGATATTCCACAACTCATAAAAGACACTTAGTTTCTAGGGAAATGGATTATTAACTTATCACAATACAATTGTAAAAGCTGGGTTGGGACAATTTCCCAAGGAGATGCATCTTGGATCATGAGAGACCAAATATCTTATGGGAGTGCCATGGTGGAGTTGCATATGGACATGTTGGTGGTAAGGCAACTACACAAAAGATATTTCAGGATGGGTTATGGTGACCTACAATGTTTAAGGACACCAAAGCATATGCTAGAGTATGTGATGTTTGTCAAAGAGTAGGTAAGCCCTCCTGAAGAAATGAACTACCTTTACACCTTATCAGAGCTCTGTAAGAATTAAAAAAGTGGGTTGGTGATTTCATTAGGCCCATAAACCCACCAGTTGGACATTACAAGGCTAGGTATATCATTACCGTAAGAGATTATCTTACGCGATGGGCAGAAGCCGCACCAGTACGAGACTCTTTTTTTGATATCACAACTAGATTTATTTTTGAAAATATCATTACTCGATTTGGTTACCCTCATAGTCTAACCAATGATCATGGTGCACATTTCATAAAATGAACTATAGTTACTCTCACCCATGATTTTTTTATTCAACACCATAATATCATCCCTTACCATCCACAAGCTAACATGATAGTGGAAGCGTTCAACAAGATTTTGGAAAATGGATTGACCAAGGTGTATTGCAAAAAATGTGAAGATTGGGATGAAAGAGTTCGAGCAGTAGTTTTGGCCTATTGGATCACCAAAAATAAATTACACAAGTATACCCATTTCTAATTAGTCTATGGATGAGAGGTTGTGTTACCAACTGAATTTATATCACCAAGTCTATTTGTTGCACAAGCTACCAAGATGACTGATCATGAATCCATCACAACTAGAGTTACAAAATTGATGCAGTTAATGAAGCCATATTTTTAGCATACTTTCATTAGACTGTCGAAAAATCCTGATATAAGTCCTTACATGATCGACATATCAAGAATAAGTATTTTTCACAAGGAGACAAATTTCTGATGTATGACAGTAAGTATCAAAAGCATCCTAGTAAGTTACAAATGCACTGGATTGGAACATTTATTGTTGTGGAGATACACAAATCTGTAGAATTCAGACTTGCGCAGCTCAATGGTATCCTTTATCCTGGTTGGGTGAATGGCACACGCCTCAAACCCTACATATTTTCTCAATAAACATTGTTGCAAAAACCTCCTGTGTCGGGAGTGGTTTTCCTAGGTAGGGTTTCCCTTTGTATTGCAATTTTCCTTTCTGTCAATAATATGATGACACGTCAATTCAATTAAATTTTCTTGAGTCTAGTTGTCCAGTCCCAATTATCCACCTCGAATATTCACTTTGTGGTTGGGGAGCTTGTCATCACATCATTTCATAGCTAATGTCACCCATCTTTATATTATGTGTCCATACATTGTCACATGGGTTTTTATCACTACATATTCTCACTCCGTACTCGATCTATGGTTTTCCTGTCATTTTCTATGACTTACTCTTGCGTCACTCTCCCCACATGAAATTTAACTTGCCTTAGCTGCCATAATGACTCTGTATGGTCTTCCTTCACTGACCTAGAGATCCCCTCACATAAGCAAAGGCGAGGTGAGATAATGATGAATGGCCCAATTCCAATACCAGACCATAAACTTCATCTAGGGGGTGCATACACTCACACTTCGACACACTAGTAGAGGAATATCCACCATATCATGGGAACAGTTGGGCCCATGTCCCCGTATCCTTCATACCATTATTTCCTTTGTGCAAGGCCAGGAACCATCTCCCATCCATGCCTAGCCACGCGAAACCTAGAATTTCTAAAGATTGGGTATGTGTGACAAATCCTCGCAAATCCTTCCACTGTTGTCCTTGCTCAGTGTTGAGTTCCTTTATAGGGAAGGCGCAATCCCGAAGAAATTTTATCATGCAAGAGTTATCCTAGAAAACTACAGGATATGTATATGATGAATCTCATAGACGATGACCCACCTGAAGCAACATGACAATTTATTTACAAAATATAGTTATTGTATGTTACTCAACAAGAGGTTGACCCTGAGATTTATCTTTACGTCTAAAGCCAGATTCTACTGCGGAAGTAGCATGACCATGATGCCCAATGCGATAGTTTGAGGTTGTACCTGAGTTGGAACTTCTGTTTGAGGGAGGCCAGACCGAAGAGATGAATACTTGGCTTGGAACGAGTCAAGGTTTATGGTCAAGGCTTGTTGGACCCTCATTTTTTGGAGAAGACCCAGTTTTGTGGAAATAACACAATTTTGAGGTAGTTAGAGTATGTTGCGGAACAACACAATGCACTAGCATAGGATAGGAGCTGTGGAAAGAGATAGCTCATATCGCCAATGAGGAATGCAGTTTTATTCCAACTGGAAGGAACAACAAAAAGTGCCAAAACCTTCTAGCAGAAAGCAAGAAGATATAGACTCAACAAGATGTAACAGATGAATTAAGAAGTCTCACAGAAATCTATAAGACAAATACTTATGAAACGAGACAAAGCGGTTGATGCTACTGCAGTAGATGTTGATACTTACATAGTTGTTGACGTTTAATCGTAGAACCTTGAGATATCTTGACACTTTTTTTTGTATTAATAATTGTATCTGCAATGTGTCGAGTCTTATCTATGTTTCCAAGATTGCGATCAAACCAGTCATGAAATGTAGTTATAGATATTTTAATCATTTGGGATCAGAATATTGTATACTTTCCTTTGATATTTGAGTAACGACTATATGAGAAATGTTATTTGGGGCCTAAAAAATTGTTTAATTGTGTGTGAATTCTAAGATCTTCATCTGCACAATTGTTATCTCTATTTCTTTACTTGGTCGATTAATTCTTAGGAATGCTCTCACCAGAGGAATTTATCCACAGGTTATGCATTTCAACCTTCCGTTCTCAGTATGATTTCTGTGTATAATATTTATACTCCTATGCTTAGGTTTGGTTGGGCTGTGTTCTCCCCACCATTGCATTCTCTTCGACCTTACTCCATTTCAAAAAAGTATCGGTAGCACTTTGAGTGAGACCTTCTTCCCTTGTGGAAGGTTAAATATTCCAACACTCTAGACTACATCGGTGCCTTTGTTGGAAAACTTCAAGAACCCTTGTCTCCTACCATGCACCAACAAAATAAACCAAGGGAAATCATACCCATAATTTAACAAGAATATAATAACATATTTTAAAACATAAATGAAACCATTCAAGAAATAAAACACAACATTTGAATACAACTATATACACAAATCAATTAACATAATAATCATAACATACAACTTATATTCAGTTAGCTAAAACAACATGTTGTGTACAAGGGATGTTCCTCCCAGCCATAGGCTTGATTTTCCAAATCTCAACAGCAAGCCACCCCCGAGCTAAGGATATGGGTCCATAATGAGGTCTAACCCTCTTGGTTGTCCACTCTCCACAATCAACAATCCAAAACCTAGGTTCTACTCCAACAATAGTTCCAATCCACAATCTCTCTTCCTTACAACCTGCACAACCCAAGGAATGGGATCCCCCTTCACTACGCATAGTCCCTCAAGCATTCCCACTTACCTCCAAAGCTCCATTTCACTTGGTTGGCTAGGAATATCACAGTTGGTGAATCCAGGAACTCTCAACCACTCCGAGAGTGTTCACAATATCCTTCACAAGGCTCTTGAGCCATTTCCTCAATTAGGAAAATACATCACATGATCACAACCCAATTTTATAGGCACACAACCCATAAATTCAACATAATCACAACCCAATTTTATAGGAACATAACCCATAAATTCCACATAATCACAACCCCAAAATGTATACCCTCAAGCATATCATGGATGGTGCTCTTTTCAGCACCGAACTTCCTTCTCGCTGTCCAAAAATTAGCATGTAAAACTGTTCTCCTATTTCCATTCAAATTTCCTTTTCTCCCATGGATGTTTACTCTCACACTCCCTAATGTTGATTTTACTTCACCCCATGCTACCAATAACTATGGGATGTGACTTCTCACACCCACCCTCTTACATGGATTCAATGTTTGAGTGTTTAACAAGTCAAACATATTATTATATGGTAATGATACATTAACTTAAGCAATGACATGGGTTTCCCGTTGGACCCCCCTTTATCCCCCCTCTCTTGTGGAATCATATCCCCCCATCATTACCATCCCTCTCATATCATAGCCAAAAATAATTATTTTATTAATTATTTCCATGTACAATTTACATAGCTTGGTACTCAACATATTAATCAATACATGTTGGCACAGGGGCAGACCCAGGGTTCGACTCCAAGAGTGCACCGACAAGCCCTAAATACTTTCCCTTTCGGCAACACCTGCGAAGCAGATGCAGTCTCACCCGAAGCAGTTATGAGGGGGTTGAAGGACAGATATGTATACAACCAAAGGGAATATCAAGTGGATCTAACACAAGAACAAAACAACATTCATATATCACTTATCAACTTAGATCTATTCTGCACATCTACTTATCAGATCTAAAGAAGTAATGCAATCACAATATATCAATGACAAATAAAAAATACCAATCACAAACAACAAAAAATATACGCGGTTCACCCTCTCTCTAGGGCTACGTCCATAGAACTGTGCTATAATATATTGAGGTAAAAAATATAGTTATTGTCTGCACTCTTAGCTAGCAGATCTTCTTTCTTCTCCTCTCTTTCTCTTCCCTCCCTATGCACTCAGCTACAGGGTTGATCTTCACACCTAGCTGAAGATCTTACAATACCAGAAGGCTCCCACACTTAACACTTCTCTCTCACAATACAATAATCACTCACATAAAAAATGATAAACTCTCTTGATACCATTCCGATCCAGGTCCTCTTGACCTCTATTTATACATTACAATAGCTCACCGACAATCTTAGGATGAAACCTAGGTGTCTAAAACCCTAGATACCAAAACCCTAGGTGTCTAAAACCCTAGGTCAACTTGACCCATATTTCAAGGGCTTCGCCATGTGTCTTTCCTTCCTTCTCACATGGTGCTCCAAAGCATCCAATGATGGATTTTTCCATTTGTTGACATGTCCATAATCCTTCTTCCTTACTGAATTGTCATCCTCGATATCCTCGTCCAATGAATTTCTTTCTCGGGCTTCGCTCCATCTTTTCTGCTCTTTTGCTCACTTTGACCCAATAACATTCACTGTGTCTTCTGCAAAGTTCACATTCTCCCTTTTCTTTCTTGATATTTTCATACTTCCATAACCAAGGGCCAACATGCCCCCAACACTCACCTATGACTCATCCCGAGGAACTTCAGATATGATCTTCCTGTTTTACTTTGACTCCAGGTTGCGCAGTGAAACCTTTTCTTTATGCTTTATGCCTCCTCTTCCTCCTTGTGTAGAATGCCTTTTCTATGTCTGGCACTCAGTTTCAACTACACCTGGTACCTATACCCTTTTCTTCATGCTTCTACTGAGAGCTGCGAGGTAGCTGGTTGTCATAGTACAACTTCAGCCGACTCCCATTCACTAATCCTTCCTTCCATTCTCCATTCAACGTCTTCAATTGTGAAACTCCTCCCTCTGTAACATAAGCGATCTCATATGGCCCTAGCCTTAGACATTCAATGTGTTTTTTCAACAAACTAAACACAGTCCAATCATCAAAGTATGCTTCTAAAAATTTATGCAGAAATTCCTTGAATGATTCGACCACCACCCTGGAAAGGATGGATGGGGAATTCTTCAATCCGAATGGCATCACTGTATATTGGTATGATCCCTATTCTTTTGCAAATGTGGTCTTCCTTGGAAATTTGAATCTAATGGTATCCTAAAAAATCCATCTGTAAAAGAATAGACCTCCTGGCCTCCCAGGTTATCTAACACTTCATCAGTGAATGGTGTAGGGAAGGGGTCATGTAAACAAGCATCGTTTAGCTTCCTGAGATCTACACAGATCCTAATCTCTCTTTTCTTCTTGTCTTGCACCACCATAGGGCTTATCCACTCTGATTCTTCCATAGGTTCTATAATCCTTGCTTCCAGCATTCTGTCAAGCTCAATCTTCACTTTTTCCTTATATTTAGGGTTCAATCTATAAGGTCTCTGTTTGACTGGTATAACATTTGGTTTTAAATGGATCCTCATATCTCCCATAGGCCCTTTAATTCCCTTCATATTAGTGAACTTGGTTGGAAACAAGTCCTGATATTCATGCAGTAATTCTGTAATTTTATCAATGGTAGCAACATCTCAGTAATCTCCAACATTTGCAAACTTTGGTGTCTGCTCTGTTCCAATATTGAACTTCTTAATATTGATTGGTTGTCCAATGAATGGAATCTTGACTCTTGGTCCTTCCACATCTCTCTGGCCCTCTGTTTCTACGATGTTCACCTTCCTAGGATCATCGTCTTCGTCGGTATTGATGTTGTAACAACCTTGCAGTTTCTTGAGAGGCGCAATCCATTCATCCTCTTCTTGTTCTAAGGAAAGGTTGGATACCTCCTTGAATACTTTCTATCTCACAATCTGCAGTGCTTGATCTACTGAAGGAAATTGACTTTCAAATAAGAATGTAGTTATAAAAGTCTGATTCATACCTTTCCAATCCGTGGTGATGAGGCGCAGTTCTGCTTAAAGGTACCAGTTGATAGGTGTCGTGTCCAGCGTGTTAATGAATTTGTGCACCCATTGTTCTTGAGGAATGTTTCTCCAGGCTTCCTCACAACTTCACACATGGTCCTTTGGGCAGCTTCAACCTGTGTAGCGAACTTCGCAGCCTTCTACTTGTGTTGAGAATCGCGTTGTCACCAGAGTATGACACTGTACCCGATCTGTAATATTAATTTTGTGCGTCCCCCACCATATTGTTGGTGTGTCTTTCAAGGCCTCATCCATTTCCAACAAACTTTGTTTTGCTGGTACACTTGCTTCAAAGTCTGATAGGAAGGCTTCTAATAGATTCATACCATCAAATGTGGGTAAGTTACTTATTGTTGTGTCGATCTAGTGAACTTATCTGGTTAATCTAGAACATCTCCTTGTAGATACTTCATACATCTGGTTCTACCAGTTCTCCAGTGCTTCTTCTAAGTCTAATGAGCACACACTGTCACTTCTCAAGCTTAGATTCCCATCGGCTGTAGGATTAATGTAATCCTATTGTCTAGCTATTAGCTTGTATATGTTTTCTAGTGCATATGCACAATCTTCTTCTTTGATGGGCTCTGTGTATCACTGACCTTTATATGGATCTAAAGGTGCGATGAACCTAAGGCCATATCCTTCAAAATTTATACGTCTTTTCTTTAAGTCAAAAACATTAGAGTTATTGAAGGCCCAATCAATTCCTAACAGCGCGGGGTAAGGACAACTATCATCAACTATTTCAATTACCTCAAAATATGCAAACGTTCTTACTCCGTCGATGTCCACAGGGACATTCTCCAATCATCCAAATGGGATGACAACTTGTTGGTTAGCCATCCTAAGCCTGATAGGGGAATATATCAACTTCAATTTTCCCATCTGTGCCCAGGTTTGCTTCGTCATGACATTGACCTCTGATCCTAAGTTGAGGACCACATAGTCTATCTCATAATCTCCTATTTGAGCGTTCAAATGTAATTCCTTATTTGTCCTTATCTTCTGACCAAATTGGTGTACTGCCCTATTCAACAAGGGGTCTATCTTTCCTAGCTCATATTGTTTGATTAGATTCTATAGCTCTTGTACATCGTTTTCATCCTGAATCAATTTAATACAAGTGTATAGGAATTCCATGAGCTTGCTTACCTCTTTTCCTTCTCCTGGTGAAGCAGACTGATCAAATGCCAGAGGCATTCCATATTATCTCAATTCTGGTCTTGTTTTTGATGCAGAGCCTTGGTTTCCTTATTTCCTAGCTTCCTCAAACATCTGTCTTTCTTTCTTTGCATCAAAAGTTTGGGTCTTCTTTGCAGCATTCTGGATTCCTGAATATTCTGTAGTATTCCCTTGTGTCAGACTATCTTCTCCTATAACATTGCCTCCTCTGGTTATAACAATGACTCTAGGGTCTTCTCCAAGAGGTTCATCATAGATCAATTGCACTTGTGGGTTCTGCTGGGGTCCTCATCTTTCCTGAAGCTTAGCTAGCAGTACAGGACAATATTCTATAACATGGTCAAACGAGTTGTAGTAGATGCAAGTGGTACAAGGGTTTTGACAATCCCTTGTGAGGTGTCCTGGCTGTGTGCAGTTATAACAGATGATCTATCCTCGGCCTCGACCCATTCCTCCTCCTCATCCTCTTCCTATGAATCCACTGCGAGGATTGAAGTTTCCTCTTCCTGGAGAGTTATACTGCGTAGTGTTTCCTTCTTGATGTACTTCACCTTGAATCTTATATATGTCTCTTGAACTTTCATGCATGAGATCGTAAGCCCTACAATATCTATCATCATGTCCTACAGACTTACAGAATGTACAATACAAATTTGTAGGTGTCTGAACATACTTTTGCATGTAGTAGCACTCACCAGTACGATGTCTATTTTTGCATACCTCACACCAAGGTAAAGGGACTTTCTTCAAGGGGCTCGGAGCTCCAGAAGACAAATATTCATTGAATAAATGGCAGTGTTCCTTTTCATGACCTTCTAATATGCATATGACACACCATATGTCTTATATTTTATCTTTTCCCTTGTCTTTCTTCATATCTTCGACCTGCAGAGACAAGCTAGTTAGATGACTCAGGATATGACTCATACCTGAGCTTGATTCTCCCATAGGGGTTGATTCTAGCTTCATGGTGATCTCCAATGCCTCAACCTGGGAAGCAATCTTCTGTTGCATCAGGGGAACTATGATGTGTGGTAGAAGGGCAATAATGAACCATTCCTTGTTCTTCTCATCTGGGATCTAAAAAGTTAATCAGCCTGTTAAGGTCTTGAATCTCTGATCGAACACCCAAACAAGTTCAACCACCTTCTGCTTGATCTCTTGCAGCTCTGTGATACATTGGGATTCTGACTTAGGTTTCTTGAATTCTACAATCAACGCGTTCTTGATCTAATTCAATGGCTTAGGCTATGCAAGTCCTTGGACAAGTTTCATGTACCAACTCAAAGCGCGATCTTTGAGATTTGTACTGAAATGGGTTCTTTTGACAACTTCAACTGTGATATTCTTAATGTTCCATATGAATTCACATAGAAAACAGTGTTGATCGGGATCTTCAAATCCATCTCCCCTAAAGATAGGGAGTCTCATCTCATCTGCCATAGATCTTCCTAGGGTTCCTGAATGAATGTGTGGTGGACTAATATTGATAGTGCTCTGGATGCTCTGGTGACTGGGATTACTCTAGTTTCTTAAGATTGAATCAACAAGAAGGATAACAATACTTACTTCGATGGTCTGCGTGGTTTCTAAGTTTTCAAGTTCTCCTCAACGAAGTTCTTCAGCTTGTCTTTCCTCTGTCCTGACAAGTTCTGAATGTTCTTCGTCCATCAGATCTGCTTCTTCTCCACTGTAGAAACCCTCCTCCCTGTAGTTCTGCTTAAACAGGTTTGCAAGGTGGACTTCTCGGAACACTCTCCCACTACACATATGTCTATCTTCTGTGTCGCTGTCGTTGTCTGAATTCTTGAACATTAGCTTTTCTAGATCTGACCAGTCTACTGTATCTTCAAGATGTTCTTTTCATGCAATAACATCTTGAGTCTCAACTTTAGGAATTGTAGAAAATTTCCTCTGGGTCCCTTAAAGAAATATCTCCCAGCTTGGCTGTATGATTCTACCCTGTCAACAACAAACTCTGTGATGTACCCTCCAATGGTACTATCAAACTAGTGATCTACTGCTCGTGATACAATTTTATCATCTTTCTTAACCTTCTTGATCAACTCCGACATCCAAACCATAGGGAGTCTAGATCGGATCTCAAACTAGTCATCGACTAATCTAGCTAGCCACTCATATAGCTCCTGATGGATCCCTCCAAAGAATATCTCGTGTATGTCAGTGAAGATATATCTTTCTAGCCAATCCTCAGTGCTAATATTAGGGTTCTTATTCTAGGCTTCAGCGAAGTCATTCTCCTGATATTCTATCCACTTTTGAGTTTCTGTCTTTGATGGAAACCAACTTGACATTCCCTCAAGAAGATTTCGGTCCCAACAATGGAACCATTTGTTGGCAGAGGGGCAGACCCAAGGTTCATCTCCAAGAGCACACTAATAAGCCCTAACTAATGGCCCTTTCAGCAGCACCTTCGAAGCAGATGCAGTCTCACCCGAAGTAGTTATGAGGGGGTTGTAGGACAAATATGTCTACAACCAAAGGGAATATCAAGTGGATCTAACACAAGAACATCACAACATTCATATATCACTTATCAACTTAGATCTATTCTACACATCTACTTATCATATCTAAAGCAGTAATGCAATCACGATATATCAATGCCAAATACAAAATACCAATCACACACAACACAAAATATACGTGGTTCACCCTCTCTCTAGGGATACATCCACCGAACTGTGCTATAATATATTGAGGTAAAGCATATAGTTCTTGTATTCACTATTAGCTAGCAGCTCTTCTTTCTTCTCCTCTCTTTCTCTTCCCTCCCTGCGCACCCAGCTGTAGGGTTGATCTTCGCACACATCTAAAGATCTTACAATACCAGAAGGCTCCCACACTTAGCACTTCTCTCTCACAATACAATAATCACTCACATCAACAATGATAACCTCTCTTGATACCAACCCGACCCAGGTCATCTTGACCTCTATTTATACATTACAATAGCTCACTGATAGTCTTAGGCTGAAACCTAGGTGTCCAAAACCCTAGGTGTCTAAAACCCTAGGTCAACTTGACCCATATTTCCAGGGCTTCGCCAGCCTGTCTTTCCTTCCTTCTTGCGCGGTGCTCCAAAGCATCCAATGGTGGATTTTTTCATTTTCCAACATGTCCATGATCCTTCTTCCTTGCTGAATTTTCATCCCCGATATCTTCGTCCAACAACTTTCTTTCTCAAGCTTCGCTCCGTCTTTTTTGCTCTTTTGCTCACTTCGACCCAATAACAGTCACTGTGTCTTCCGTGAAGTTCACATTCTCCCTTTTCTTTCTTGATCTTCACATACTTCCATAACCAAGGGCCAATAATACATGTGCTCTATCCTGAGACATACTGTCTCACCAACTTGAATCACATTTACATGATTGCATTAAAATTAATGGGGTTTAAAACTAGTGATGTTAGAAGTTTATTCATGTATATTGGCACACTCTATCCCATATCCCAAAAGGAATCTTATAAAATTTTAGGAAGTAATGTTTCAACTTCCCATGGCAGGGTAGAAATGAAGATAAGGGTTCCCATTGGGTAAATTGGAGAAAGATTGCAGCCCCAAAGGCATTAGGAGGGTGGGGTCTAAAGGATATACATATGTTTGGACAGTCTTTAGCTGCAAAATCACTATGGAATATGATCACTAAAGAGAGTTCTTGGACACTGATTTTAACTCAAAAGTACATTTACCTTGGTAAAATGATGGATTGGATTAGGATGGAAAGGAAAAACATCTAGAATGTTTCAAACCAATGGAAATATTTGACCTTGAATTTTCCTATGATTGGCTCCTTCCTAGCCTAAAAATTTGGAAATGGGTCACAAGTCAGAGTGGGCTCTCATGCTATAATGGGTTGTGACAAAAGTATTTTTCTTTCTAAAGAATTGATTTACCAATTTTAAATGATTTGTAAGGTTTCATTAAATTCAATGTCAAATCTAGCAATCTCCACCATCTGGTCACAAGGTTGGTTGAGTGCTATTGATTTAAATTTGATAGGTGAGAGGGATAGTGATTGGAATAACTACATAGCCACTATTTGGAAGGCACATATTAAACTTGGTCCACTTGAGGATGAAATTATTTGGGGGAGAAATATGATTGGAGGTATAGTTCTAGTTATGATGTGCGTGTATAATCTTCATATTCCTGTGCTTAGGTTTGGTTGGGTTGTGTTCTTCCCACCATTGAATTCTCTTCGACCTGATCCATTTCACATAAGTCTCGACAACGATTTGAGTGATACCTCCTTCTCTTGTCGAAGGTTAAATATGACAACGCTCTAGACTACATCGGTGCCTTTGTTGGAAAAATTTGAGAACCCTGGTCTCCAACCATGCACCAAAAAAAAAAACCAAGGGGAATTGGGCCCATAAATTAACAAGCATATAAAAAGATATTTTAAAACATAAATTCAACCATTCAAGCAATAAAACACAACATTTGAATAAAACTATTTACACAAATCAATTAACATAATAATCATAACATAAAACTTATCTTCAGTTAGCTAAACCAACATGTTGCGTGCAAGGGGTGTTCCTCCCAGCCATATGCTTTCTTTTCCAAATCTCAACAGCAAGCCACCCCCGAGCTGAGGCTATGGTTCCACAAGGAGGTATATCCCTCTTGGTTGTCCACTCTCCACAATCAAAAACCCAAAACCTAGGTTCTACTCCAACAACAGTTCCAATCCACAATCTCTCTTCCTCACAACCTGCACAACCTAGGGAATGAGATCCCCCTTCACTACACATAGTCCCTCAAACATTCCCACTTCCCTCCAAATCTCCATTTCACTTGGTTGGCCAGGAATCTCATAGTTGGGGACTCCAGGAACTCTCAACCACTCAAGGAGTGTTCACAATAGCCTTCACAAGGCTCTTGAGACATTTCCTCAATTAGGAAAATACATCATAGGATCACAACCCAATTTTATAGGCACACAACCCATAAATTAAACATAATCACAACCCAAAAATGGCTACCCTCAAGCATAGAATTGATGGTGCTCTTTTCAACACCCAACTCCCTTCTTGCTTTCCAAAAATTAGCATGTAAAATTGTTCTCCTTTTTCCATTCAAATTTCCTTTTGTCCCATGCATGTTTACTCTCACACTCCCTAATTCTTATTTTACTTCACCCCACGCTCCCAATAACTCTAGGATGTGACTTCTCACACCCACCCTCTTACATGGATTCAATGTTTGAGTGTTTAACAAGTCAAAGGGAGGATTATATGGTAATGATACATTAACTTAAGCAATGTCATGGGTTTCCCATTGGACCCCCCTTTATCCCCCCTCTCTTGTGGAATCATATCCCCCCCATCATTACCATCCCTCTCATATCATAGCCAACACTTATTATTATATTAATTATTTCCATGTACAATTTACATAACTTGGTCCTGAACATATTAATCAATACATGCACTCTATCCCGAGACATATTGACTCACCAACCTGAATCACATTTACATGATTGCATTAAAATTAATGGGGGATTAAAAATAGGGATGTTACAAGTATATTCATGTGTAACGTCCCCATCCATCCTAGGGTTGGGAACATGCTACCAAAAACTCTCTACTCTGTTCAAAATATGACACACACACACACACACAAACAAACAAACAATGCAAATGTAACAGATATAGACATTTTTCTCATACACAGATTCATGCGGAAGTGACAATAAACAAATACAATTCTAATAAACTTCAGACATATTCTTAAACAAAACATGTAAAATTAATATAGAATTGGTACTTATATTTTTATGATAAGACCACCAAATGTGTGTAGACCTTCCACGAACCTCCCAGCCTTAGATCCCGTTGCTCCAAGCTATCGGCGGTGGGTCATCCCCGAGATGGGACTAAAATCCACCCAGGGTAAAGGAAATCCTAGGCTAGGATGAGACTACATAAAGATGCACAATGAAACATGAAGGATTCCCTCAAAGCAACCTACTTATTCCCATCGCCCATAGACTCTCATTCCCCACACACCTATCCCACCCCATGAATATACACATTCACTGTTCCACAGTCCATCGACTACTCCATTTCCCTTCCCGAGATTCATCAATAGGCCAAATCAGGAATTCTTAGAGATATGTAGCTGTTGTTGGGCTCCCTCCAGGAGGAATCACTTCCCCAACAATATCTCTCACCTGGAAAGAGTTTCTCACAGGCCTAACAATTTGCTTATTCAACCCATGAGCTTGACAACCCACCTCTTAAAACCACATGCCTGACAACCTAATTCTTATGTCCAACTGTTAAGTCTAATGGGTAACCACAGTAGACAAATTAGTTAAGACAGGGTACAGGCTCAACAAAATACTAGTGAGTACAATTTATAGAGGTTCACGATGGAAGAGGGTTCAACAATGAAAAAAAATGGATGGCTGCATTCCTGCTCAATGTGTGAGGGAATGGGGATAAGGATGGCAAGAATGGTCCACAAACCCCCACAATGATGGATTTTCCCACATAAATCTACATGCGTCCTGGATGACACATGGATCTCCAGGAGCTCGTTCCTCTCCACTTGGAGTTTGTTCCTCCCCTCAAAGGAACTTAGGATAACATGGTTTATTTACCAAACCTTAGTATTTTTAGGAAATACATTATAATATTCCCTTGGGTTAAGCACTCAAGCTTAGCCCCTTTTTCCTATCCTCTGCCCCTTTCCATTCCTAGTGGATCTTAGTCCCCCATAAATCTTTCTTTGTGGTTGGTCTACACGCAGTGATGTATTTTTTTATTAATGATCTGCATAATTACATATACAAAAATAGGCTCATTGGCCTTTGCATCTAGGATCCATGACATAATAAACACATAAGCCTCCCAACTTATAAATAATTCACTCACCAACCTATAAACATCATTATAATTCAATAGGGGCTCAGCCTTGGGGTATTACAATCCCTTCCCCTTATTTATGCAATATCCTCAATGCATCATATTTACATATTACAACAAGAGTTTTCAAAAATATTAAAAAATATGCGGGTATTCTACCCACATAGAATCTCCATGCTCCCAAGTTACATCCTTAGGACCGTACTAGGTCCATTGAACCTTTACAAGACCTATGGCTCAATTTCAGAGCTATTTTATTTTCTGGTCCATAATGCATACCATATGCGCTTGAACAATGTTTTCTTGCTCCACCTGAATCACATTCCAATCAATAACATGATTAACATCGGGTATATATTTCTTAAGCAATGATACATGGAATACATTATGTATAGACATAGATGCAGGTAATGCAAGCATGTAAGCTACTCGTCCAATCCTCTCTAGGATTTAAAACAACCCACAATATCTGGTTTCCAACTTGGAATAGTTTCCCAACTTCAAGGAACTTGTGTTGGCCTTCACCTTCAAGAAAACATGATCACCCACTTTAAATTCCCTGTGAGTTCTTCCCTTGTTAGAATAGCTTTTATTCCTGTCTTAGGTAGCCTTTAAATTCTGTTTTATCTTCAACATTTTCTCTTCGATTTCTCTGAGCAACTCTGGCCCAATCACTGCTCTATCAGCTGGGTTGTCCCAAATTACTAGAGTGTTGCACTTCCTGCCATAAAGTGCCTCAAATGAGCTCATCTTTAGTGATTCTTGGTACCCATTATTGTAGGAAAATTATACCAAGTGTAGATAATCTTCCCATTTATATGGTTTGTCCATCACATACATCCTTAGCATATCCTCTATCACTTGGTTCACTCTCTTTGTTTTTCCATCAAACTCAGAATGATAAGTTGTGCTGAGGTTCATATTTGTTCCAAACCCTTTGAATAATCCCTTCCATAACTTTGAGGTAAAATTTGGGTCTCTATCAGACACAAATGTCTTGGGTATGCCATGTAAGTGTGCTACTTCCCTCATATAAATATCAACAACATTGGTTTCCTTGTGAGTAACCTTCACATGAATGAAATGGGTAGCTTTAGTAAGCTTGTCCACCACCACCATGATAACATCATGTTGTTTTCTTGTTCTGGGAAATTTGGTGATGAAATCCATTGTCACCACTTCCCACTTCCACTCAGGAATGGACAATGACTGCAACAACCCAGCTGGGTGTCTATGCTTAGCCATGACCCTTCAACACTCCAAACATTTAACAATGTACTCAACAATCTCCTTCTTCATGCCTGACCAATAATATTGGCTCTTGACTGTTGCAACAGTTTTCTGATATCCTGGGTGTCCAACATAAGGTACATTATGGATCTCTTTAAAAATAGTACTCCTCAATTCATGAGAATTGGGTACATAAATTATGTTCCTGTACAAGAGAATTCCATCATTTCCCAATTCATAACCTTCAACTTTCTGCTGCATTTTACCTTGCTGTAATTTTATTACCAACTCCATGTACTGCAAATATGCTTTTGCAGCCTAAAAAATTATGCCTTTAAGATCAGTTTGATACATGCTAATGGCTCTAGCATGAAAATCATGCACTCTCCTGATGATTTCATCAACCACTTTGTCCTCTTTTCCTTTGATGTGCTTAATATAAAAGTCATACTCATAGAGGAATTCCAACCATATTCTCTACCTAACATTCAAAGTTGGTTGATCAAACAAATATTTCAGACCATTATGGTTTGTCCTCAACTCAAACCTCTTTCCCATGAGGTAGTGCCTCCACTTCTTCAAGGAATGCACTATGGCTTCCAACTCCAAATCATGAGTGGCATAGAGCCTTTCATGCTCTTTCAATTTTCTAGATTCAAAACATATCACAAACCCATTCTGATCGAGGACTCCACCAAGTCCTTATTTGCATGCATCTGTTCAAACCACAAAATCTTCATTCTGATAAGAAATCCTCAGAATTGGATCACTAGTTAACAACTTCTTCAATTGATGGAATCTCTTTTCAAATTATGTTGTCCATTGAAAATTCACCCCCTTGCTTTGCAAGGAAGTGATTGGGTGAGCAATCCTCGAAAACCATGTAATGACTCTTCTATAGTATCCAGCTAGATCCATGAAGGATATGAATTCCATCACATTCTTAGGTGTTGTCCACCCTTTAATGGCCTCAATATTTTTAGGGTCCACTTCTATCCCTTCTTCGGATATGATATGCCCCAAATAGTGAATTTGGTTATGATAAAATGTGCACTTTCTCAATTTGGCATACAACTGGTGCTCTCTTAACACTTGTAACACCATCCTCAAGTGATGATCATGTTCTTATTTTGACTTGGAATATACAAGAATTTCATCCAAAAAGACAATGACAAAATTTTCTAAATATTCTCGAAAATCACCATTCATCAAGCACATGAAAACAATTGGTGCATTTGATAACCCAAATGGAACCACTATGAACTCGTAATGACCATACCTTTTCCTAAAGGCGATCTGGATGATGTCTTCATATTTTATCCTTACTTGATGATATCCTAACCTGAGATCAATCTTTTAGAATATCCCTGCATCCTTTAACTGATCAAAGATATCATCGATCCTTGGAAAAGGAAACTTTTTCTTTATAGTCACTTTGTTCAATTTTCTGAAGTCAATGCACAATCT